>JBCNJP010000013.1:631688-687023 GCA_039602395.1 Deinandra increscens subsp. villosa
ATGTTACCTTTAGCATCGGTTCCAACAGTAATGATTTTCATCCCACACATAGCAGCACTTGCAGGATTTGTTCCATGGGCTGACACGGGAATGATGCATACATTTCTATTGTGATCTCCTCTTGCCTATAGTTGTTTGCAACTCGTATTTTCTCCATAAAGAGTGGCGTAATCTTTCATCTCAGCAAAAACATCTTCAAGAAGACAGAAACGATTGGCAAACCTTAAACTAGATTTCTGACTAATCGATGTGCTGATGAACTCGTCCAAACTATGTTCAAATAATAGATATGTTATATCTTTCTAAAATTTTCTCTTAGTCACATTCAAGTTATAAACATACACCCGCATTGTGGAATGTGGCCTGATGATAATCATCAGTAGCTACAGAATTACTTTGTCGAAGAACCGCGTATAAGGGGAACCATAACTGCAATAGCACTAAAAAGTTTAAGACGTTACAGATCACAAAACAAGTCAGAACCATCAAGACAAACAAAACAAATAAAAAAATTAACATGCATGAATCCTTTTAATTAGGTAATTCCAAAAGGGCATCCAAACAGTTGATTAATAGAACTGTAACTAAAGCCTACTGATACCTGGCCAGCAATAGTGTCAAATCGTGTTTGAACTTCATCAAGTAACGCAGGCCATGATTCAAATTCCATCGTTTTTCATGAAGAAACCAGAGCAATAATTGGTTCCAACTGATCTGTGATTTTGTAAAAATCAAATGAACACTTCATTCGTCTCCATGTAACTGGACAAATGAAAACTTTACGAGAAAGGGGGAACTTTGAAACAGTTTCTTGAAGGTTCCGAATCCTGTTAAGGGGTTTAAATGGACCATTTAATAACTGTTTTTAGGCACACTGATCCCACATAAAGATGCCAAAAAGATCATAGAGACAGAGTACTATCCTACTAGGTATTGCAAATTTGCCAAAGTTTTGATTATTTTCTTATACATTCTTATGTTCATTGATATATGTATGTGCAAATTCAAGCTCGCTCTATCCTACAACCCTAATGGATTAATCCTTTTACACAAAACATTAACAATAGAGTTTTGAATTTGATTAACTCGCGATAAGTAGCATATATCAAATTTAATCAATAGCTTGTAGAGGAAGAGAGAGCGTTACATACCATAAGGCGCATAGAGCTGCCAAAGATTTCCACATGAAGCTTTCCACTTGCTGCTTAAGAACAGGAATGCAATGAGAGAATTTAAGAGAATATGAAACCATAACCAATCATTCTATAACACAACCTTACATATCAAATCCTTTATTTCATTATAGGCAATATCAAATTGAACTTATAAATCAGCTCAATGTGAAGAATCCTAAAATGAACATCCTTTCTGGACCGTGATACAGGATGAACACATGAGTGACTCTCCACTGGATGGTTATATATAGTTATTTATACTGTTAACACTTTAAATTATTACAGAACCTTGCATAAACCAAGCATAAATTCAGTAGGCATAACATAGCCTAGTTAACCTAATAGACCTATATTCTAACAAATAAATTGATTTCTACGATTGCCGTCAACCACCATACCTTAACCATATGATATCAACGATTACTTGATCCTCGAACACAAAAATTTTGGCAACAAATGAAATGAAATCAAGCATAACACTAATCATCAGAAGCTTAACAGATGAAACAGAATATTAATCGGCTATATACGCACGTCTAATAAAAAACAGTACCGATTATATAATCTATGTGCTCTCCGGCACAAGAACATAAACCCTAACAAAACGATTACCTTTTTGGACGGCTTTGAAGACGGAGGAACGCAAATACAGAGGTGATCAGGATCCGGCCGGTCTCTAAACGCTGAACGAAACTCAGAGAGAGCGAGTCATCTCCGATTAGTCCGATCGATTGATACAGATCTGATCGATTGATCGTCGATCTGACTTCTGAGCGAGTGGTTTTCAATTGAAGCAGAGAATCCTTCCAGCTAAAACCGATCTGATCGATTGATATCATCTTAATTAGGGCTGGAATATTAAAAAATTAGAAAATTAATTTTTAATGACTAAATTATTTAAAGTCATTAAAATTAAGAGTCACTAAATGTCATTTATCTTGTTGTGTACGCAAAATCTAATATCTAGTACTCTTGTTATACATCTACTAATCAATTATAATATTTGTTTTTATTAATTAACTAGAAAAACGACATTCGCACGTTATGACACGATAAATCGTCTTTGAAAAGTATATCAAATAAATTTCACTAAACACGGACATTCGCACGTTGTGGATACACAAAATAGTTACATTCCTATAGCATAATGTAAAGAAAACGCAAATATAAAAATACCACGCAATGACATTAAACTAAAATAATAAAAAAACTAAAAACTAATACGTAAATACAGGAATGTAAAACTACCACAAACGAAACCTAAAAAGAAAAAAATGATAAGACAACTTATCGAAGTTCTATGTGAAAAATATTCGATTCGTATGCATTATTAGTGTTAAATTTCAAATTTCATAGAAACTCAAACTTGTAATTTGTTACATGTATAATGTACCACAAACAAATAAATATAACCATAATAAAATATAATTAAAAATAAAAGAGATTAATTAAAGTAAAAAAAGAAACTAAATGCAAAATTTGTTTCCCGAGACTTATTTCACTTTACAATATTAAACTTATTTTATTAAAGTACTCTATACCCTATATCCTATAGGTTGTCATAATTAATTAGACAAACAGACTATTTACTCTTTTATTTATTACATTTATTCAATCTCCTTCTTCACGATAGGAAAATCTCCATTGTTAACCTGCAGGTCCTGCACAAGCACAATCATCTTCATTTCGTTTCATATAATGATTAAAACTGGGGCATGCTTAAATATGGTTTTTTGAACAAGGGCCTGCATGAAAAAAAGCCAGGGGCCTAACTAATATTCTCTTAAAATCGAACTTCATTTTCCTCTTGTTGGTATACTCTCAGCGGGGGCCTTCCCACCCCCTGAGCATTGAATGAATCCGCCCCTGGTTTCGGGTCAACCTGACCCGTTATCCAACCTACCCGTTTTGTGACATCTAAATTAAGCAGAAACAAACCTTATGTAAATCTGCATTGCTAAATTAAGCAGAAACAAACCTGATGTAAATCTGCATTTGTCTGCAAATGGATTAAATGGTGTTAAATGATGAGCAATATAGAACTTAATGTAGCATAATAACAGATTACAAAATGTGAAATTTAAGCACCAAGTTCTGTAGCACATCCAGCAATGTGTCTCCACTTTTATGATCCCACCAATTCGAGCTCCACCTTCATCACACAACCCCTTATATAGTAGTATAGATATGTTATCATATATATTCAAAAAATTGTATTTGGCTCAGGTACTAACACATGTGGAAATCTCGATTAACATGATTCCACACAAATCACATCCTTTTCTCCATCCATACACCACCCACATCTGCTCGTGCATTGGAAATCATTTTCTTCCTCATATCTTGGTTTTTTTCTCGTCTAAAAATACCCGCTGCCCAGGCGCCGTTCTTGAGCCAATCTTGAGCGAAAATGAGATCATGAGATTCAACTGACCGTCACGTACCATATCTTCCAGAATTTGTTGTATTTCTATCTCCTCCGACTGTAATATAAAGTGGAACCAGGTGCTCTTGAAAAAGAGGTCTCGCTCAGATCATATGATCGTTTTAAAGAGCCGCTTGATGGCGGAGTTTCCGCAACAGATAAGAATTTATCGACATGTATGCAGAATATTTTACCAAGACTATCCACTCGATTCGCAATATTCATTTCACCAAAGTGAGCTTGCTTATCAAATGCAGGATCTTGCAAACCACAAAATGTATATGAAATCAATTGAACCTAACACTTTACGCGGAAAAAAAAGTGTTGACATCACCTTTATTATTTTGTAGGAATGTGATAAGCGATCGCAAAAAGATTCACACAACTTGGAGGAAATATACACTCCCCTCTGTCTGCTCAGTTTTTCAGCAAATCCCGGCCAGAAATCGTCATCACAAGGTGTTCCCAGGGTATGCTCATCGTTGTTGCAAACATCTTCTAAAAGTGTTATAAATGTTGGGGCATGCTATAAAGAAACAGCAAATAAAACAGCAAGTAAAAATAAATTGTTGCAATAAAAAAACAGCACATAATGGGCAGTTTTGACTTTTAAGCTTGTTTTTAAGTTCAAATTGCTGCAGCATACTAACTTTAAAAAAAAAAACAAAGCAGTAAATACAAAAATATTGCTGTAAAAAAACAGCAAATAAAAAGCAGCCTTGCATAAAACCAGCAAATGAAACATAGTAAATAAAAAAAATGTTACAGCAAATAATGCGCAGTTTGGGTGACAGAACTGAAACAGTTCTAAAAAACCTAAGATTGGAAAACTAGACTAAAGTTGAATGAATAAATTAAGACAAAACAAGTTTGGGTGACAAAACTGAAACAGTTCTAAAACTTGGTTACTACATAAAATAATGGGAAGAGTTCAAACGCAAACTTCCCTTGATTGTGCAAACGTGCAAACGATTTGGATCACTCACAGACCATTGAAGTAAACCCAATAAATCTGGGAAAAACCCCCTTGTAAACGAGCCAAGCACGAGCAAAGGTCTGCTCGGTTCGGCTCATGAACAGCCCTAGGCAAAACAATACTCAAATTGGGGTGGGGGATGCCACTAGGCTATAAAGCCATTTGTACTCCAATAGTCTTGTTGACATGGGATACGTATTGAAATCTATGGACTTACAGAGTATATATTCTTAATTGGCTCTTCTGTCAGAACTACTAATTGCGTTTGCTTCTCCTGTAAAAAGGGAAAAATCAAAAACAAATAGGATATGTCAAAAACCACATAGGATATGTATTGAAATCTATGGACTTACGAAAGACATATTGATACTTCGCGTTGTTGTCTGAATTTGTATTTGTTTTTGCTTCCTCTGTAAAAAGAGAAAAATCAAAACCACACAGGTATATAGGATATGATATATGAAAACTTACTTCTTCAAATCGGCTTTTTGCAGGTCTTTCTGTTTTCTTTAACTCGGCTTCTTGCAGGTCTTTAATGTTCAACTAATATTGACCAAGTTAATAACCAAGAGGTAAAATCACTAAAACAGACATTTTAACTTTTCATTTCAGCAATATAATGTTTAACTTTTGTTCTACAAGCTCATAGATACGATTTCACAACTGCCGGCGAATGATGAATGATGAAGCGTACGTGTAAAATCATAGTCTAATCCAACGATTTGAAGACTTAGCCCGCAGATGTACACATAGAATCTTTACACTGGTTGGAAGTTAGATCACGTTTGTTTTTCTTCATAACAAGCTAATTAGCTGGTTAGAGCCAGGCAACCGTGGGTGGTTGGTGGCAGTGGCGGAACCAGAACTTTATAATCAGAGGGTCAATATAAAAAAAAAATATGTCCTTTGAAACCAAACAGAACAAAAACAAGAACGGTCAAACAATGCTACTTTTTCCCCAAAGACAAATGAAACAAACGAGCTCGAGCTCCAGCCCGGGCCAAAACCGAGCTTAAAAACTACTCCAAAGCGCGCTACGCGTATGCTTTTAAAACAATGCTCCAAACAAGACGAGTTCAAGATCAATCTCTCATATTAATAAGTCGGGCTTGAGTTTATAGGAGCTCGGCTGAACTCTTTTACACCCCCACCTAACTAAATATAACACTTTATAAAATGATAAATAGTTAAATCTAGTATCTCTAAATGGATCATTTAATGGTAAAATGGCGTCTCCTCGACTACAAAGTCACTTGAAATTGTATAAAATACACGTATGATAATTTAGATCATTTAATAAAAAAGTTAAATTAAAACTATCAAATAAAATAAAAGGTAAGGATATAATGAGTGAATTCAGATAAATTTATAAACTAAAAAGTAAATAAATTACTTTCAGATTTTACGTTTTAGTAAAAAACATTCGGTAAAATAAAATCTCTAAAAAAGGTTACTCACTTGTTCTTGTAGAAAACTAGTTGGGCTAGAAGCGCGCGTTGCGCGCAACGGTGTTTACGGAAAATTGTGTTTATCAATGAGAATCTAACAAAAGAAAAGCACTTATATGTTCAAAGATAATATGCTAAACTTGTAAAACTCACATAAACCTATTTTTCATTTGTTTGACAAATAAATTCACAAAAAAGGTTGGTATTCCTGGAAAAAAGAATACATGTTAATAAAAACAAAAAGATAACTTCATAATATAAAATCTAAGAAGCTAACTCATGAAAATAACACTAAAAAGTAAGTAGATATCGCAATGGATTAAAACACACAATAATCGGTGTGATTCCACATGGGTTGGTTGGCTCACAAACACATTCTTTTACCATTTTTATCTTTATAAAAAATAATGTGCTAGATATGACTGCAAAAACTATACTTTATATTTTATCCTGGCCATTTTGAGAAATCAATTTATAAGGTTTTAGTGCATGAAAATACACTTCCGTTGAGAGTCAGCTCCTTTGACCAAGCCTTACATGTTCGATTGATTCAAGCCCTTTCCCTTTAGTTGAATCATCTAAAACAGAACCTATTTTGACCCGTTTGAGATAATACATAACCCAAAATCAACCCATTTATATATAAATGTGCCCACATTGCCAGATGTACCAGATCAAAAGTTTATGGAGCTAAACCTTTCAGAAGTATGAGACTTTTTGTGCATTAGCATTGCTGTTTGACTCGGGAAGCACCTCCCTAGCAATCTTGAATCCATACTGAATTCGTTGCTTTTTGTGCATAACATCAATTCAACGTGCTTTTGTAACAGAAATCAGATCATAATGTCAATTTGAGGTTCGCCTATGAGATTAATTATGACTCATTTTTTTTTAAAGGATAAATAATTAAATACACGTAAACTTACCACTAATAAGGAGGGCCGTGATTGCGACCTTTACTATTACGGTGCTCAAACTTTAATGCTACCTACAAAATTAGAACATTAAAAAGTTAAAAATTCCTTTTTAACATAGCTTAACTGCATATGGCCATGTTCTTTTAGTTCCACCACTTACCCTCCTACCAACATAAACTTGACCAATTATTTACGGTGAAACGATCAGTTCTTGGTACCGGTTTCAACAAAACTAAATATCTAAAGGTAAAACAAAATTACATAATTACCCTTTCTGTCACAGTAGGTCTGTTGCCCGTTATCTTCTCTGATGTGGAACAAAGGAATTTTATTTAATGATGAATGTATAACAAATGGTGAATGTGAACGGAAATTCAATCAACAAAGATTAATCAACCCAAACACGAAATCGAAACTCTTATTTGAAGTCACAAACGATTACAGAAACATTGCGAATGAAATTGGAGAACTCCTCAACAACTAAGCTAAACCTAACCTTTATACAAGAAAGATGATTAACGGTAACTAACCGCGGATAACAAACTTAAACAGAAACTTAAGAAAAGTTATAATTGCACCCCCTGAACAAATACACTTTAACTAAAACCAACCCACAACAATAAAACTAATAACCCAACTGTGAGACCTGAGTTCGAATCCCACAGTTACCATATTTGTGACTTAAGCTCCATATTCATCAATCTCCACCTTGGAGCTTCCATAAGAGTTTACTGGATCATCATAGGCACCATTGGAACATTATCCTCACATGATCATCATCGAATAACAGCGGATCAATGATCTTGAATACCCTAATGTGATCATCTAAACATAACATTCCTGCACCTACTTTGACCCTGGTAAGCACAGTTACCTTATTCCCAACAATTCTAAGCATTTCACAAACTTAGACTTGGGTAAAGATTTAGTTAAAACATCAGCTGCATTATCATTAGTTGATATATACTCAACTAAAACTTCACCTGAATTTATAACCTCTCTGATAAAATGCAGCCTAACTCTAATATGCTTTGTTCTGTCATGGAACACTGCATTCTTTGATAACTGCACAGCACCCATGTTATCACAATGTATTAGAGTATCTTCAACTTCTAAGCCAAGCTCCATACTGAACCTACTCAGCCAAAGAGCTTCTTTTACAGCATCTACCAAGGCCATATATTCAGCCTCAGTGCTGGATAAAGCCACCACATGCTGTAAACCAGACTTCCAACTCACCAAATTCCCAAGAACTTGAAAAGCATAACCTGTGACAGACCTCCCTTTATCACTATCTTTGGCATAATCAGAGTCTACAAACCCATGAACACATGTCCCTATGCTGCTCCTATTTCCAAACTCCAACCCCTTTTGAGATGTCCCTGCTAAGTATCTAAGAAGCCACTTAACTGCTTCCCAATGTGCCCTCCCAGGGCAAGAGAGATACCTACTGACCAAGCTAACACGATGACCAATATCAGGTCTTGTGCAGACCATTAAATACATTAATGACCCAACTGCATTGGCATAGGGAATCTTAGACATCTGTTCCTTTTCACCCACAGTTTTAGGACTATCATTCAAAGACAGTTTTAACTGAGGTGTGGATGGGGTACTCACAGTTTTGCAGCCTTTCATGTTATAAGTCTCCAAGACTTTATTAATATAACTCTCTTGAGTCAAATGAAGCAACTTGTTCTTCCTGTCTCTAGTGATCTCCATGCCTAAGATCTTCCTTGCATGACCCAAATCCTTCATTTCAAAACTGGTTTGAAGCATCTTCTTGGTCTCATCAATAACCTGCATAGACTCACAAGCAATTAGCATATCATCAACATACAATAAGAGATATATATACCTGTTCTTCTGAAACTCCCTGATATACACACATGGATCATATTCACTTCTTGAGAACCCATTAGATAACATGTGATCATCAAATTTCTTGTACCATTGCCTAGGCGATTGTTTTAAGCCATACAATGACCTCTGAAGCAAGCATACTTTCTCCTATTTGCCTGTGATAACAAAGCCTTGTGGTTGATCAATGTATAGCTCCTCATCTAATGAACCATGGAGAAAGGCAGTTTTTACATCCATTTGTTCCAGCTCTAAATCTTTAACTGCTGTGATTGATAGGATCATCCTAATAGATGTGTGTTTCACCACAGGTGAAAACACCTCATGATAATCAATTCCAGCCTTTTGCCTAAACCCCTTTGCAACAAGCCTGGCTTTAAATCTAGGCTGATCTCCTGGGTTCAAAGGCTCTTTTACCTTGAATAACCATTTACATGGAATCACTTTCTTCTCAACCGGCTTATCCCTCAAAACCCAAGTTTGATTCTGATGTAGAGAGTCTATTTCATCTTGCATAGCTCTCATCCATTCCTTCTTGTAAACAGAACTTATAGCTTCATCATAAGTCACAGGTTCATCATACATATCCATATCACTTGTAGACAGGAATACAAATGCTGAGATGTCATCTTCATCTCGAAACCTCACAGGTTTAACAATTTTTCTCCTAGGCCTAGATTGAGCCAAACTAGGCTCTTGAACTTGTGACTGTGACACTGGAGGAGAGCTTTCTTGGCTCTCATCTTGACTTGAATTGTGACCTCCATATTCCTGATCTTCTGACTGGTTTTCTTGGTCAATATCAGGTTTCTTTGTAGGCTTTACTGTTAACTCTGGACCCTGTTCCACTCCTCCTGCAGAGAACATGTTACCCACAACATGCTTATACATCAGGTCTTCCCTGAAAGTAACATTCCTACTTACCACTGATCTAGGACCACCTCCTTCAAGCTTCCAAAGCTTAAAGCCTTTTACCCCATCAGGATACCCTAAGAATATGCATTTGATAGCCCTGGCTTCCAACTTATCCTGCATCACATGAGCATAACAAACTGACCCAAATACCCTTAGACCACCATACTCCACCTTGCTACCAGACCACACTTCCATAGGCACTTTCATATCTAAAGCAACAGAAGGAGACCTGTTTACTAAATAAGCTGCAGTAGTTACAGCTTCACCCCAAAATGACTTTGGCATCCCTGAGCTCAAAAGCATACATCTCACTTTGTTCAGCAGAGTTCTGTTCATCCTCTCAACAAGTCCATTTTGTTGAGGGGTTCCAGGGATTGTCAAGTGCCTAGCAATCCCAGATTGCTTACAAAACCTGTTAAACTCTTCATTACAAAACTCCAGCCCATTGTCTGTCCTTAGCTTTTTAATCCTCCTGTTAGTCTGATTCTGTACTAAAGTTGCCCATTCCTTGAACTTCCCAAAAGCATCATTCTTATGCTTGATCACAAACACCCATACTCTTCTGGAAAAATCATCTATTAGTGACAAAAAATACCTTGCTCCACCTAGGGTCTGTGTTCTAGCTGGCCCCCATAAGTCACCATGTACATAATCCAATATACCTTTGGTTGTGTGTTTTCCTTTGGCAAATTTGACCCTATGTGACTTTCCCATCACACAGTTTTCACAAAACCCTGTGTCAACACCTGCCATATTACCTAGCACACCTTGCTTGTTTAATTCTATTAAACCTTGGTCACTTATGTGGCCTAACCTGTTGTGCCACAAACTAGCACTAACCTTATCACTCTTAGTCACATTATGAACTTCACCCTGGTCTCTCATAACATCCAACTGATAAGTGTTGTTACCACACCTAGTTCCTGTAAACACAACTCTTGACCCCCTTATAACCTTTGCTCTGCCACTCTTGAGACTCACAGCACACCCATCTTTCTCAAATGACCCTAAGGATATTAAGTTCTTTGTCAACTCTGGTATATACCTAACATCTTCTAGTTCAAGATTTGAACCATTTGCTAAGTTCACAACTACACTGCGTAACCCAGCAATCCTACAAGGTCTGCTATCTCCAAGTTTCACGGTGCCTAAATCCCTCATAGACAGTTCACTAAATAGGTTCCTATTAGGGGTCATGTGATAACTGCAGCCTGAGTCAAGTATCCAACCATCATGGCTCCTGCCAGTTTCAACCATAAGAACATCACTGCTCTCATACCCATCACATGAACTGTCATCAAATCGTGATACATTAACCTGTGGCCCACTAGTAGAACTGTTATTTTCATTCCTATGTTTCCTTCTATCAGGGCAGTCCCTTTTCAAATGTTTCTCAGAACCACAAACAAAGCACTTTAGCACCTTATGATTCCTAGACTTAGACCTATTACCATTTTTCTTCTTATATCTATGGTCACTTCTGCCCCTAACAAACAACCCATCAGCATTACATTCATCTTTAAACTCATTCCTTCTTTGAAGTTCTTTAGAGTTTAAAGATGAAATCACCTCTTCCAATGAGATTGTTTCCCTGCCATACATCATAGCATCTACAAAATTTTCATAACTAGATGGCAGGGAAGCAAGAAGCAAGATAGCTTGATCCTCATCATCAATACTATTATCAATGTTTTCCAGATCTATTATAATCTTATTGAAGTCATCTATATGTTCTTCAATAGACTTACCTGAACCCATAGAGAATGAGTATAACCTCTTCTTGAGGTATAGCCGGTTTGCCAGAGACTTGGTCATGTAAAGTGATTCAAGTTTTGCCCAAATTCCGGCAGCAGTCTTCTCCTTCACAACTTCCCGGAGTACCTTATCACCAAGACTCAGGATGATGGAGCTATGCGCCTTTTCGAGCACCTCTCGCCATTCTTCATCAGTCCAACCTTCCGGTTGAATTCCTTCCCCCTTCAATGCTTCAGAAATTCCTTGGTACACCAAGAAGGCCCTCATTTTGACCCTCCAGAGCCCAAAATCGTTCTTCCCGTCAACTTTATCGATTTGGTACTTTGCTGATGCCATCGCGAACCTTCAATTTGAAATTGATCTCGCTAGAGATCCGATTGCCCCAAATTGATTCCGATAGAGCCTACGCCGGCTCTGATACCACTTGTGAACGGAAATTCAATCAACAAAGATTAATCAACCCAAACACGAAATCGAAACTCTTATTTGAAGTCACAAACGATTACAGAAACATTGCGAATGAAATTGGAGAACTCCTCAACAACTAAGCTAAACCTAACCTTTATACAAGAAAGATGATTAATGGTAACTAACCGCGGATAACAAACTTAAACAGAAACTTAAGAAAAGTTATAATTGCACCCCCTGAACAAATACACTTTAACTAAAACCAACCCACAACAATAAAACTAATAACCCAACTGTGAGACCTGAGTTCGAATCCCACAGTTACCATATTTGTGACTTAAGCTCCATATTCATCAGTGAACGTATAATATCAACAAACTCATCTAAATGATGAACGTATAACAAAGGAATTTTAGTACCATGTGCAGCAAAATAAGAGAAGATTGTTTACCTGACCTTTGTATGTCAAGAGTCCAGTGGTTGCTGCAAAGAACATAAACCAGAAATGTACTATATATATTATTCTTCCTTAAAAGATAATTTGTTTAAGTAGCGAAAGAGGCAAAGAGCCAACAATGGATACCTAGCTTCGAATTTATTTTTTCAAAATGTTAGCCTCCTTCACAGTGTTCACTCATTGTTCTTGCTTATAGAAGGTTTTAACCATAGTGACATTAAAGATACGTCCTTTTGACCAAGCTTATTATCCGGATAAAAAATGGTTGGACAAATTATGGTTTCTATATTAAAAATATTGTGTTTTTGAGCAGCATTTCTTCGTCTTGGCTTTCTGATAACAAATTCAAAACCCCCAAAACAAAACACTTAAAAAAGCAAGATCCTTTTTTGTTACACATATAAACATAAACCCGAGAAAACCCAAAATCGAAGCAATAAAATTGGAACTTTCTACCTACCTATTGAAGGCTAGTACATGCACGTGCATGGTATATCGAACTGCTGAATCTGTTGGGTCAAGTCTATTGGGTCAAGTAGTCCAGTTAGTTTATGTGTTAGTTCTTGTTATATTCACGTGTGAAATAAGTTCCCATATACGTTAGTAGTGGGTTCATGGTGATCGAGTCTTTAGCTAGGTTGTTAGTCCTCCTGTTATTTCGCTATTTCTGTTTTGTATTTGCTATTTAAGCAGTTCGATGGTTATCAATAAAATCAAGAGAGAATTCGGTAATCACTGATCAGATATTAGCATAATTAAGCTTTCATCTGGTATCAGAGCGTAATTACCGATCCATACACGTGAGAATGAGTGAAGAAAAATTGAAGGTACCCCAATTTGATGGTCATTTCGAGCACTGGGCTGAGATAATGGAAAATCTCCTGAAGGCAAAGAAGTTGTGGCAGCTTATCTCCCCTGGAATAGTTGAACCGGCTGTTGGAATTGCTCAAAGTGATGCCCAGAAGAAGACGCTAGAAGATCTTCGAGCTAAGGATCTACGTGTGAAGCACTATCTCTATCAAGCCATTGATAGAATTACGTTTGAGCAAATCCTTGATCGAAGTACCTCCAAGGCCATTTGGGACTCACTAAAGCAAAGGTTCCAAGGAAATGCAAGAGTGAAGAAATCCATGTTGCAAAAATTAAGGAGAGACTTTGAAGTCCTTGAAATGAAAGAAAGTGAAACCATTCCAGAATATTTTGGAAGGGTGCTTGTAGTGACAAATCAAATGCGAAGCAATGGTGAGAGGTTGGACGATGTGAAGGTTGTGGAGAAAATACTAAGGACCCTAACAGAAAAATACACGTTTGTTGTGGTATCCATTGAGGAGTCCAAGGATGTGGACAAGATGAGTATAGACGAACTACAAAGCACTCTGATAGTGCATGAACAGAAGTTCAAGAAACCAACTACAGAGGAAGATCATGCTTTGCGTGTCAATTATGATGATCAAGGCAGTTCCTCTCGAGGACGTGGTAGGGGAAGAACAAGTTCAAGAGGTAGAGGTCGAGGCAGAGGAAGGACCACATTCAATAAAGAGACTGTTGAATGCTATAAATGTCACAAACTAGAACATTTTCAATATGAATGTCCTAGTTGGAAGGAGGCACATCTTACTGAATATGACGATGAGGAGGAAATGTTGCTGATGGCTTTATTTGAAGATAAAGGGAAGCAAATTTTGAGCTCGGATGAGGAAACACAAAGAGGCCAAATGTGGTACTTGGATTCTGGATGTTCACACCACATGTGTGGAACTAAAGGAAAATTTGTAAACTTGGACCTGAGTTTCAAGCATTCGGTGAAATTAGGAAACAACACACGTTTGGATGTTAGTGGAAGAGGTGATGTCAAGACAAACTTAAATGGATCATCACTCACTATTCAAGATGTGTACTATGTTCCTGCCTTAAAAATCAATCTGTTGAGCATAGGGCAATTGCAACAAAAGGGTTTAGTCTTCCTAATCAAGTCAGGTGTCTGCAAAATCTTCCACCCACAAAGAGGTATGATCCTTCAGAGTTACATGAGTTCCAATCGCATGTTTCCATTATATGAGCAGGCAAAAGAGGAAGGTGACTCAAAAGAAGTTGGATGCATGTACTCTCAGGCAGAAAATCCATCCAGGATTTGGCATGAGAGGCTTGGCCACTTAAATGCTCATGCTATGGAGCAGATGCAACATAAGAACTTGGTTGAGGGAATGCCTACATTTGAGGTCATCAAGGAGACTTGCACAGAATGCTGCATTGGCAAACAACACAAAAATCCTATTCCTAAAAAAAGTCATTGGAGAGCAGCAGAGGTGTTGGAGCTTGTACACTCAGATATTTGTGGACCTATGACCCCTGAATCCAATGGAGGTAAGAGGTATGTACTAACTTTCATTGATGATTATAGCCGAAAGGCATGGGCTTATGTGATTGCTACCAAGTCAGAAGCATTCACTTGCTTTAAGGAGTTCAAAGCAAAGGTTGAGCTTGAATCAGGAAAGAAAATAAAGGCTTTCAGAACAGATAGAGGAGGGGAATTCACATCTGATGCATTCAATAGCTACTGCAAAGAACAAGGAATTCGTAGGCAACTCACCACTCCATTCACCCCTCAACACAATGGAGTGGCAGAAAGGAAGAATAGAATAGTCATGAATATGGCTGTTACAATGATGATTGCAAAGAAGGTACCAAAGACATTATGGACAGAAGCTGTAATGTGGAGCTTTCACATACTGAACAGGTGCTCTACTAAGTCTCTTGCAAACAAGACCCCACATGAAGCTTGGTGTGGTAGCAAACCACTGGTTGATCATCTCAAAGTATGGGGATGTATTGCTCATGTTCATATCCCAAAGGAGAAGAGAGGTAAACTTGATGATAAGAGTATTACATGTATTTTGACTGGCAGGAGTGAAGAATCTAAGGGGTACAGATTGCTGAACCCAAATACAATGAAAATAACAATCAGCAAGGATGTTGTGTTTGAGGAAGATAAAGGCTGGGAATAGGAAGTCAGAGATGATGCTAAAATTGTCTGGAATGACAGTGAGGACATCTCTTCAACTTGTGATGATGAAGACTCAAGTGATGAAGAGAATGATGCCAGTCAAACTGAACAACATCCAGTTACTACACACGATGCTGAGGCCAGTTCCAGCACTACTGCAGTCCCTACAACAGCAAGGGAGGGAAGACAAAGGCGCCAACCAAGCTACTTAAGAGATTATGTCACTGATGAAGCTCATGTGATTCAAGAAAGTTTAGAAGATCCTGTGAAGTTTGAAGATGCCTGCAGTGATAGAAGATGGAAAGATGCCATGGAGGTGGAGATCCAATCAATAGAGAAGAACAACACATGGTCCCTGGTCAACCTACCCAATGATGCCAAATGTATTGGTGTTAAGTGGCTGTACAAAACAAAATTGAATGAAAAGGGTGAGGTGATCAAGCATAAAGCCAGACTTGTTGCAAAGGGTTATTGTCAAGAGCAGGGTGTTGATTATACAGAAGTATATGCTCCTGTTGCTAGAATGGATACCATCAGGTTGATGATTGCATTGGCTGCCCAAAGAAACTGGAAATTGTATCAACTGGATGTTAAGTCTGCTTTCCTCTATGGAACTCTTAATGAGGATGTATATGTGCAGCAGCCTCAAGGATATGTGGTTCAAGGGCATGAGCACCAAGTCTACAAACTCCATAAAGCCTTATATGGGCTGAAACAAGCCCCAAGAGCTTGGTTCAGCCGAATTGAGTCCTATTTTGTGAAAGAAGGGTTCAAGAGAAGTGCTAAGGAACATACACTTTTCATCAAGAAAAATGAGTGTGGGAATTGCCTGATTGTGAATTTGTATGTTGATGATCTTGTTTACACAGGTAACGATCAGAAGATGATGGAAAACTTCAAAAATTCAATGAAGAAAGAATTCGAGATGACTGACCTTGGGCTAATGAAGTTTTTCTTGGGATTGGAGGTAGTACAAACTGACAAGGGGATACACTTGTCCCAGCACAAATATGCAATAGAAATCCTGAAGAGATTCAACTTGTTGGAGTGCAATGCTGTAGCAAATCCAATTGTTCCTGGAACCAGATTGAGATCAGATGAAGGAGATATGGTAGATGAGACTCTATTCAAGCAAATAGTGGGAAGTCTTATGTACATCACCACAACTAGACCAAACATCCAGTTTGTGGTAAATTTAATCAGCAGATTTATGGCAAAGCCCACTGATATCCACTATGCTGCTGCTAAACGTGTCCTTAGATACCTAAAGGGAACATTAGATTATGGAATATGGTACAAAGCTGGTGGCAAAGGGATATTAGATATCTTCACTGACAGTGATTTTGCAGGTGACATAGACGATAGAAAGAGCACTTCTGGCAATGTATTTCTATGGGATGATGGAGCAGTCACTTGGTCCTCAAAGAAGCAAGAAATTGTAGCACTATCCTTTACTGAGGCAGAGTATGTAGCTGCTGCTGCATGTGCAGGTCAAACAATGTGGATCAAGGAAGTATTGGAAGAACTGGAGGTGGAAGTCACTGGAAAAATGATCATAAAATGTGACAACACATCTACAATTAAACTTGCTCAAAACCCAGTATTCCATGGTAGGTGCAAACATATCGGAGTACGTTTTCATTTCCTACGTGATCTCGTGGCAAGAGCTGAGATAGAATTAAAACACTATGGCTCAATAGAACAGGTGGCTGATATTCTGACCAAACCTTTGGGAAGAGATGCCTATGAACGACTGAGGGGAAAACTGGGTGTGTGTTCCAAAGAAGACATACTTGCAGGGAGTTGCAAGTTTGAGGGAGGGTTTGAAGGCTAGTACATGCACGTGCATGGTATATCGAACTGCTGAATCTGTTGGGTCAAGTCTACTGGGTCAAGTAGTCCAGTTAGTTTATGTGTTAGTTCTTGTTTTATTCACGTGTGAAATAAGTTCCCATATACGTTAGTAGTGGGTTCATGGTGATCGAGTCTTTAGCTAGGTTGTTAGTCCTCCTGTTATTTCGCTATTTCTGTTTTGTATTTGCTATTTAAGCAGTTCGATGGTTATCAATAAAATCAAGAGAGAATTCGGTAATCACTGATCAGATATTAGCATAATTAAGCTTTCACCTATATGGTGAAGGGCTGAGAGTGGCCAACATATACAACCACAGAAACAGCAAAAGCAAAACATTTAAAAGACAAATCAGCGGTTAAGGCTTCATAACTGAACCAACAAAGAAACCCTAATCGGAAACAAAGAAGACACAAACCTATTTGACGAAAGAAAGAAGAGAATAACTGAATAAGTTCTAAGACATTTTCAGATCCAGTTTCTTCCGGTTTACAGTTCGGTAAAGGATGAAACAGTCACCCACGTTACTCTCTCTATAGGAATTAAATGTATGTATTAACTCGAAACCGTCAACAACGTCACCGGTTCCAAGGGTCCGGTGATTCGGTGAAGAAGAAAACCGATCGAACAAAGGAAGCCGATAAACCGATCTGCTACAGTCGGGAAGAACATCGATGAAGTAGAGAAGAAGCAGGTAGGTATGAGACTATGAGATATTATTGACAGGTATGGGAGGGAGGTAGAGTGAGATACGCGTTATATCTTCCGTAGAAAGACATAGACATAAATACCCCCGAGGGTGTTCATTTTACGGTAGGTACATAATGTCTATGCGTGCATATAACTCGTGGTGAATCACCCTCACAACTAGTTCTATGTTGTGAAAACATTATTGGTAAGAAGATGACGAAAATAATGAGCTCCTGATAAAAAAATCACGAGACTCATCTCGTTGGTAGAACCCCATTCCCAAAAGTAAATGTGGGCGTGAGACAACATATAATGACCAAACTAGAAGTCATGGTTATGGTCCTCTCGTGTAATGACCAAATTAAAAGTCCTTTTGTGGTCATGGATGAGATTACAAAAATGAAGAGATTATTATTGTGTTCAGATTAAAACACAAGATCCTCATTATGTTATTCTAAATGTTATCATTTACTATATAGCTAGTAATGAATAGAATAACTAATTAAACCAAAGTTATGGTTTATTATTACTCACATATTGTAACCCGCTTATTATAATTTATGATTCCATAACTTTTTATTATTTTGGTGAAAGTTATGTAATAGTCAAAGTGATAAGACTTGAGCATCTTAAATCATATAATTTTACAATAACTCAAGTTTATATAAAGACATGTTATAATACCATGCATTGTGCAATTTGATTTATAATGGACCTCATTGTTAATATGCTATCAATTATATACAACTACTAGAGAAAATAATCAAAAGACAAGTTGTGTTTTATTATCACACTCTCACTAAAGAGTATAAACATGTTTTATAAAACGATATGTTATAAATTTGAGAATTACATGTTTTGACATTGTAACATGTCCTCTGGATGCTTTAAATTATTCATGTAAAGGGTAGTCGAATAAAACAAATAAAATACCCATTTGTGGGTTATTGTTACTCTTAAGAAAAAAAACTATAAATATGTTTAGATATGATACTCGGAGTTCCATGCTCCTTAATCTCATAACTGATTTATGTAAGGCCGTAAGATCTAAGGCCAATAAGTCTTGAATGATTCGGACATATAAATACTTCTCGATTGATATTATTTAAAGAGAAGATTATTATGAGGAAAACTCGGACAAAACAATTTACCTTTTCATACATTTAGTATGTTCATGAAGTAGCGATAGTATGTAAAAGTATGAAAGGATTTCATATCCATATGTTTGAGAAAATCCTGAAACATGTTTTTGGTTGTATTTCATTCCTCAAAGTGAATGAAAATCTAAAAACATTAGTTTTATGATAATGATCATGACTCTAATTGAATAGAATGATATTTATGATGACAATGTGATCGACCATCACAGTGTCAAAAGAAGAGAACGATCATATGAAAATAAGATGTGAAGATCAGAAATGCGACATTACACGAATGTTTGAAATGCTACATCATTCTCTTGTATCTTTAGTCGCTTATTAAACAAGCGTGAGTACAACGAAAACGTATAAGATCATAAATTGAAAGTTTATAGATGATGATTATTTTATTGGCATGACCGGTTAGACCACACCGAGTCAATGATGACGTGAAACATATTGAATGTTAGAAGATTCTTCAAATTGATATGAACATGTAATATTTGCTCTTAAGGTAATTAATTACCGATTAATGGGTGTGAATCCATAAGTGTTCTGGAAATTATAAAGGATATAATGATCCTAAGTTATGTACCATTTAGTATTTTAAATCGATGCATCGTCTAAATGGTTATCAAATTCGCACCTTGAAAGTTGCATGGATTATGGCTTAGCTAATGGGATAGCAAGCACATCCTTCCATATTATCATACTTATGTTGGTAGTAACGGTAAATTTAGTCACAAAGTTACTAATGGTTATTGGAATAAGTGTTGAACTTCATATTGCTTAAGTTTGTACACGAATTGCTTTTGTTGTGGACGGTTACCAAACGTCTACGATTTATTGCAAAGCCAATGATCATGAGAACAAAAGTTTATGTTTGTAAGTAGGGTGCATGTGATTTTACATGGAGTGACATTAATTCACATCAGGCCAACAAGTTCTAATACTTCCTCCCCATTATAGTTGGTTTATGATCAGTAACCAATGTTTCCCATCTAATAATTTTTTGTTGTGTAATATATATTAAAATTGCTCCACCACGATACACAAAGATGGCCCTCAGATGAGGCTAGGAGCAAATGTTGGGTATGAATCACTATCAGTAGTGATAAATTAATTTTACGACTCAGACTTATGTTCTCATGAGACAAATTTTCCCAACAGTAGGGGGAGATTAAAAGCAGTTGGAAAATGAATAAGATGGAATAATTATTAGTGTATCATCTTGATCCTCAAACTGAACCATGGTGAACTAGAATTTAATGGATAATTCATTTACAACGATTAATACATCAATTACCAGACGCATTTACTGACCTTAAAAAGTGACTAAGTCACATATACCAGTTGCTAATGCTCCAATTAAGATTGGTGTCCTAATAGGACAAATAAATATTGATAATGAGTCTATGGCATGTTTGAATCGTGGTAGACTAGTCGATTCCAATAATAAAATATCCTCGATAAATGGAGCAACTATTGAAGATGGTCAAGTCGAGGTACTGTTAGAAGAGTCTCTTAAAGAGACATTAGACATGATGGTTCCAGAAGAACCTCAGGTACCTGAGAAATGATGAAGATATCTCGATAAATTATATCATGTCTAAACGTATATGGAATCGAAACAAAATCGACGTCGATAATTTTTTGGATATAATAAGCGCTAGAAATAATAAAAATGATAAGGATCAAGAATTAAGATCTGCCTATGATGAAAATTCACAATGATTGGCCAAAATAGAAAGACGCAAACCAGGCAAAGTGAATTATATAATATGTTGGATATAAACAGGTGTATTATACAAAAGCATGATTGGTGGCACAAGGATTTTTGTAAAGGCCTAAGTTTGATTACGAGGAGACATATTCTCCGGTGGCGGATGCAATAAGATTCCAACAGTTCATTAGTCTGGTAAAACAATAGAGAATTGATATGCGTCATATGAAAATTATGATATCCTAGGTATATGATGATGATATATGAAATCTTTGGAGGGTTTAAAGTGCCATAATTATAATGTAGATTAAGTTCTCAAGAACGCTATTATTGTTGTATACACATTCGGATCCGAATACCTTATGTTTCTTTGTATACATGAATGCTTAAATATAATCAAAAGTTCATATAAACCCCCAAGATAGTTGAATACGTAAAGATGTCTGAAACATCTTAAATATATAATCCTTGTGCACCATTAAACATCACATGATGAAGTGATATGTCAATAAACCATGGATAAGAATGACATAATGTTATCAATTATAAATTGATTTGTTAAAAGATTAATTTTTATGTATCCAAAATCCTCATGAGTGAATGCATATGTTAGTCATGATGAAAATTAGTCCATAATGGATTGTAAATGGATTGTAAATGTCTTAAGCATTTCTATAAAGCCTTAAGAATTTATTATGAAAATTTATCATGAAGATTTATCATGTTCCGTGTATGGACTAATACTAGTTTTGTTAAGTTTCATATCAACACATGACTATCTTGGGATACAAAGATATAAGTATCATGTAAATGGTCCATACACCATCATATATGCTAAAGATTGTCAGATTATTTGATACATAAAATGACCATTTCCAAAGAATGGAAAAAATATTTATGTGAAAGTACTACAACTATGTGCACTTGTTGCATTACATATCATTTACTTAAATTTCTTTAAATTTATTTGCATGATATTGCCTATGTCCAATGATGAGATGTTGGAATGTGTTAAAAATATTTTGAAGGTATAAAGGTACAAGTTTATATTTTTACTAACCTAACAAAACAAGTTTTGTTAGTCTTTTAGATGCAGGTAATACAACATCTTTATGTAACACCATTTTGGATTTTGTGGTATTTATCTATGATAAGAGGCATAAGACGGTGAACATTTTCGCAATGTGTTGGAGTATTTAGAAGAACGATAACCAGAGCTAAGTAATGAAGCCAACTACCTTTGGGAATGTCACTTCCTACCCCAATCAGCTATTGTGTTAGCTTTGAAACACAGTTTGCTAAAATTTGAGAGTTTTACATGAAGATTGTATAACATTGGTCAACTTAAGGAATCGCACATCAAAGGATCATGAAGCAAATTGGCGACTGCAAAAGTATTGGGCAAATTTCCACAAAAGATCGATGATACTCACATAAATACAAGTTAAAATGAGGGGGAGACAATACGTGTTGCACTCTTTTTCCCTTAGCTATGGTTTTGTCCCAATGGGTTTTCCTAGCAAGGTTTTTAATGAGGCAGCATCTCCAAACGTATTGAAAAGAATAGTATATGTATTCATTCTATGGATAGTCAAGGGGGAGTATTATGAACAATTAGTATAATGACTATCCATATTCTTAACCCCATTTATAATTATGTTGTATCATATCTTAGGCCTATAAATAGTGGCCTTTGTGCATTATGTATAATATGAGTTTTTCATCTATCTAATCTATATACTATCTTTCTCCTATACTTCATATGTTCTAATGTTTATATATATGTTGAGATTGCTATTAGGCCATTGTTATTCAACACGTTATCAGCACGAGTTGCTTTTAGAGTATGATCATCATAAGGTATGTTAATATTGGTTAGTTAACTTTGTTTTCCTCCTATCTTCAATCTCTTAAATGATTCATATTGTAATCCATACAATTTTGGGTTAAATCGAGATTTATATGTATTAGTTCAATACAATTATGGATTATTCATCAAACTAATTTCAATTGGTTTAGTATAAATCGTTATTATACTTTATTTACAAACTATATTCATGGTTTATGTTAAAAAGAAACATGTTCTTCATATAATTAAAAGAAAAGAAGTTATGAAAGTGATTTTCTTTATGATCATTTTGATTGTTATGATGCATTTCTCATAAAAAAAAAAACCACTCACAGATGCGGAATACTCCTAATCCTATAAACAAGTTTCGTCGGCCGGAGGGTCACCGGACCCCCCCCCCCCCTTTAAATACGCCGCTAGTTGGTGACGGTGGTGGGAATGGTGTCCGGGTGCGACAACGATGATGGGGGTATAGGGGGGTTCAATGTCGACGGTGGAAGGTAAGCAGGAGCGACGACGATGTCGGTGGGTGATTCATTTCCATTCATTTCAACTTTAGACTCTTCTATAAAATTAACTGATGAAGAACAAAAAAAAATTGAACATACCTTCGATGAAGAACAAACTGATGAGCTTGACATAGAATCATCATAACACCTTTTACGAGTTCCCATCTCGAATGGAGTTGGGAATAATAATGATCCGTGAATTACCTTGACAAGTGACGGCCGTTCAAAAAAAAAAACTTGACAAGTAACGGCTGGGTGTGGGAATAATAAAGACCCTATGAGTCTATGGCTAGGTGAGTGGGTGGGAATAATAAAGACCCTATGAGTCTATGACAGGGTGTACAGAGATTTTGATATGGCAGGAAAATTTTGATCAGAGATTTTGATATGAGATTTGATTCTCCATTTATCTTTTTTTACTAAATTAATGTGGGTAGGTGAATGGTAAATTAATAATACTAGTATCTGTACGCGGGTAAGACAGAAGGGAGTGAGGCGGAAAGGGCTCCGACGCCGCCCCTTTCCGCCCTACTACCGCCACATACATTGCCCCGAGGGGCGGAAGTGACCAAAAAAAAAAGAGGAGCGGCATACATCTTCCGTCATAACCCTCACTCCTTTCAACGAAACTCAAGCCGTTCAACCAGGGGCGGAACTAGAAAAGTTTTTGAGGAGGTCCATAAATATCTTTTACGGAGTTACTATGTTTAGATATTTTAGCTTAATAGAAACATACATAGAGAAATTTGGTCCGCATCGGGTTGGTCACATAAGATAATAGCAAAAAAGAAAGTAAAATGGCTAAATTGAAGAGAAGAAAAAATAACGCGTGAAAAAAAATTTATATGACAAAATGCTTGCCGATTAAAAAAAATTTATATTTCTATATATTGTAATAATTCAGTATAAAAGTGGTCTAGAATCATCTATATATTATAGGGGAAGTCAACAAAGGAACAAGCATGTTTGCTTGCTTCTTCGGTTGACTTTTATTTACAATATATACATTGTTTAACGGATTTAATACAAGCGGAGGTCGTGGCCCAGTGGTAGAATGAAAGTAATTAAAAGATGAAATGGAAAAATGGTCTATAGATTTACTCATCACATTTACCTCTACCTCTCAAGGAAACAAATGTCTCCTTGACCCCTGACCCAATGGAGGTTTCGGACAAATGTGATGTGTAAATCTATAGATCATTTTTCCATTTTCATCATTTAATTACTTTCATTCTAGATATCTTCTTTTTAAATATATTTATTCTAGACCACTTTTATACTGAATTATTACAATATATAGAAATATAGATTTTTTTTAATCGGCAAGCATTTTGTCTTACATATTTTTTTTTCATGCGTTATTTTTTCTTCTCTTCATTTTAGTCATTTTACTTTCTTTTTTGCTATTATCTTATGTGGCCAACCCGATCCGGACCAAATTTCTCTATGTATGTTTCTATGAAACTAAAATATCTAAAAATAGTAACTCCATAAAAAAAATTGTGGACCTCCTCAAAAACTTTTCTAGGTATGCCCCTATTAATTACACCAGTTCATATTATTGTAGAGAAATAACTTTTACAGTACAATAAATTGAATCGGGTTACACTACTTAAACTATATATAGAGTGTTCTAGAACAAAAGGGATGAAATTGGATTTTAAGTTAGGGTTTGATTACTAATTTCAGATGTTATTGTATATTTGATTGCATGATGTACGGTAAAAATATATTTTCTGGTGAATGTACGTAAAAAAAATATGTTATTGTTTTCTTCAAGTTCTGCCACTGTAGTGCACTGGCCACTGGGCATGCCTTATTCTTGTCGCCGGTTCTGTAGATCGAATTTGTCATTTACTCATTAGTGCCTCAATATCAGTAAGAGCTTAGTCCATTGCATGCAAGGTCCATAACCCACTCAGTGCTTGAAACAGCAGTTGATACCATGAGAACGTCAGAGCTCTCATACCCTTCACTTAACCCTTCAGTGGTATTGCTCTGATGACTCTTGTGTTTGAAGAATTCTGATCTCTTTTTCTTCCACTCAGGACAATCTTTCTTGAAGTGACTTTCAGACTGACATACAAAACACTTTTTCTTGCCCTTGGACTTTGATCTTCCAGAATTCTTGTTTCTCTCCTTGTACACTCTCATCTCAGACCTACCACTTGCAATCAATACATCAGGACCTTCTTCTTTTATCTCATTTTCTTTCTTATTCAACTCCTTTGAATTGAGGATAGTGTCTACAAAATGCTCATACATACTTGGTAAAGAGGATATGAACAGTATAGCATTATCCTCATCATCAACTGATACATCCACATTTTCTAAATCAAGAACATTCTTATTGAAGTCATCTATATGTTGTTTCATAGACACCCCTGACCCCATTCGGAAAGTATACAATCTTTTCTTTATATACAATTGATTTGCTAATGATTTAGTCATGTATAAGGTTTCCAATTTGAGCCACATACCTGATGCAGTAGTTTCCTTGTAGACTTCTCTGAGTACACGATCGCCTAGGCTCAAAATCATAGCACTATGTGCCTTTGCCAGTATTTCCTTCTTCTCTTTTTTTGTTAACTCTGCTGGCAAATTCACTTCCCCTTTAGCGCATCGTCGATCCCTTGATGAACTAAAATTGCTTCACCTTCAATCTCCAGAGATTGAAATCATTCTACCCATCAAATTTCTCTATGTCGAACTTAGTCGAAGATCCCGCCATCTTCCAATTGCGGATTGAACATCAATCAGATCCCTAACTTTGAAATCGAACCGAAGCTCTGATACCAATGGTGAATGTTTATGCGGAAATTAAACAAAGAAACAATCAAGAAGATGAAATTGATCAAACTAAATGATTCGGAATCTTATTACAAAGAGAATGAAACTAGATTACAAGAAAGAAAATGAAACAGAAATGAGAACGATCAAATACAGATTAAGTGGCAAACTATGAGCTTAAATGGTTGTTAATACTGATTAACCAAACTAGTTTCAATATTGACATATTTTCAGTCCCTGGACCTTCATCTTTCCAGTACTTGTCAATTAGAACCCGAACATTTATATTGCAGTTTAACCATCAACAAGAGTTGATACAAGTCAAGCTATCATTGATTATCATAACAACACCTTAACATACTAATGTGTCAAGATGCTATCAAGAATAGTCAAGCTTAACCAGTGAACTAAATCAAAACTTATTTAGAATATGTGATCTCAAAGCTACTTTTCAGTCTTAAGCTTGGATAGCTCGGTCTAGTATACTCCCTAGTGCAACACTGTCAAAAGCAATTACAGAAATAATTATATGTAATATATATATATATATATATATATATGTGTGTGTGTGTGTGTGTAATATATATATGTATGTATCTATAAGTGGGTGGGTGGGTTCAGTGGGAAGAGTTAAACAATTAGATGCTTTACCCAATGGTAGTGGCGTCCCACAGCATAGGTGACTACACATTTGAACTATTATAAAACCAATTTCGCATAGGTGTAGCAAGAGCACCAAGAACTATTAGAAACCAGATTTCAATTAGGTGTAGCTTCCTTAGAATATGATCAACATCAACCTTGCTGTAATTAGCAATTTAATAGTAATTATTCATTGGAATACTAATCATACAAAAAACAAACAAAAATAGAAAAGATCAATCAATATACTTGCAGCAATAGACCTGTTAGAATCATACGAATCCCCGACATAAAAGTGAAGGATTGCACCTGTTGGATCACTATGCCGCCTACTACAACCGCTCATCTCAGGCTCCTCCCCCGTATTGTTTCTCTTGAGTATGACTGTTACATATTTTATTAGTTTTGTTAATTAAGTTACTTATTTGGTCCAGTAAATTACTTCCATGGCCCAAGCGATAACTACTCTTCTATGTCCAAGACTTTTAGAAAACAATATGTAAATGATAAAACAATATTCAAATCTTAAAAGTCATATGCAAATCTTAAAAAACAACATGCAAATGATAAAACAATAAGCGAATCTTAGAAAACAATATGCAAATGACAAAACAATAAAAAGATACGTCTTAAAGAAACACGTCTTAAGAACCCTGTTCTGGGTCTAGGGGTTGAACGAACTGCCACATCACCCTCCTTGAAATTCCATCTGTATTCATTTGCATGTAGAAGTATAACATCATACCAACCTTTGAACATGCATACCATTAAGTAACTACAATTAAAGGAAACAATGCACTCTTTTATTCAGTTTCATACCATTAAGGTGTAATTCATTTGGATATGGTTGGTCTTAACATGTTTAAATTTGTTATTTAGGAACAACCACAGGGACATGAATAAATCTGAATGTGCCATGTTATACCAGGCAGAGAAAGAAAAAGACACACGTGAACCGGAGAAGACAAAGATTAATAAGACAAAAATAAGGTGTAATCTAGAAAAGTTCCGTGAGATCCTGCAATCGCTACCGGACACTAAATTAGACTACTTAAGGGATACCCCCTTTAAAAGTCTTGTAGATTTGAACAAAGTTGTAAGTCAAGACAGAAATATAATCATGACACTAGTTGTGAGAAAATGGAAGTAGTGTGTGAGGGTTCTAACGAAAGGAATGTAATTAGTGATGATGATTTTACTACAATCATGGGCATAAAAAATGGTAGTGGTGCGGTACTTAAAAACCCACAAGTGAGTCTTGAGCTTTTAGAAAAGTTTGGCCGAATGAATGGTGTAAACGACAAAGATTTGTGCCCAAAAAAGATTAAAGATGTACTAAAGCATTCCAAGGACAAAGATGAAATAAAGCAAGCTTTTGCATTAGCTGCTATGTTTTACATTGTTTGTCCCACCGCTCGAGGTAAATTTGGAAGTACGATGCTAGCCTATACGCAGGATGTGACAAAGCTAGCTGAACAGGCATGGGTAACACTAGCTATGAGTGCTCTCAAGAGCGGTATTGCAACATACAAGGAAGGGAAAGGGAATGAGAAGAGTATAGGGGGTTGTGTCTTATTTTTGCAACCGTATTGCTTGTGTAAGAAAGGGTTGACAGTTGCCGAAATTGATGACAATACGAATACAAATTTCTACAACGAATGGATGGTTAGTGAGAATGTGTGCATTAATTTGTTATCTTTATTAGTATTATGACTTTTGTCATCTTTTTAATTGATTTCCCCTTATTTACAGCATGCCTATGCTCGTAGTAACCCAATGAAGGAAAATACTAAGAAGCAATTGGTGGACAACACTTGTAGAGGCTTGAAGACTCTATCTAAACATCTCAAGGATAAATCGGGAACAATAGACAAGGAGGTACTGTTGGATATCAATTGTTTTATAGAGAAGTATCTCACAAAGCTTTCAGGAGAAACTTCACTTGCAGTTCAAGGGGCAGATAGTGCTGAAAGTGGAGAAACTTCAGATGCTAGGAAGAATCGGAAAAGCAATGCTAGGAAGAATCGGAAAAGAAATAGAAAGCTTGTTAGCGGAAGCAACAATGTGTCACTTGCAGTTCAAGGGGCAGATAATGATCAAATCATTAATAGTGCTGAAATTGGAGAAACTTCAGATGCTAGGAAGAATCGGAAAAGAAATAGAAAGCTTGTTAGCGGAAGCAACAATGTGCCAATGCGTAGAATTCAGACAAGAAGTCAGTCAGCAAAAAACTAAGCGCCTTTGCTTTGTTTTCTTGTCATTGTTTCCACCTCTAGATCCACATTTAGTCTGCCCAAACTTTGAAAATGGATGGGGTCTTAAGTACTATAATTATCTGCCTTGCAGTAATTGTAATTATCGTTTATCAGTTCTGGCATACAACTCGTTTTTGCCTTCTAATGTTAGTCCAAAATCTTTTGATTGATTGTTTTTATGTTGGGTTTGTGAATCATCCAAAAGCTTGTTTTATTATCAAGAGAGATGAGTTTAAAATCACGGTAACAGTTACTCTCACGAATATTATCACTATTATCCATCTCGTAAATACCATTACCAGGTCTACATTCAAAATAAACATATCATTCAAATACACATAAATGATTTCTTATCATTTATCCTCGTTTTATTTCCGTATACTTGAAGTAGGTTGATTCGAAGTGTATGAACGAAAAAAATTATTTCTTATCATTGTCTTTGTGTATGCCTCTAATGAATCTAGAGATCATCCCGTGGTTTTTACTCTTGTCTTAAGAGGGTTTTCACGAAAAAAAATTATGGTGCTTTGCTAAATCAATTTTCATCTATAGTCCTTTTCCAAGTAAATAAGCCAAACCATGATTTTAAAATTCTATTCTAAATTGTACGCCATCTATGGTTTGTGCATTGATTTTTTTTTGTTTAAAACGTTATGTAATCATGTTGAGGTTCAGTGGCTTGTCAGATGGAACAATGCTTTACCTAAAGCCCAATTGTTTGGGAGGCTAACAAAAACCTGTAGAAAGGAACAAATGAAGCAAATAAGGAACAATCATACCTTAAAGGAACAAACACTTTCCATAAGGAACAAATAAAGTCTTACAGGATTTCGACTTCCATGACCACCGTCAACATGTAAAACGGAACAATGAAACAAATAAGGAACAAACCCAGGTCGAAGAGGAAAAAAAAATGTTGCTTTCAGAAAATTTGAAATTAAACGATGAGTTAAAGAGGAAACGAGATAACGGTCCAAGAAGATTTTAAAGGAGGCCAGATAGCTTTTGCAAGATGGCGTCGTTTGGGAAAAAACTGGAGTTAAACCTAGAAATGCTGCAGAAAATGGGGATTTTAAGCCCGAACTTGTTCTTTCATAGTCTGAAGGCATTCAATGTCGAAAATATAGTTATTTTCAGGGTTAGAGTCGACGTCATCGGTCCTTTTGACAACCCCAATGTACTCACAAACTGGTGCACCAGATGGTATGAAGTCCCATGATCTAACTGCCCAGCCCTTTTTCAGAGTCTTAAAAACCTATTATTAGAAACAAAAACAAAGAATAAATAAATACATTCTTCAATAGACTAAATCCGGCTGGGGGACGGACTTGGAATGGCCTCTTCGTGGGCATACTTTAAACAAATATGAATTTTCTTTTCTACCTTGTCGTCATTCATCCTACGGATCCATTTTCCAACCTCCCACCGTTTTCCGGCCGGGGGACGGACTTGGAACGGCCTCTTCTAAAGTATTGTAATATGATCATTTCCCCATGACTTGAGCCCAGGAGCCCGAATCAAGTAATCAACGCTCTTAGAGTATATACTTTTTTAAATGCGATGCTTTTGGATACATGCGTAAACAAGCTGAGCCGAGCCAAATCATGGCTCGTTTAACTCAAAAGAGTTCATGTTTCTAAAGCTTAGAACTCGACTTTTGAGTAATTTTTTAAGTTGTTTGGCTCGGCTTGTTTACAAAAGAATTTGATGAGGCAAGGTTTTTCTTCCTCATCATAGCCATTGGGATGATGAATTATGAGTAACTTTATTCAATGAAACACCCTTTCCGTACATAATTTACTGCTCAATGTCCTTCATTTTACTTTGTTTTATTGCTTCATCCATTTCTTCATAAAACAGCTTTTGAAAAGTCAAAGAATTTTCAGAACTAAAAATTGTCAAAGTGTTTGAAATCTGAGATATTTTGACTTCGGAAGAAGTCCCGAGTGAACTCTTCCGAGACAATCTCCTCCGGAACAATATTCCGTGAGAACTCTTCTTAAAACATCATCCGGAAGAACTTTAATTCATTTTCAGGATTGGAATGAATCTGGTAACATCGACTGAATGTCGGTTCTTTAACAGTCTGTAACAAAGACTGAATCTGGTAACATCGACTGAATGTGGGTTCTTTAACATCATCCGGACTGAAATTTGAATATGGTAACATCGACTGAATGTCGGTTCTTTAACAGTCGGTAACATAGACTAAACCTGGTAACATCGACTGAATGTGGGTTCTTTAACAGTCGGTAACATAGACTGAATCTGGTAACATCGACTGAGTTTGGAACTTTAATTCATTTTTCTAGTGTTTTTTCTAAGGATTTATTTCAGGATGGAAAGTTAAGGTTGTCCCGATTAAGTTTTCCGAGAAAAGTCCCGGAAGAACTTTCAACCAATCGGTCCATTGTTCGGAGAGAACTGACCGAGAACCTCTTCAAGCTGTTCCGGAAAAAGTTATTCCGAGAGAACTGCATTTAATTCGGACATATTGAATGTTTCAGTTAACACCCCTCGAGGTAATTCTCTCTCATAACTGTTCCGAGAAAATTTCCTTGACCTAACTTCCCGTCAAAACGCTCAAACTCTCCACAGAAACCCAAATCTTTCTTCAATCCAACCCCACTAAAAATCATCATACCACATTGTTACATCTTCATCCGTTCAACAAGATGAACCGCGTACACAAATTCGGGAGGAAAAAATGGAGAGTCAAATTTGATGTGTACGAAAGGTTCAGTGGTAGGTACAAATCAGAATTCATAAGTTTCCTTGGAGATTTGGTACGTGAGAATGTAGGTTTAAGTGTTTTTAACTGGAAGCACGTAACAAAAGAACGGGGGGACAAGCTATGGGAAACGATAACGGTATAACCTATGTAGCACGGGAACGGGTACGGGAACGAGAACGGGAAACGGCAAAACTCACAAATCTAAGAAGCGGGTACGACAAGGGTACGGCAATAAAAAGATAAAAATATATATATATATATATACATTAAAGATATGTTAACACAAACTCTAAAATAGATATATATATTGATGTAAACTTAAAAATTCTAAATTTTACGAAGGTAATCAATTGAAGTGATTGAGAATTTCATAATTATAATTTTTGTGTATATGTCAATTGATAGAGAGGCAGAGATGGTATCACAATATTAAATCTAATTTGTGTATACGTCAATCATAGAGAGGTAGAGATATAGATTGTTAATTTGAGATGAATCACAATATTAAATATTCTAAAGCCCAGGCCCATTAAAATATTATATAATTTAATTAATTAAAGTCTAGAGATACTAAAGTCGGTTCTTCATATGTAACACGTAAAACCCTACTTAAAAATAAAATCGGAACGGCGGAAACAAAAAAAATTAAATCGGAAACGGCGGAAGCTTGGGGTAAACTCGACGGAAACTGGTGGAAACTTGTCTGACTTTTGGAAGCGGTCAAAGAAGCGTCGATAGAAACGTTTCGCCGGCCATTGAAACGTTTCGCCGGAGTCCCCGTGGTGTTTCCGTCCCCACGGCGTTTCCGGGACGGGAGACGGCATCCCGGAGGCGTTTCCGTGCATCATAGGGTATAACTCCTGATTACTTATTTGTACTTGCAACTCATCTTATTCATATTACTGCAATTTCATTCAAATACTAACATATTCATAATTTTTGTTTCAGCAATATTATGAGGTTGATGAGGGTAGAAAAATGTATGTTATGAATCGCCTGGGAATGCTCTTGCGAAGCTTTAGAATAAGCTGTATGAATCTGACATATGACCAAACCTGGGCAAACCAAAGAAGTTGGCAAAAATCTCTAAACGGTACAGGACCATAATCCTCAACCAACAAGACTGGGATAACTTTGTCGACTACACACAATCTGATGAATTCAAGGTTTAAATATTCCTTTTACCTTCTAAATAATTTATGTTATTTTATTACTTATTTAACTTAAGAAATTAATGTCAATCTTGTTTTATTGTAGGCTGTTCCGGTGAAGTCGAAATCTGCTCGTTCAATGTCCGTTTATAACCACCGCTTAGGGCGGGGTGGATATGCTAAACTTGAACAGAAACTGGTAAGTGTCCAGCCTTCACCCTTAATACATGTTTAGGACTTAAACACCGTATGATGTGTTTTTTTACTAATGCGATTTTTTTTCTTTAAATTATAACAAGGTTGAAAGTAAAGTAATTGATATAGTTAAAGTGCCTTCCCGGGCATTACTATGGTATAAAGCACGTGAGAATAAAGCAGGCGATATAGAAGATGAGAATGTTAAAGCAATAGCAGCAGAAATAGTGAGTGCACTGAAACTTTATTTTTTTACTTGCTCTATTATTGTAATTAATATATACGAAAACAGTTAATATATAAGACATATTTTTTGGTATAGATGCAGAATTAAAAAAAAAGATCACTAATGGACAGCTAAGAGTTGAGCCAGGCAATGATGCCATGACAATAGTTTTAGGGAAGGAAAAATGTGGATCATTAAGAGGTGTTGGCACGGGGGTCAATCCTACTAAATATTTCAATGTTCCAATGTCACACCCCAACCGACGGCGGAATATGTCGGGGCGCAATGATTGTCCAGATGCACATGACAACTAAAATAAGTTGTAATACTTAAACATGCCCTTTTTCATTAATCAACAAAAGATATTGTACAATAAAGTTAAACATGCTAAATACATATCAACTTATTTAAAGTCTTTAATCTAGGTCCAGCAATCCTAGCGTGATCACAACATAGCTCATGTATAGGTTCCTGCAACATGTATGAGATAAAGTGTCAACTACAAAAGTAGTTGGCGGGTAAACACAAGTTTAAATAATATACAGTAGAACCTCTATAATTTAATACTCGATTAATTAATAACCTCGATAAAATTAATAATTTGTTTGGTCCCAACTTAGGACCAGTACAAAATTGGATCCCAATCGATAAAATAATAAGATAATATTTTTTTTTTGAAACTCCAATGTAATTATATTGGTCCCAGCGAAACTATAATTCAGTAATTACTAAAACATTCCCAAATTATAGGATTGTCTATTAAAAAATGAATCTATAGTCACTTGTTTTTTTTTGTGAACTTCAAATTTATATTGAGTTCATCTTTAAATCTCTCCATTGCACTTATTCTCGTATTGCAACAAAGAGTTGCAATGCTTTTTTCCGAGTGACATGTTATAAAGGTACTAAATCATTAGCAACTTCATCATCAACCGGATTTTGAACAGTATCATTAGACATTTTATAGTGATCAATCTAGATATATATACATTGAACTTGACAAGTTCATTAATGTGTGAATGTACATGGAAATTTTGAAGGTCCTTGTTTATGTTTTTTTCAAATAGGTAAGATATAAAAACTTTGAAGGTCGATACATAATTTGAGAGTTTCTCATGAGTATAAGCCAACTCTTTAAATTAATAATTTATTAATTTATCGATATAATAATATCTCGCTAAATTAATAAAATACCTCGGTCCCAATATTATTAATTTATAGAGGTTTTACTGTAAGTATAATTTCAACAACAGCGATATATGTATAACCATATATTTTCATATATATAGTCAAACAAGTAATGAGTTAAAGCCAATGAATGAGCACATCAAACCCTAGACAACTAGGCTTCCAATCACAAGGCGCCACACGCGAGGCATGCCAAGTGGGTTGTCGAACCAATAGATCTATTACTGTAACCTCGGCTCGGTGTGTTAATGAGTACGCTTCGAGATAAAGATAGAGTACAACCAATCACAATAATCCACACATATTTAACATACATAAAATGTATCCAATCAACATATAATCGCGTTTGTGGTTTGGAGAAACGATTTAAAATAGAGATACATGTTACACCCCAAAACGTTTAAAAGATAATGCATGTATGATTTCTCACAACTCGGATTATCATTCTAATGAATCACCATTGGAAATGATAATACGAATTGAATAGTCATAACCAACAGTATTAAAAGAAGGGGGATTTAGTGAATACTCACCTGATAAGTAGATCGGGAACGAGAGATAGAACTAATCGCGAGAGATAACAATCTGGAGATTATCCTAATGAAACGAACATGCTAAATGAATATAGGAAGTCATAATGATTATAGTTCTAAGGACACGAGGAACTTAAGGAGTGTTAGGTCTTATTTGATTAAAAGACTATTTTACCCTTTATTGGTAAATTAGGGTTTTAGTATTTGTTTAGTATTTTTATTTATTTAACACTTTTGAACTTATATATACTTATTATACATATAAATATGTTCTAATACCAAAAATCAAGTTTCAATACTTTCTGGTTTTTCGATATTCAATAATTATATTCAAAACCCTTAATTTTGAAATAATTATCAAATAAATAGTAACATATTTTATAAAATTAAATAAAGTTAGGGCTTTTACTTAAAATATTATTTTATAATATATTTTAAAAGATTAGCCCTAGATTTAACTCGTTTGTTCAATTTTGGCAAAGTAACGTCGTGAAAACCCTAATTTCAACGTATTTATTAAAATAAATATCAAAACATTTTATAAAATTGTAAAAACTTGGGGTTTTATTTATTATGATATATTATAATATTCCTCAAAATAGTAAACCCTAATTCAACAACGTTTACTCAATTTAGGCAGAACAACGACCCGAAAACCCTAATTTTGGCATTTTTTTGATAAAATACCATACGTTTAGATATCATGAAATTGACTTAGGGGTTCTTTAATATATGTTATAACATAATATCATTCAAAATTTCAGACCCTAACTCATTCCTGATTAACCAAAATTAAAGAAAATATTAAGAACCCTAATTTTAACCTAGTTTCAAATCTCGATCGTAAAGATGAAATTAACAGAAATTGATAGAGGGATTTTGTAGAGCATACCTAATAACGTGTAACTGCAGGAGATCAGCTCATGATTCTTTCTGGATTGCTCGAATTTTGAAGAACAAGCTTCGGTTTAGAACAAGGGTTTTTATGATGATGATTTGGTAAATTGGTGAGGAAATCCGGACGATCTGAGCTCGAATTTATAGTGGTTAGGGTCGGAATTATGTAATGACAACATATCAAGTGACTAATCGATTGATATCAACACGTAGCAAGTCCAAACGTGAGCTGCAAGTTCGAAAAAATAAAAATATGCGTCTAGAAAGTACCGTGTATCATGCAGGACTCGAACCCAGGGCTCGCGTACCGCGGCCCAACTATCAGGAAATGATAGTTTTAGTCCCTTGAGTTTTTATTTACATTTTGGCCCCTAAACTTTGGTTTTTTGGCAATTTTAACCCCTAGGCTTTTCCAATCTTATCATTTTATGTCTAAAAATAGTTTAGAATAATTTCTCATGGTTTTCTAAGTTTCGGGATACACATAACGAGGTATAAAAATACGTATTTAATATATTTTTATTTTCTTTTTATCCGTTCGTTCTCGTTTTAACTCGTTAACATATAAAATTTTACGAGTGACTTATATTGATCTTATAAAACACCAAGAAACATTAAAATATGATTTTTGAAATTTACGTGATTCCCGGTTATTAACGGAATTGCATGAAAAAATGGTAGATTCATTTAAATGCGTTTTAATTAACAAAATTGATCTAAAATTTAATCAATTGGTTTTTAATGTTATAAAATGATTTTAGAATGTTACAAAGTATATATTTTGAGATAAAGACCCCGAGATTCCTGGTAAACGATAAATAGAATACCGAAATCGCTTAAAAACCAAAAATCGCTTTATTTTTGTTTTAAGCAAATCGTTTAACCTAAAACTTTGCATATTCATTATTTTGTTTTCAAAAATCATTATAGAATATCCCGGACATAATTTAAATGTATATTTTAGACAAATTCTTCCGGTAATCGTTTAAATCAAAACTCGATTTGCGTGACAAGTTCAAATTCGGGTCGGGTTTTGGAAATGGGTTGGACACGGGTGTTACATCCAAGACAAAGAGGCTCCATAAAACAACATGTGAATCAGCTTCAGGGTGAACTAGAAAAGGAGAGGAAAGAAAAACAGGAAAAGGATGAAGAAGTAAACAAATTGAAAGAAAGGATGGCCGAACAAGATAAGATAATAGCTCGGATATTAGCCACTCTTCCACCTAAGGGGTAGGTAGTGCATCTTAATACAAACATATCTACAAAGCAGTAAGTGATTCTGACTATAAGAGGATTTTAATTGGATATATAGAAAGTATTTATAACATTTTACATATACTTTACTTCTGATCAGGCAATTTCCAGAACTCCTACCAATGGGTCTCCAAATCAGTTAAGTCCATCGATCACAAATGTGCCGGTAACTCTAGTGGGATCCGATTCACAACATGATATGATCAAACAACAAGAATCAATAGAGGCAGAAGTAACTCCAGTAAGTTATTTTGTAAAATTTAAGTTCTTTTACATTAAATCAGTGATTTATTATTTATATGTAGGATGCTGCAAAGAAAACCAGAAAAAGAGCCCCAGCGAATGCGGCTACTAGTAAAATCACAAGGAAAGAATCAACAAGGGCTAGAGCCATAGTAAGTTATTATTTCAAGATTTTTAATTTGTTTAATTTTGAAATTAGCAATTACTAATCTTTTATGTGTGAATTATGTAATGTTAATTAGGAAGCTGTAAAAACAACCAAAAGTAAGGTTGAAGCAAAAAAAAAATGATTTACCTCCTGTGACAGAAACCACACCTTCACCAGGAATCATGCAGGTATGTATTTTGACGAACATGTGTGTTGTAGGTTTTCCTTTTTTCTATGTTAATATGACATAAATTATTGCAGACTACCAAGTGTAAACTGGCCTACCCAATCAAGAGACAAATTGTTGGTATAGGTACCATTTACTTGTCCGAACAAAGACAATACATTCATGGAGTTCCACTCCAAGATGACTGCTACAGGGTGTCGGTTGATGAAGTGAAAGTACAGGCGTTGTTTTACCATATGAGGTAGATGGTGTCAAAACATTAGAGAAATCACTAAACCACTTTGTTCCTTGGCCAAAGTGCCTTTGCCTTGGTGGATCAAATGTAAGTTTCTTTTAATTTGTTACCTTCAAAATTACATTATATTATTGTTCAAATTAAATTAGTTTTCATTTATTATTTGTTTTCTTTTTTCCGTTTTAATGTTGTTGATGCAGGAACCAATTATGACTACACCGGATCAACAAAACGAAGATGAAAACGTCAAGGCGTAAAAGATGAAAAAACAATTTATAACGAGAGATGACATCACGAAAATGAAGAATGTTAATAAGAAGATTAAGCTTTAGATTGATCTAGATTAAGAAGCATTTATGTTTTTTTAAACACAAGATATTGTGGAACAATTTGAATTTATTTTAATAGCTTTTGCTAATGTTATTATTTAACCTTTTTGGCCTTATTTTATATTATTGTATTTTATGTTACTAAAAGGTATAGAATTGTCATTTTATATTAACAATTGTGTATTTAAAACACAGAAGCAGTCACATAGAATAATAAAATTGTGACTATAATTGTTTTACCGTCATGTATTCATGTATCATATGTGACTATATGGCAAATGTGAAAACTAATATTGAAAACTAATGTAACTAAAGCTATAACAAAAGTGACACTTACAACTAATTAATGTGACTATAAAATGTTTCCCGTCTCGGTGTCATTTGTTTAATGCCACTACATGGTATGAGATGGTCACTTTATATTAAAAACTATGTTATTATTAACAACATATAGTCACGATTTACGTAATTAATTATGACTAAAATACATAAACAGTCACATAGAACCTAAAAGAGTGACTAAAAGTGTGTTAGGGCAGAGGCGTTGATGCTGAAAACTGGAATATCACATTTTATGGAGAAAACGGAGTTAATGTTGACCTTCACAACATTCCTGCTAATTTTGACCCTAATGACCAACCTACTGTTGGTGTAGATGAGAACCACAACGATGATGAAGTGTCTGAGCATGAGGAGGAGAGTGACGATGAAGCGTCTGATCTTAAGGAGGAGAGTGATAATCAAGTGTCTGAGGATGAGGGTGATATTTTCTTTGAGGATGAGGTGGTTATCAACGATGATGAAGTGTCTGAGCATGAGGAGTAGAGTGACGATGAAGCGTCTGATCTTTTGATGATTTTATGATAATTTACATATTTTGCATGATTAAAAATTGTTATTATCATGATTTAGTAGATTATAAATTGTTGAAATGGTTACTTGTGATTTTAGTAGTTAATCATCATATTTATGGATTAATAGGTGCAAATAACAATAATTTTGGACATAAAATGATAACCTTAAACCTTTAAATGAATTATTATGGTTTAATAACAAAGTTGGTAATTTTATAAAAATTACTTGGATAAATTAAACCATAAAATCTCATCATGGAATTTATTATATAAAATGGTCATATTTTATAAAAATATAATTTCTAAGAACACAAGACTAAAATGCTTGTTTTAGATTTTATAAAAAAAATGGATAAAAATATATATAAATATATTTTAAATCAAAAATGATAAAAGAACATATTTATGTCACTTAACATAAAAAGTATAAATCTTGCATTTTATACAAAATGTGAAAAATGTTTTATGTTGGGAATTTTCTATAAAAATTCTTTAATTTAAAACCCTAGCTTTATTAATAAATAAAGTTATTTAAAAATGATTTTATAAAAATAAAATCAAAAGACTTATAGAAAATGATGAAAAACATATTTTAAACATTTTTGATTATTTTAAATAAATCAAAATAATTAAAACGTTTTAACTGGATCAAATGTTTATTTTTAAACATTTGGAATAAATGAAATCTTTAAAACGATTTAAAACGTCTTACGACGTAACAAAACGTAAATAATTATTTTCGGCAAATGATTATCTGTATGAAACTTTAGAAACTCTAATTTTGAGTTGAACTCATCTTGGTTTGTTAATATTAATTATTTTAATAGTAATTATGTTTATATTAACTTAAAACCCTAATTTTTTGTAGCATGAATTTAAATATTAAAGAACCTTTATATTTTCCTAACTTATGTTTAAGTTATTTAATCGTTAACTTTAAATAGTTTAATAGAATTATTTCGACGAGTTAGAATATTTATTTCGATAATAATTGTGAACCCTAGTTATATATATTATAACTTAATGCGATTAAATATCCAATCGATCGATCGAACTTAAAAATAATAATAAATATTATTATTTAAAACAATTCAAGACTTTATTGAACTGGTCTTCATGATACGCCATCACATGTTCATTACTTGTATTCATTTTAAATTAATGCATATACACGTGAACATTCGCATTTACTGGTTTTATAAACTGATTATCTAACGGGTTTTCAAAACGCTACAAACGGGATTATACGTCAAGACTTGACCGGTATCATTTGGGTAACGTTCGTTAATTACTCAAATGATTATGTGAACCCTTATGCATATTGTCTTATGTTTTATTAGGACTTTACTTGCTAGTTGTCACTCGGTAATCCATCATCATCACTGAATCATGTGAGTTTCACGGCCCCTTTTCTTTATAACTGTTTTACACTTATGGAGGAGAAATCATGAACTGATAAATGTTTTGTAACTTGATGTTATGGTTTCACTGTTAGCCGTATGATTACATGTTCCTTTCCGTATCCCAAACTCTGGTACATTGTCGTTATAAACGTTTGTACAACCAAATCCCACTATTAATTGAATTCGATTAGTTCTGCTCGAAACGATAACTAGTGACTAGATCTATTTGGGTTGACAACCCTGCCGCCAGTTTGGTCGCTCCAATCCTGACTTCGTACATTGTCAAGGGGTACACGTCAGTTATTCTACTATGTTCGGTATTCTTGGGATAGAATACCATGAGTGGCTAATCCGTTAGTATTCGAATTTGAGGTTCATGTGAGATCTTACAACCACAACAGTAAACCAACATAACATTTAAGTATACCGTAAACTGTTTTACAAACTTACCGTAGAGTCATAAACGTGTGAACCTCACCAACTTTATGTTAACCTTTTAAACTCATGATTTCTCAGGTAATTAAGCTTATCATGGAAGACGTGCAAATGGGGCTTCACTGTAACTTTCGAACTTGCTTTACCGGAGTCGTAGTCCCGACTTATCTTAAATAAACTGCTTTATGATTTCAATATCAAATTATGAATTTTATTCAAATGTAAGACAATATCATTTCACCACGACTTTCCACTGCAACATGAATGGTATTATGTTTTAAATGACGTTTGAATTTAGTAGAAGTTGTTCTGTATATCTGCGACTATGATTCTGTCTCGCTCACACCCAAACTGTTGACCGGGGTGTGACAAATCCAGCATGTTAGGAGTACTTCATTTGAGACTTTCAGTTTCATTTTATGTCATTTTCTAGGAAAACATTGTCATTCCACTTTCCTTCCGCAAACTATTAAGGTTGTTTCAAATGTAACTGTTTGGTCGTACTTTTAATTATGTATGTCTTTACGAAATTCATATAAAATTGTTCAATGTGATTGTGTGTTACAATCTATGACTGTCACGATTACCGCGGGAGACCGACGTGGTTGGGGGTGTGACAACCTCCCTGGGAAGTTTTCACTCGGGCAACCAAAATCAAATACCGTGGACATGGCAGGCAATATTGGTGGTATGAACTATGAAGGACCGGATATTAGAGATGGTATCAGAGCCAATCCTGTACCATTCAGGATGGTGAGACAAACCTCATCAAAGATGGTGAGTCCCCAGGGGTGTCAAGAGAGACACCTTGGGCAAATCCCACATCTCTGATTGGGATGTTGGGGCAAACCTCATTGAGGACGATGAGTCTAAAAGGGGTGTTTGTTATACCCTAGGCAAATCTCACATCTGTCGTGGACAAGAGAGATTCTTAGTTCATAAGGAATGCCCGACCTCAAATATCACCAATGTGTTTTGGGCGCTCTGGCTGTGGATAAGAGGGAAAAACCTCACAGTTAAGCGTTCTCGAGTGGTAACAATCGAGGGATATGTTACCTCCTTGAGAAGTTTCACTCGGGCAACTAAAATCAAATTCATGAGCTCCTCGTAGGCAAAGCAGACAATATTGGTGGTATGAAGGGACATATATTACAATGGATTTCGACAAAAATCAACCATCCTCCCCGATGAAAAATGAATTAACATGTGACGAGGGATTTGAATAGATTAAGAGGAGATGTTTGAGGATGATGATTGGTTGTGTGTTGAAGACAAGCTTGATTCGTTTGAATGGTTATCTTATGGAGGTTACTATGAATGTGGTGGTTACAAATGAGGTGAAGGTGACGATGAACGCACAGTTATAACATACTACTAAAAGGTGCAGAATGTGTCGGTGAAGCTCAACTTTTGATGTCATTCTGAAGTGTTTGATATGCTAGTTTTTGAAGTATTTGATGTGCTTAATCATCTTTTTTGATGCAATCGGTTGCATTAAGAACACGTGTTACATTAAAAACTAAAACTACATCAAGAAACGTTACAGTATGTCCCATGACAATTGTCATCGGACTTGTATAAGTCTATGCCATACTTGTCTTCGTACGAGTCATGCTAATGTTGGGAATCCAGTGGTCATTTTTAAATTTCTAAATCTGTTAAATTATACAAAAATGAATCTTTATATATACCAGACATAATAGCAACAATTTATTATTAATGCAAAAGAGTAAAGTTCTTAATTTTATTAATAATCGAACATGTATCCCACCAGTGATCCAATCACAAACGATTCGGATAATAAATATAACAACCATAGGGAGTTAAAGATTGATCTTGACGGATACCGAGAGGTTGCACTAAGGATTCAACGAACTGATCCGCTAGAAATCCTGATCACACGTTCAACCCTTGAACAAAACAAAACCCGAGACAAAACTGAAAACCCTGTTTCCAACACTGGTGGTCGGTGACAAGGGCGACGACACAGTGGCCGCCAGACGGAGACGACCAGACGACGACGGTGGCCCGACGACAACAAGCGGCGGTATTCGACAATTGTGGTGGCCGGCGGTGCATGTGGCCGCGACTGTTTAGTGTGTGGTGGTGGGATTTCAGGTTTTCTCCAAAACTCTAAAATTGGCTTCAAAGTCTATTAGGGTTTAGACTTATTAAACTATTTATAAGGATAAATGTTTTAATCAAATTCCTAAACATCTGACTTCACCTCTAAGACACAAACTTTGTATTAACAATTAATACAATTAATTACCCTATTAGGTTTATTTTGACAAAATAAACATTTCACCACATTTGTAACAAATCACCGTATTTTTATTAACACTTTAATAAAAACCTTCTGAATAAATATTATTTCACTAAACGGTTTAATAAACAATAATTATTCCACTTAATTTGTCTCATGAATTAAATTCTTATTCATCGTAAAACTGAATAACGATTATTCTCCACATAGTCGAAACTCCTTTTGACATAATTTTATTCTAAATAAAATTTACTGTTCAATTCATTTTCTAATAACGAATCAATATTCATTCAACTCTTAACCATCACCAAATTGTTTACGGACTAATAAATTAGCACTCGTTTAATTTCTTAAACGTTGTCGATTTATTTGCCAATTAATTATTTCTTCAAATAATATTATAATATTTCACTAAATAATGATTTTCCGTATTAAAGCTCGTTTATGATCAAAAATATATAACCATTAAATATTATAACTTCTTCATTGTCCAAAGTCAACGATTGGACATTCTAAATCCAACAGCCACCCCCTCAACATTCGGTCATAGTCTTCTTCACATATATGCATGACAACTGGTGGGTTTGCCAGTTAAACATGCATGTTTTTTTTTGGGTTGGACAACTAAAGGGTTTCATGGTTTGATAACCAATGGGCTTTAAGGTTCGACAACCAGTGAAGGTTTGGAAATTGAGAAATTATAACGTTGGCTTGTTGCATGTGGTGGTGGATAAATAGACACCGATTTTAAAGAAAAAACCGTTATCGAAATAACCTTCACAAAAATATGACTACTTAAAAAACAACTGTTAGGGAATATGACTGGTAGTGGTGGTGGGTGGTGATTTCGGTTGTGGCCGGTTGACATTAATAGTGGTGAACAGTTAGAGTGGTTGTCGATGATTTAACGATAGTGCATTGGTGATCTACATGCCAATGATTCGTTTGGTGTACAATGCATGTGTTTAGAACATACATGGCTAGAAATTACATTAGTTTGCCCCTCACGTGAATAACAATCTAAAGGAGTTGGCAACATCCATTAAGTGCACATACATTATGCTTTGACAAAAGAATTATTTGTATCAAAATGGCCCCAAACAAAATACACGACGAATCCTACTGACTTTTTGGCCAAATCTCAAAAATATAAACCACAGTTTACTAAAGATAAATGTTAGTTTAAATGACTTAAATAAAGTTTAGGGTTGTTTTTGTAAATCTTGATAGTTCAGGGAGCTATGTGTAAGTTCTCTAAATAAGTTGTTAATGACCGTTAGAGCTTAATTAGGAACTTGTATATAGCTTAACGCATGAAATAAGATTCAGATCGATTTTCTCTGTTAATCCACATTCATTTTTGTGTTCGTTTAGCTTCAATTGGTATCAGAGCCTGATAGTGGCTTCTGATTCGATCATCGACTTGATCGAGAGTTCTTCATCACCAAGAATCCTGAAGAAAAGGGGGGATCTCTGATCCTCGGTCTTCAACTGCAAAATTCATCGATTAATCGGTTCTCCAAGGCGTTCTCCTCAATCTCCCCGTGCTTCTCCGTTCAGAATTGTCTCTCCGGCGATGGCAGACGGCGGTAATGGTGGCAACAACAATCGGAATAATAGGGAAAATTGGACTACTATTCCTCTTCAGGTACCTCTCCTTACCCCTATGAATTACAGCGTTTGGGCAGTGAAATTGAAGGCGATCTTCAATGTTCACTCCCTGTGGGATGTTGTAGAGCCTGCAGAGGGAGCAGCTATCAACGCGAAGAAGAATAGTGCAGCCATTGCCTACCTTCTTCAAGCTCTCCCTGAAGACCTAATACTGCAGGTTTCTAACCTTGATTCGGCCAAGGATATGTGGCAGTCAATCAAAGAAAGGTATATAGGGCAGGAGAGGGTCAAGAAAGCAAGACTACAAACTCTGAAGGCAGAGTTTGAATCTTTGCAAATGAAAGAGAATGAGAACATAGATGATTATGCAGGAAAATTGTTGGCAATATCAACAAAATCAACAGAACTAGGATCCAAGATAGAGGATAGTGTCCTAGTTAGAAAACTGCTGAATTCTGTACCAGATAGGTTCATCCACATAGTTGCCTCCATTGAGCAATTCGTGGATTTAGAAACTATGGTAATTCAGGAGGCAATAGGCAGATTGAAAGCTTTTGAAGAAAGGGTCTCTGCCAAGAAAACACAGGTGAAAAATAAAGAAGAACAACTGCTCTTGACTTACTCTCAATGGAATTCAAAGTACAAAGATTCCAAGAACAAGAAGAAATGGGATAAGAATGACAGGAGTGCCAAACCAGGAGGGAATGGCAAGTCAGAATCTACATCTTCTTCTAAGAAGGAAAAGGGTACTAAGCACAAGAAAGATAAGTCAAAGATAAAGTGTTTCAAGTGTGAGCACTTTGGACACTATGCAAGTGAATGTGGTAAGCAAAAGGTTAAAGATCAGGAGGCACATCTTGGGATGGAAGAATCTGATGAAGAACCTATTCTTCTCATGGCAATGACAGACCCCACCTATCACTCAGCAAGTCAGGTAAAGGACCAACAGGTATACCTTAATGAACTAAGTGTTTATCCATCTAACTATGAGAATAATGAGGGTCAAAGTGAAGTATGGTTCCTTGACAATGGTGCATCTAATCATATGTCAGGAAACAAGAAGAACTTCACCACATTAGACACAAATATCACAGGAAATGTGAAATTTGGAGATGGGTCTAATGTGAGAATAAAGGGTAAAGGGGTTATTGTTCTTGAGGGTAAAACTGGAAATCAGAGAATATTACCAAATGTCTATTACATTCCGTACTTGAAAACCAATATAATCAGTCTTGGACAAATAACTGAGGGGGGCTGTGAGGTTAAAATGAAAAATGATTTCTTATGGATATATGAGAAAAATGGTGATACTCTCCTAAAGGTTAAGAAATCACAAAACAGACTTTATAAAGTAAGTTTAAAATCTGTTTCATCAAATTGTTTTCATACTAAGGTTGACAATGAAAGCTGGTTGTGGCACAGAAGACTTGGCCATACTAGTTTTCATTCCCTCAGCCAAATGTCCAAACACAATCTGGTAGATGGGCTGCCCAAGATGGAGGGTAATAATGGTATGTGTGACATTTGTATTGTGGGAAAACAGATAAGGAATAGCTTCCCAACAGAAACCCAGTTTAGGGCCAAAAGTCCCCTTGAATTAGTTTCAATGGACCTATGTGGCCCTATTACCCCTGCTACTAAAAGTGGAAATAGATACTTCATGTTGATTTTAGATGATTGTACCAAGTTCATGTGGGTATACATGTTAAAGACTAAAGATCAGGCCCTTAGCATGTTTATAGATTTTAAGACCAGCATTGAAGCTAGTTTAGGATCTAAAGTTAGGACCTTAAGAACTGATAGGGGTGGGGAGTTTACATCAGATGAATTCAATAGGTATTGTTCTGAAAATGGTATTCAAAGAATGTTGACTACACCATATTCACCACAACAAAATGGGCAGGTAGAGAGGAGAAATAGGACTGTTATGAATATGGTTAGATGTATTCTTAAAGCTAGAAATGTAACTCAGGTACTGTGGGCTGAGGCTGTAAATCACTCAGTCTATCTCTTGAATAGAATACCAACTAAGGCATTAAAGAAAGAAATGACACCATATGAGGCTCTAAAGGGCAAGAAACCTAAGGTTGGCCATTTAAGGGTGTTTGGGTGCCTTGGGTATGTGAAAACTGTAAAACCTGGGTTGAAAAAGCTTGAGGATAGAAGTACACCTATGGTGTACTTAGGGACACAAACTGGTACTAAAGGCTGCAGGATGTATGATCCTGTAGCCAGTAAAGTTGTGGTGTGCAGGGACATTGTTTTTGAGGAAGAAAAAGGCTGGGATTGGACCCTCAACAAACCCTCTACTGGTGCTATCCAAAATTACTCTCCAGGGGTAAATTTGGAAGAAATAGTAGATCAAGAAGAGGAACTTCTAGAACAAGAAAGTTCAGATGAAGAAACTGAACCCACTGCCTCTCCTCAACATGTTCAAGGGAGCACATCACATGCATCCTCATCCTCTCAACCTGTGAGTGTGAGGAGGTCAGGTAGAGATCCTGATCCACCTTCCCATTTAAAAGATTTTATACTTGATCCAAGGTTTGGTGCAGGGACAAGCAAACAGCTTGATCCCAGGCATGATGCAGGAAACAGTAACCAGGTGAATCAGGGTCAAGTGGATGAGCTTTTACTGTCCCAGCAAGATGAACCACTCAACTACCTAGAAGCTAAGGCAGTAGCAGCTTGGAGGGAGGCCATGAAGGAAGAATTGGCTGCAATTGAGAGGAACAAGACATGGGAGTTAGTTGATCTACCGATAGGAGTAAGGCCCATTGGGTTGAAGTGGCTATTCAAGATCAAAAGGGATGCAAAGGGGAAGGTAATCAAGCACAAGGCCAGGTTGGTGGCAAAAGGATATGTTCAGCAGATTGGAGTTGATTTTGAAGATGCATTTGCACCTGTAGCCAGAATAGAGACAATAAGAGTAATTCTAGCTTTGGCTGCAATGCAGAATTGGAATGTGTACCACCAAGATGTCAAAGCAGCATTTCTGAATGGAGAGTTAAAGAGACAGTCTTTGTATCTCAACCTCAAGGTTATGAGAAGAAGTGTAACATCCCACATTGGTGGGGGGGGGACTAAGCATGCCTTTATAAGGGTGTGGATCCTCCCCACCAAGACGCGTTTTAAAACCGTGAGGGGCGGATGCCTGAGGGCATGCCGGCTGCCAAAGCGGACAATATCTTGGTTGCGACGGGTCTAGGCTGTTACAGATGGTATCAGAGCCGGTCGTCGGCCAGTGTGCCAGCGAGGACGCTGGTCCCCTGGGGGGAGGATTGTAACATCCCACATTGGTGGGGAGGGGAACTAAGCATGCCTTTATAAGGGTGTGGATACCTCCCCCACCAAGACGCGTTTTAAAACCGTGAGGGGCGGATGCCTGAGGGCATGCCGGCTGCCAAAGCGGACAATATCTTGGTTGCGACGGGTCTAGGCTGTTACAAGAGGGAGCTGAGAGTAAGGTCTATAAACTGAAAAAGGCCTTGTATGGTCTGAAACAGGCTCCCAGGGCCTGGAATATCAAATTGAACAAGGTTCTGAAAGGACTAGGATTTGTAAGGTGTAGGTCAGAACAGGCTGTGTATACAAAAATAGGTGGCAAGACTCATATCATCATAGGGGTTTATGTAGATGATATTCTGGTAACAGGGAATGATGAGAAAGAGATAAATCACTTTAAGAAACAGATGCAGGAACAATTTGAGATGACCGACCTGGGTGTTTTGAACTATTACCTTGGCATAGAGGTTGCACAAAATGCAGAAGGAATTATCATAACACAAAAGGCTTATGCTGACAAGATAGTAAAGTTGGCAGGTCTGGAAGATGGAAATGAGACAAAAAGTCCAATGGAACCAGGTTTGAATTTGAGAAGAGATGAAGGAGGGGCAGAAGTAGATGCTTCCTATTATAGGAAACTTGTTGGCTCATTGAGATATCTCACACAAACCAGGCCTGACATAAACTACTCAGTTAGTTATGTTAGTAGGTTTATGCAACAACCCAGAGATGTTCACTTGAAAGCAGTTAAACAAATTGTCAGGTATGTGAAAGGTACTGCAGGGTATGGAATTTGTTACAGGAAGGGAAAGCTCAATGATGAAATAATTGGGTTTAGTGACAGCAGCCATATGGTGGACAATGATGATGGAAAAAGCTCATCTGGGCACATTTTCTATCTCAATGGGGCTGCAATCACATGGCAGTCACAGAAACAGAAAACAGTTGCTCTTAGCAGCTGTGAAGCTGAGTTTATGGCAGCTACTATAGCTGCCTGTCAAGCATTATGGCTTGCTGGTTTGTATGCTGAGTTAACTGGAGGACTGCAGCAGCCAGTGAAGTTAATGGTGGATAATATGTCAGCCATATCTCTCATGAAAAACCAGTATTTCATGGGAGATCCAAACATATTAACCTTCGGTTCCACTTTATAAGAGATTGCATAGAAAAGGGTCAAATTCTAGTTGACTTCATAAGTGGTGATAAGAAAAAAGCAGATGGCTTGACTAAAGCTTTACCAAGGAATCGATTTCTTGAAATGAGAAGTATGATAGGAGTGAAGCAACATAAGGGATAAAGTTAAAAATGGAATAAAGGACTTTTAAATAGTAATATGAAGGCACTTTATGTGACGCCCACTCCCAGTCTTGGTTCCAGGAGGGGTCACGTGTCGGATTTACTCATGAACACATGGTACAACAGAGATAACTAAGCAGCGGAAATTAAAAACTTTTCATTTATATATATAACGAGTTACAATAGTAAGGAAGATAATAACATAATCTATAACTAGATCTTATCTATAGCTATGCCAGTCTACTACCGAGTCTTTCCTGATAGCTTGCCCATCTAATCTGCCCTTGCTAGAGCCCTTCCCTTGCTACTTTAAACATCACCGATACCTGACATACATGCTTTTAAAGGTCAGCTTACGCTGGTGAGTTCTAAGTATTTAAAACTTTTACCTTTCCTTGAAAGGTTTACCTCAAACATTTGGGCCTAACGACCCCTTCTTTATAAACATTTATCAGATATAAAACATAACAGAATTATACCAAAACATTTAATCATTCATCCTTTATCAGGTATAAGACATAACAGAATTATACCAAAACATTTGACTACCATTCATTCTACTAAGCATTGTCTATTGGAACCACGTTAGTCCCTCGGGCAACCGTCGCTACCCGAATACCTTTTCGAAGTAAGCAGCCGTCGCTACCCCGGAGAACCGTCATTCCCCGCTTCTGATTGTACAACCACCTTTTCACTTTCTCTAGACAATATCCGCTTAGATTAAAACCTTTTCAACCTTTTAAACCTTTTCATCCTTTTCAAAAGTCCATTTAAATAGCCCTTATATTTGGACTCATAACCTTTTCAACACCAGTCCATCGCCCGCTTATATAAAATAAGCGTTTCATAAATATAATGTTATGGGTCTTGTACAACAAGGCTAATAAGATCATATTTACCCGACACTTATTCACATACATAGGCTTAGACCAAACATTCACATTTTCCATCTTCTCAATACTTTTCTATAAAAGTTTTACTCCTTTACATTACCCGTTCATTATAACCTTCCCGAAAAGAGTAATAACAGGTAATAATAACTTTAAAACAGTTATAAGTATTATAACTTTTTCACGTATGTGTATGAACACAAAACAAATAAAGGTATCTCAAATACTTTTCAAGTAAACAGTTGAATATATATATCATTGCATGTATATCAGGCCCGAAAATATTAAAACATTTAAAACATTTAAAAGTGGGCTCATAGAACTCACCTTATTCTCTTAAGCAGTTAATTCAGAGGAAATCTCCGCTATGCCTTCCAATAAACCTAATCGCGTATTATATGGCGTTAACGCAAGGTTTAATATAATAAACACTTCCTATGTTTATTTTAACTCTTTATTAACTTAATAATACCTAGTTATTAAGTTTATTCCTTTTAAAGGTCAAAATGACCAAAATGCCCTTTAGGCCATTATCCTTATCTTTTATTGATAATTATGAAGACGCGCATTCCTATAAGTAGACACTCACTCCGGGATCGCCCAGTGTTGGGATGCCATTGCCCAGATGGGATGGCGACACCCCCGCTTTTGCCAGAAATCCCAGTGTACAGGCGTCTACCCTTCCGGTCCGCGCGAACTTCTAAATATCCGATTAACTCGGTATCTTAAATACTTTACCATTTATCCATTTTAACTTTATATATACTTATTATATATATAAACATAGTTCCATGTCAAAAATCAAGTATCCATACCCTTCGGATTATTTTATATTAAACAATCATATTCCGAAACCCTAATTTCCCGTTTTTCTCATTTCTTTATCAAAATCCATTTTTATTCAAAACTGACTTAGGGTATTATCTGTTATAACATTTTATAACATGCTTTAAAATTACAAAGCTTAGTTCATTACTGTTTGCTCGGTTTTAATAGCACAATGGCTAGAAAACCCTAATTTTACATTAAACACTTTATATATATTTTTCAATATATATTTAAACATTCTTTAACCCGATAGTTACTTTATAACTATCGTTAACTTTTATATTAAATAACATTTATATTAAATATATATATTTATATATATACATTTAATATTTAAATATAATATTCTTTTAATCAATTTTAATTAAATAAAACTGATTAATAATTATATATATTTATTCGTCTTAAATATATATTTATATCATTTATCTCGTTTTATTATATAAACTTAAACTTAACAATAATATTTGTAATAATAACAAATATATAACGTGATTACCTTCTCGACGGGTCGTGAAACGAGTCCAAAATAACCCAGTAATAACGGTGTCCGATTTGGACAAATAAATAGTCCTTCCTGACTAGTTCCTCGCCATGAGCATTTCCCCGTTGTCGGTTCGTCGTTTGGACCTCGTTACGCCACCGAAACGTCGCCCGAAAGTGAAGACGGGTTAACTCGACGTCCCTTTTTCTAGCTCGAATTACGACCACCTACGACTGCCGTTAACAACCGCCAATCACCGCCACCATTTACCGCCATCCCGGCAGTCCATCGGCGTCACCGCCACGCCCCGTCGTCAACCGTACGCTACCGAAATTCAATCGAAAGTAGGGACGGTGGTAACGGGTCTGCCGGGTTTTGAGTTCACACAAGTACCAAACAACCACCATCACCTTTACCTTCCACCACCTTTTACTGCCCCTGAACCTGTTCCGGTGGCTCACCGCCGTCAGAGTCCGGGCAAAACATCAGCTCGCTGCTTCTGGGTTTTCTTCTGCCGTCGAGGAACGAGTAGGATAGGTGGGACGTGAGTTCGGGTCGTCGGGTTGCTGTGGTGTCGCCGGAGGAATGAACCGGAACAAGGGGCTGCTGGGTTGGTTTCAACGCCGGAATCGAGCGGAGAGGGGGCTGGGTTTGCTGGTTACGCCGGCCGGAGAAGGAGGCGGAGACGAGGGAAGTTCGCCGGGACTTGCGGTTCTGAGCTGTAGCTATCGCTGGGTTCATCGGAGCTGTCGGGGACAACAGCAGGTCGCCGACTTTCTGCTGCTATCGTCTTGGTCGGAGAAGGGTCGTGAGGGCTCACTGGTGTCTCGAGGGTTGTCGGAAAAACGAAGTGGGGGAGGAGGATCACCGGAAAATCGAGAGGGACAAGGGGTACGGTACTGCTTTCTCTCTCTCTCTCTTTTCTTTTCTTTCTTCTGTACTGTTGTATCTGAATTGTGTGAATTGTGTGTGTTTCGAATTATGCATGTATGTATGTGTATATTTATAGTCAAAATTTATTGGTGAAACTTCAATCCACGTATATACCTGACTCATGATTTTAAGTGGTGAATCACAGAATGAAATTTGACATACAATCTGCTGAGTAATCGATTTAAGAAGTAGGGAGCAAGTAAGTTCAGGGTATTTTAATACGGTATAATATTTAATAAGTAGGTATTATACCCGTATTCTAAACCTGTAAATAATATAATATTTCATGAACGGATTATAAAATTTCCCGAACGTCTACAATATTACGGGAGTCTAATAAATATTAATGGCTATATTTATTCTTCGCTTATAACGCAAACCGGTGAACATTCATTTAATTACGCGGTAGAAAGTGCGTTTAATCAGTGTCGCGATCTCGGCCGTTTGACAGACCGAATACGTCTGTCTTGACTAAAATACTTAATTATATATTATAATAATTATTTATACTTTGCCGAGTCATTAAAATAATCTCGAACGGCTAACCGAATTGATTTCGGTTATTATCGCGTAACAGCACCGGTTACCGATTTCATCGTTTTTCGTGCCGAACATCGCAAATATATTTTATAACGATTATAAATCAAGTATTTAGCATTACCTGATATTCTATATTCATCTCGGTATTATTTTAGTTGATGTTCGTGCTTTAATTACGGTTTATTACAAACCGGGCCCAAATCACTATTTTGCGTTTTCCCGCTTCGTTATAACTCGGATTTAAGATCCGTCTGCGCCCACGATCTTTATTTTTCGTTATCTATCATATTCTATAATTTCGTCTCTTGACGTTTCCTCGAACGTCGTGTCGAATATTCGTACGTGAATCGTGACGTTTCTCTATTCCAATATATATATATATATATATTATATCACATGCATTTCAGCTACTTAACAAATATAGCACACGTATATAATTTAAGTCATAAAATTCTGGGGTGTTACAACTCTACCCCCCTTAAAAAGGTTTCGTCCTCGAAACTTGCTCAAACTGTGATTTAACTCACAATGAGTTCATTACCTTTTCACCTTTCTTTCCTTTCCCGGATTAATCCGGAAACTTTTCTATGCATCTAATGCATCTATATCATATGAACCATCTGGTTCCTGGGCTACGATTTTAACATCGTAACAAACTTTCTATGACAATCTATCATTTATCTCTATTACCTATAAGGTAATACTTTAACTATTCTATTCACGAAGTCTTGTTCACAATTTGAATGTGAACCGCATTTCTATAACTGATGCTAGCACTTTTTAGGAACGAATTCCTAACGAACAGTCTAGCTAACGATTTGGGAGAATACGTTTCTCAAAATAAAGGAACTCTTCCTTTTATCAATCACATACTATCTAGGTGGTGTCATAACTCTTTAGCTACATATAGGGTAGCCTGATTATGAATCCCACCGGAATTTGCTTCGAATTTCCTAAAGTTGAAATTTATCGCGAAGCTTCTGTCATTCTGCTTTAACCTTCTACGTACGTTAAACATTTATCTGCATGCCACAAGATTTGAACTTTACTTCTGGATATCAACAGTCCCTCAGTTACTCATTAGTAAGTGATATGTATTCATGAATGCTACTGATTCGTTTTCCACAGTGGCCCGTAATATCTACCTGCACGAGACTAATTCTAGTGCCACTTCTGGTTGTACCTCAGGTGTATATATATAGGATGTACCAGCGGCGTATCCACCACACCCTTGATACAACTAGAGGCGTACTATTACTAGTCTGGTGTAGGACGATATTACTATTCTAACCACAACAAAATCAGTATAATTCATGACTATTTATTACTTACTTAAATAACTAGTTTGGACATCCTGCGTACAACCTCGTTTGCTGTTTGAATCTCTTGAGTGTAAACACTACTGCTGCAATTTCCCTTTTTCCATTAGGCCTAATCGGTAATGATCGTACCGATGCCCAAGTTAATTTGTTCATTACTTCATTTCATGCCTGCTACTGATTAGGATTTCAAAAGAACTTGTCGTCTTCTTAGTCAAACTAATGGTGTTACATCCTTGGAAGTCTTAGCGGCTTCAGATGTATTAACATAGCTTCTTTCTTTTCCTGATCTTCGGTACTTCCTTCCAATGCTTCATGCATTCTTCACCATCCTTGAGAACCTTAGTACGTTATCTATCAACATGCTCAGCCATGAGATTTCTGGGATTGAAGGAACGTTCGTCATTCCAATCAACACTACTAATCACTTGTAATGATTATTTTGCTTCCGAAAAGTCATTCTCTTACAGTTTTATTCTTGCTCCTTTAGCTGGTGCTAATCTGATCTCAGATCATCTTTGGGGAATCGTCTTGCTCCTTGTAGCTAGTTGGATGATTTGATAAAGGAGATCTGCTTCTCACCGATGGCTTCTTCTTGCAGTCTATGCTTATCCTTGCCTTCCGTCTTTCTTCGTGAAATGGCTGGAGCATCCTAAGGCGATATATTTGGTCTAAAGAAATCTTCTGGCTTCTGTTGGAGATAACTGGTACGGTGTTTCTACTTCTGGCGTTGTTGCTTCTAATGTTGTTGCTGCTGGCGTTGTTGCTTCTAGCATTGCTCTTGACGTTGCTTTTGGTGTTGCTGCTTCTGGCGTTGCTTTCAGCGTCGAGTTGATTATGGAACCCCATTTCTTGATCTGACGAGTTGCTCATTGGATTCACTGGTACGTTCTTCGGCTTCTTGGTTTTGCCTCTGAGTCAATGGCATACATCGAGTATGACTTACCTCTTGACCCGTGTACTTCCATGTTTTGTAATCTTTACTGCCAAGCCATCACGATCCTTGCATATGAAGTCGAGTCTTCTTCTGGTTACAGATAGTTTGCGCGTAGCATCCCGCGAGTCAATTCATTCAACGT
>JBCNJP010000013.1:687523-703351 GCA_039602395.1 Deinandra increscens subsp. villosa
AATTCAAATCATGTTATGTTACATGTTAAAACAATGTTAAACAAATAAATCTACTAAACAAGATGTAATGGTTTAAATAAAGGTTACATATGTAACATATGACATAAATGGTTAAGACAAATAAAAAGGGACAAAAAGATTGTTACTTGATTTGGAAAAACCAACACATTAAATGTGCTATAAAAGGAACTCAAGACAAAAAGAATTTTATAGATTTTGTTACTAAAAATGGTGAGAATAATATTTATGTCAAATGATTAATTTGACATAAATACTTGGATTTATTACAAGTTTTAACCTTTCTAAAACTTTTGCTATAAAAGAGCATTTTTTCTATAAAAAGTCACTTGTGAAAACTAAATATTCTTATAAAAGGATTTTTACAAAAATAAATCAGAGACAAGCTATTGACTTTAAATGCTTATATGGATTTTGATGCTACTTTGATGCAATCAAAATAACCAAAAATGGACTTACGTTCGTTGGAGGTTTTAAATAAAAATCAAGTCCTTATAAAGACAATTTTATATAAATCCAAGCGTCGTTACGATATTTTGAAAATATTTAAGAAAGAAATATATATTTCATGCAAATGAAATATTAAACGCTTTCAAAATATAAATGATTAAATGTTAGAAACTTTGAATGTTTTCTTTAAAGATTCATGTTTTAAAAATAAAGCAAACGTTTAGTAATTATTATTGACAAATAATTATTTGCAAAAGATATAAACCATGTTTTATTCACCAAAGTATTGTTAATCATAATTATTTAATATAATTATGACTTGCAAGATTAACAAATCAAATATGTAATTATTTAATTAAAAATAATTATATGAACTTGTAAAAATAATAATAAACATTATTATTCTTTTAAACTCAATGTTCAAGACTTGGTTGACTTATTAAAAATGATTATTCTTAGATTATATTTATTTAACATAAATATAAATCATCACCAAATGTATTTATCTAATAAGTACAAGTTAACGGGTTTTCAAAGATACAGACGGACTTAAAACGTCAAGACTTGACCGGTATCACTTGGGTGACTTATGTTACTCAATTGATCAAAGACCTTATGCATATGTTTATTTAATTATTTAGGACGTTACGTGCTACCGTTCCTTCACCGCTTTCATATCACTTATCTGCTGAATATGTGAGTTTCACGACCCCTTTTCCTTTTAACTGTTTTATACTTTGGGTGAGAAATCATGAAAACTGTTAAATGCTTTTTACTTAATATTATGGTTTATCTGTTAGCCGTATGACTACTTGTTCTCTTACTGATTGCCCAACTTGGTACATTATCGTTATAAACGTTTGTACAACCAAAATCCCATCATTAATTGATTTCAATTAGTTCTGTACGAAACGATAGCTAGTGAATAGATCTATTTGGATTGACAATCCTACCCTAACTGGTAGCTCCAGTTCTGACTCCGGATTGTCTGGGGGTACACGTCAGTTATTCTGCTCTGTTTAACATCTCTGGGCAAGTGATGCTGGGTGGGTAAACCGTTAGTATTTGAAATCAAGGTACAGGTGAGCTCATACATCCACAACGATAAACCCTTGTAATATTTAAGTATACTGAAACTGTTTTACCACTGTTTAACTGATAAATCATAAACCTATGAACCTCATCAACTTTATGTTGACCCGTTTTAAATTCACGATTTCTTAGGTAATTGATGCAAACTTCGTGAAGACATGCAAATGGGGCTTACTTATGCTTTCGGACCTGCATTTGGAGTCGTAGTCCCGATTATCCCAATAAACCGTTAAATGTTTTCATTATTAATTTAAGACTTATGTTTCAATGTAAGACATTATCATTATCCACTATCAATTTCCGCTGCAATATAATGACGTAATGTTTTATAAAGTTTTAAATGTATTAGTTATTGTTCTATGTATCCTCGACTATGATTCCATTCTCGCTCACACCCGATACCGTTGCTCGGGGTGTGACAGGGGGGGGGGGGTATTTCGAATAGCGTTTTCAAAGTAATTATGTAATATCAAATAATCAGAAGAATCAGATAACAGGCAGTTGCAACTTTTTTTAACGGCAAATTTGGATCACCGACGGTGACATTACATCACTCACCCGATCATCTCCAATCGTTACACCACTCGCCCGATCATCTCCAATCCACATCAGGAGGAAACTCATCATTGGTGAGAAAACCTTTGGCCAACTTGTAACCCCCATTTTTTATTTTTTTTGTTACAGGTGAGACTTGAACCCAATACCACATGGTAAAGGGTCATACATCTTTACAACCAGGCTAAGCTAGTGGTTGTATTGGCATTTATAACTGAAGGGGTCATTCGGTTTGCAGATAGCCAGAGAATAAGCATCATTCTGATCCATTGGAGTAAAACTCTCATACAAATCTGTTTCATTGTCATTGATATGAAATTATTCAATTACTTAGACTCCCTCAAAAGTCAAAACACATCAATTGTACACTAAACCTGTTCCTTATGACAAAGATCGTGTGTGTAAAATGAATTTAGTAATCACACATATAATCAGCTCACCACATATTCCGATTTACCTTTAAACCGAATCCAATAACCTACTGCTCACGATTTTCGAAAACTGGTCGTAATTGACGACCACAACTCACGTCAATTTGTAACTAATTGAGAAACAAGGTTGAAGAATTGGGATCATAAAACCATGGAGGCGATGAACAATGTTGTATAACTGAAAGCAATTGAGTTAGTTAACATGAGGGAGTTTAATGGTGGTTGAGGCGGAGACAATGGCGTAACCTAAGAGCTTAGAGATGAGAGGAAGCAAAGAGTCAGAAATTTGCCATCGGTTAACGATCCAAAAAGACAGCTAAAATCAATTCTGATGAACTCCATTCGAACCATTTTCAGGGTATGATGTGATGAAGGAAATAGTGATTTACATGTGACTCTCTTGTGGGAATTGTAAGAAGAAGACTCTCTGATGCTGCTAATTGATGAAGATTATTTGGGTTTAAGGGTTTTTTTTTGGTACAAAATTACAAAAATACCCTTATATTAATTAGTAACTAACTGAATAAGTTAACTGGAGTTAGTGTAAATGTTAAAACTCGAAATAACTTTTCAAATAAAGGATAATATTTGAAAGTTTTTAAAATAGGACAAAAGCCATAGTTTTGTAAAGTTTAAAGAACAAAAATTGTAATTTAGTCTTTTTCTTTTTTGTTTTATCGGGAAGAGTTTGACAAAGTGGTTGGTGTTTTATTGGTGGTGTAACATATCTTTTATCTTGTTGTTTAAAGCGTTTTGTCGTTACATTTTTTTAATTTCACCTACTTTACATAACGTTCTAACAATTCAACTGATATACGTATCCGCATTATCTCGCGATAAAAAAATATTAAAAAAATCTTGTTAATCCATCCCCAAATAGACTTTTCTTAACATAACACGTGTATGACGAGCCTAATTAACTAAAAAAGATATAGTTTTCATGATACGAAGAAAAACATCTAGCCAGAAAAGTTAATGAAAAAAACTTTCCAGGACAAAAGATGCTAAATCCAGAGCACATACGCTGTAATAACTTGTACATTTATCGCTGCTACTTTTCCACAACCCACACAGATGCCAATTTCCACCGTTTTTCGCCCACCACTCACAATCAGAACGTGTCCCCCCCTCCCTCTTGCTTTCTATCTGGATTCTCTCACTCTTTACACCACGACTCCATTCAATTTCATTTTCATTTTCATTTTCATATTCATGTTCTGCCGCTCCATCCTGCTTCTCGATTACGCGGTGAAACCAGCAAATCGCCGGCATACTCTCTAGATCTGGATAAAAAACGCGAGACTTCACCGCCGGAGATGGTTGTGACGGAGGAGCAGTCGCCTGAACCGGAACCGGAGCTAAATCAGGCCGGACAGAGCTCTTCTTTCTCCAGTACTGGAGAAGCTTCCGTCAAGTTCGAGAAGGAAGTTGCTGGACCGGAAATCGATGCTGCTGCTGCTGCTGCCGGTGGTCCAGTTTCTAACGGCACTGCTAATTCTTCAGGTATTTCGGTTTCACTTTGTTTCTATATGTTTGTTAGTAAATGTTGATTGAACGGCGATTGATCGGAGGAAATAAAAGGTAGAGTTATCGCCGGAGTTTATCTTTGATATATGATTAAATTTTTAATAATTCGTATTAAAAATCGGAGCTACCGAGAAATTAAGTAGCAACTTTAGGTAAATTACTTGTACATGCTTTCTGAATCGTGTATACTTGAATTTTGATGGCTTATTGGAAATCTCAATAGGATTAGATTTTCTAACGCCAAAAATTGATTAAAACTATGCTAACTAATATATATACCAGCGATTAGCGAACCAATACCTCGTTTCACAGGTGATTCTGGTATAGGTCTGAAACAATTTTACACTAGCCCTAAGGCCTAAACAAGCGTGGAATCAAAGCTTAAACTAGCCTAAAACATGTCTAAAACCACTAAAAATTGTATTTTTATACCACACACCTCACTTAAATAAACCCCTGCTTTTTAAGCGCCTAGGCCCCAAGGCTCACATTTTGCGCCTTTGACTACTATGGATGCACCACATTGAATTTTAAGCATTGGGGCATTGCGACAGATATATCTATAAAGCCGCAAAGATTGCATAATGCAAGGAGACTTTTACATTGTATTGCAACAGCTTTGATCTCGGTTGAATTATTTTGCAGATGGCAGGGGCGTGCCTGGAATGCATAAGTTACATCCAGAAATATCGAGTTCTCATAAGTTAGAGTTATCTTCTGGTCAGCGTAGATTGCATAAATTATCATCAGAAGTATCGAGTTCTGACAAGTTAGACTCACCTTCTAGCCAACTTAGGCTGGAAAAGTCAAAAACTGAAAGGCCTATACGTAACAATATACTTGCAGAAGATGCATCTCAAATATTTGATCAAAATATGTCTGTTCACCAGAAGGTATGTTGCTTTGCTAGATTTATGTATGATTTGCATTTATATGTTGGTTTTTGAATTATCATTATGTGCACTTTGACTTTTTGTTCCTACAAATGCATTAAAATTGGATATTCTTCGTATGATTTACATTCAGAATTTTGTTTTTTGATCTCTAGTATGTTAACAGACATACTATTTAAGTCTCAGAATTGCACCATAAAGTGAAGCCAGAGGCTTTTTACGTAAGTTTCTGCTAGTTGGAATGTGGCTGTTCTTTTCATGTAGGCCTTCTGATAGATGTATATTGAGTTTACTAAGTTAAATCACACTTAACTTTTGCAGAATTTTAACCTTTTAGAACTTTTTTTTTTTAACGGCCACAATCTTATTGAAATTAAAACAAGACTACCACCCCAGCGAGGAGCTAGGGAGCAGCCAACCATACACAGTTCCACCATTACACAAATATAACCAAAGAACGAACAAACGAAAGGAACAAAAACTTACAAGAAAAGACAACAAATAAACTTCCTATTTTAGTCAATCTTCCTACCTTTTCTTATTCTTCTCTTGTGCCATATTCCATCAGTAGCCCATTCCAGCCCATCTAAAATGATTGTTTTTGCCAAAGTCCTTCAACTCATTTACTCAAACCATTCTCCAGGTCACCCCAAGCCTATTAGTTAAAGCACCTCACAAACATGTCAAGCTCCTGCACAGTAATAGACCCAAATTCCTTAAAAATACTCTGGATTTCTTCCACACTTTTCTATCTTCTGCAGACCTGACCCACCAGTTCTGCTCACGTTGGTATTGTCAATTCCCCATTTTCACTGCTCTTCACCGTCCATCTTTCCGGTCAGCTCACGCGTCATACCTTGTACCATATTTTCTCCTTACAAGAATTGTACCGCCCAAATGTTAACACCATCTAACCCCACGACAAGGGAAACAACAGCAGCCCCAGGATGATTTGTAACACCACTGGCATTGACCCACACCACCGAATAATATTCACCATATATCCCAGTTCACACACACCAAACCCCCCCCCCCCCCCCCCCCGGTAGCTGCTGTTGGCACACCAAACACACACCCCCCAAACAAGATGACCCTTAAGCAGCCCCCCACCCTAGAATTTCAGTCGGTACGATGTGCCCCTGTACATGCCACAGGAATTCCAAACCTTCCCATTCATTTTTCAATTTTTTTTTTTGAGTTTCCCTATTTTCCGCCAATTCTCACCCCCTCTTCCATTTTACAACGCCATATAGCCTACCTTCAAACTGACAACTTTTCTTTTAACACAACCCCCCCCCCCCCCCCCCCTCCCCCCCCCTCTTTTTTTTTCTTTTTTCCAACGCCCATATAAATATGCACAACCGTACCCTCATTTGTTAACCCCCAAGCATACCTCTCCCTCATAAAACTCACCCCTCCCACATCACCTTCACACTTTAATTAACTCCCTCATACCATGTTCCACCCAGATTCCAACAACTCCCCCATCCAATCATACACCATCTTTTTGTAAATACTAGCCCCCATCTAAACAACACATGTTCCTTTAACCCTTCCATCCCATAACCCCCCAGAAACAATTAAACCACAACCAGAATCAAACAAATACACACACGAATTGAGAGCAACAGTCATAACATGGCCACGATAATTATAAATACACCTCAAGGACGACACTGACTACCACACATGTCACACATTATCCCCAATATATGACACATAGAGCACCCGCCCCACACACACCAAACTCACACACACAGCCCCCCTGCCATGTAGACCATTGCAACAACACCAAACACACACACGCCAAAAACAAAAAACACCCCCAAATGATTCAGATTTAAACAGCCCCACCCACCCCCATTAAAACTCAAACCTACACCACCCCTCCCACCCGAGGCCCGTCATTTTACCCCTCGATGTCAACCACAGAAAAGTCAACATCTTCACTTCTTCCACAATTGCCTTTGGATTCATTATTTTTTTATTAAACACTTGCTCATTCCTCGCCTTCCATATACACCACATCGTAAGGATGCATACTCCTTTTACAATATTCTTTTTTAAGCTCGACATTCGCCCCGACTGCCACCCCTTCAAAATGTCCCTCACCGTCAAATATAAGTCACTCGGTAATTTACACCACCTCATGACTAGATCCCACACAATCCCTGCATTCCTACACCTAACCAACATGTGATCCACCGACTCCTCATGACAATTACATCCTTCACACGTTGTATTCACTTGCACCCATCTCTTAGCTAATTCTTGCTTAGACGCTACCCTCCCCAAATTTGCTCTCCATACAAAGGCATTTATTTTTATTGGCACCCATCTAACCCACTCACCATTTTCCTCATACACCCCAACAATCTGTGGTTGAATAACCTCTTTTACTAGTTTCACTTCGAAATCTTGAACAAACTCTTTCCCCCATCCCCAAGTATCTTTCCTACCCGTTAGTTTTGTATCTCTCAACAGCTCTAAACATATTTCAATATTATTCTCATGAGCTTCGACATTTGTTCCCCTCCTCCACTGCCATCGGATCACAGCCCCATCACTAACCATTTCCACTCTATCCCTCACACTGCACCCTTTATTTCTTTCATCCCTGAATAATTCCGGAAAAACATTACTTAGTAACCCCAACCCTGACCAGTTATCTAACCAAAACATTGCCTCCTCCTCGTTCCCAATTCTGCACCTCAACAGTTCGTGTATGTCCACGTTGCGTCTCTTTAAGTCCTCCTCTATTTTGCAAATACTACTCCACGGTCCACTTATTGTCTTCTTGCACGGGAACGTCTTTTGTTTCCTTGGTGATGTGTGTATTGCCTTGATCACTTTTGCCCATAATGCCTCCCTGTACGTCTTATACCTATACAACCATTTCACTAAAAACGACATATTAGCAGCACGAATGGATCCCAGCCCCAACCCCCCATCTCTCTTATCCGCCATCATTCTCTTCCATGCTATCCAAGCCACCTTCTTTGACTCCCCCGAACCCCCACCCCAACAGAAATTCTTTCGGATTCTTTCAATTCTCTTTTCTACCTGTACTGGCATCCTAAATAACGAAATATAATACGAAGGAATTGCACCTAATACCGATCTAATGAGCGTCGCCCTACCTCCAAATGACAATTGTTTCCTTTTCCAGGTTGATAATTTCCTTTTCACTTTTTCCACAATCGGCTGCCAACTACTTATCTTACCCATGCTAAGCCCTAATGGAACTCCTAATGGAACTCCTAAATACGTGGTTGGAAAGCACCCAATCTTGCAGTTCATCCTTGATGCCATTATATTTACCCTTACTTCCTCTACCCCCACCCCAAATAAATAACTCTTTTTGAAACTCACCTTTAATACCGATGCCACGTTAAAACACCTTAGAATCCTTGTTAAATTCTTCATATTACCCCTTGACGCCTCCCCCATAAATATGACATCATCCGGGTAGAATAGATGTGTTAAAGTCGGTCCCCCGTTCGGTAGTTCTATCCCTCTGAATGTCGCAACCCTTTTTGCTCTCTCTGTCATCACATGTAAGGCTTCCATTACCAATTGTAAATAAAAAAGGGGAGATCGGGTCCCCTTGTCTCAAGCCTCTTGTCAATTCAAATTCCTCTGTCGGACTCCCATTTACCAAGACCGATGTGGTACCCGAACATAGACAGCCCTTAATCCACTTCCTCCAAATTGCAGGAAAACCCATATTATCCATAATGTTATCCAGAAATTCCCATGCCACCGAATCATACGCCTTTTCAAAATCTACCTTAAAGAAGAACGCCTCCCTTTTTTCCTTTTTCAACCACGCAATGATCTCATTCACCACCAAAGCACTATCCAAGATGTATCTCCCTTTCAAGAACGCAAATTGTAACTATCAGGTAGTTATCAACTTCATACATTATTCTAACTCTTTTTATCAAATAACAAAGCAGTCCTAGTTGAACCAAGTCGCACAAAATAACTTCACTTACAACATCACACTAGAATTTAGAATTCCCCATCTTTAGTAATTTTTGAAAATCAACATAGTAACATACAACATTCCCTCAAGAAAACAAAAAGGTTATATGACCTCAACCCTAAACACTTAACTCGGTGTATCCGATAACTATCAGACTTAATTTTTTTGATAATCACTAACCCACTATCCAGTAAAAATGCCTAGCATTACATGTGAAAGTAGAAAGAAAATCAACTGAATGTGGGAACACAAAAGAGATTGTCTTCTAAGTTCTTTGAACAAAGTTAATTGCTCGAAAGGATGGACCTTTAACTATACAATTAATTGCTGATAATGCAATTTGACTCCTTCATACCCATTTGTTGGTTTTCGGATTCAACTTAAAAGAGAATTTCCAGTCTGTTGTTTTTTCTTACTATCTTTGCTGTTCTTTTACTAATTGGATAGGTTGCATAATAACCCATTTCAGTTAGTTAGAGGTAAGAGGAGCTAGTTTAAAGGACAGGCTTGTTGCATCAAGTTTCACTTCTACTGTTTTGACATAATATATGCAGCACTTCAAGAAATTTAGCAGTACTATCGCATGTCTATTTTTTTTTGGGGGGTATATACCCTCTTGATTCATGCATACCATTCTTGATGATATATTTTTTTTATGAAGCTGCTAGATCTTCTACACATGCATATCTGTGATTTCTGTTAAAGCATTTAAATCATTGCAGCTCAAATTGTTAAACAGAATTGCCACTGTAAAAAATGATGGAACGGTAGAATTCGAGATGCCCACAGATGTTGAACCTAATGCTTATGTGGCTGGAAGTGGGAAAAGTCAAAATGCATGCAATGAAGATCCTGCTGACTCGACAGAACCTCAGTGTATTCCACCACTACAAATTATAATGCTTATTGTTGGAACCCGTGGTGATGTGCAACCATTTGTTGCAATTGGAAAGCGTTTGCAGGTTCCTGAATTTTCTCCCTTTACCATCTTCTGTTAACTGTTTTTCAGGTCTAAACATTTATGGTATCTAGGAAATGAAAAATCTTATAATTGAATGCGAAATGATATTTCATATATTTATTATATGTATATATATATTTTTTTTCAGGAATATGGCCATCGTGTTAGACTAGCAACCCATTCAAACTTCAAGGAGTTTGTCTTGACAGCTGGATTGGAGTTTTATCCCTTAGGTGGAGATCCTAAAGTTCTTGCTGAATGTAAGTCCTTGTTGCTTCTTGTTCATACAAACTTGATGACATTAAATGGATTGAATAACAATTGTCTATTAACTATTGTGGGTTAAAAATAGAAAAGTTATAAACCTATTATAATTTTTTTGTTACATAAACCAACAAACAAACATACCCAGTAAAGTCCCACACAAACAATAGGGTCTAGGGAGGGTGGGATGAGGACAAACCTTATCTCTATCTCAAGGGATAAAGAGGTTGCTTCCAGAGTAACCCCCAGTTTACGGAAAACCTCCTCTTTTCTTTTTAGAAGGGGAAGTACAAAAAACAAGTATTATACCAAAATTTATTAATAGCTGAAGATAAAATCACAGAAAGACCAAAAAATCCCTAAGGCTAAAGTAGCTAAAAGTAAAGGCACTCCTAAGGCTAAAGTAGCTAAAACTAAAGGCACCCCTAAGGCTAAAGACAAATCTAGAAAGTGGTTAACATCTACACGTATGACTAAAGTAGCTAAGACTAAAGGCACCCTACTATCACGGTATCAGCTACGACTAAAGGCAACCTAAGTGCAGTACAAGTCAGGAAGTGACCCCCTAGCAAAGCCCAAATATATACTCTTCCCTGAAAGTCCCTAACCCTTATCCGACGCCTTCAAGAACTCCTTCCTATTACCGATCATGTCTACGAAGAGGGGCAAATCTAACAAATAAGACTTGTGCTACATAAGAATAGTAAATCATATATTGTCTACTATAAGAATTGTTAAGCTTTGAAGCTAGTGTCTTATATTGTCTACTATAAGAATCCCACCACCACCACCACCCCCCCACCCCCCCACCCCCCGTTCTCCTTCCCCTCCTATCATTTACTTAGGTGCAAGTTGGTATTATTGATTTGTCTTCTAAGAAATTTGTCCGAGAAAAGAAAACTGTGCAACCTAATACTTGGATTCCTTTTATGTATTCCATTAACAAAAATGGTCAATCTTGATTTAATTAGTCTAGTAGGTAAACACATTTTTTTAATTGAGTTTCCACCTGCATGTCGTCTGCATTGTTTATTTGCTAATTGTAATTTGTAAGGAATAATTGAAATTAGGCCCTCCCACGCAGGGCATAGTGACAGCTATTTACATTTAACTCATGTTTTTTATTTATATAATTTTATTGTCATGTAGACATGGTTAAGAACAAAGGGTTCTTGCCCTCAGGCCCTTCAGAGATCCCTGTTCAGAGAAGTCAGATGAAAGACATAATCTATTCATTGCTCCCGGCATGCAAAGAGCCTGATCCTGATACTGGAATCCCGTTTAGAGCAGAAGCAATTATAGCCAACCCCCCAGCATATGGTGAGTGCTTAGTTATTTATATTTATGACGATGAAGGGCTATGGTGTTACATAAACCAGGACCCAGTTGTAATTGTGCATGTAGTCAGATAATATATTTTATGATCCGTTCTGATAAATATTTGTTTGTCACTTCTTTTATTGTTATTAGTGTGCCTCTGTTTATTATTTGACACTTCTATTTATATTTTCCATCCTGCAAAGTTCACTTCCTGCAATTTTATTTTGCTTCATGAAATACTATTTCAGTTTAGTTATCACATGCAACTTCAATGTTGAGGCTCTCTCTCTCTCTCTCTCTCTCTCTCTCTCTCTGTATATGCACTAGGTCAATGCCATAAAAGCGCATACATATAGTGATATAGGCACACACTTTTCGTTTTACTCGCGCCCTACGTTACTTGAAGCGGAGAAGCCCTCACCTAGGGTTGCCTTGCGCCTAGGCGCGCCTAGGGCACACTTTTTTAAAGAGTAAACTTCGTTTTTGGTCCTTGACGTTTGCTCATTTTATCTCTTTTAGTCCAAAGTTTTAAAAAATCTGATTTTGGTGCCTCACATTTCACTTTTGTATCAATTTTGGTCCAAAATCTAAACTCCGTTAAAATGAACCTTTAGTTTTGGTCCTCGTATAAAAGGATATTCGTCTTATTTTGGACTAAATACCCCTCAGGTGGGGTTAACTAACGGTTTCTTTTAAACGGATTTTAGATTTTGGACCAAAATTGATACAAAAATGAAATGTGAGGCACGGAAATCAGATTTTTGAAACCTTTGGACTAAAAGGGATAAAAGGAGCAAACGTCAAGGACCAAAAACGAAGTTTACTCCTTTTTTAAACCAAGATCACACCACTCTAGCACCAACTATGATTTGATATTCCTCTTTTAAAGATTTTTCTGGAATTTCTAGGTTAAATTGTTTAAAGTGTCATTGCTTGTTCTTTTAACTCTGCTGGATATGATTGATAGTTTTAGCTTATATTTTGCATGCAATCCTTTTCTGTTGCAATTATTGTAGTGATTTATTGTATTTACTAATTAACATGGAAGAACTGTTTCAGGACATACACATGTTGCGGAGGCACTGAAAATACCCATTCATATATTTTTTACAATGCCTTGGACGTACGTCTTTCTGATTTATAAGTTATTTAATTACTTGTAAATCTCCAATTTTCAGTTTCCTCCCTATATATAAATTATACTTGTCCCCTGTTTGTTTTTCAAACCATGCACTTTTCCCCCATCTCTTTCCATGCTGTAAAATAAGTATTCTTAAGTTTCATTTGAAAAGCGATTTTTGATTTCTTCAAACCAGGCCAACTAGTGAATTTCCTCATCCCTTATCTCGTGTCAAGCAACCAGCTGGATATAGAGTAAGTTCATTCTCTGACTTCAAACATTAGTCCTTAATTTATATGTAATATGTTAATATTCTCATTTCTCAGTCTATGTCTGGGTTTTGCATGCATAAATACAGCTGTCATATCAAATTGTTGATTCTTTGATTTGGCTTGGAATACGAGACATGATAAATGATGTTAGGAAGAAAAAACTGAAGTTGCGTCCAGTCACATATTTGAGTGGTTCACAAGGCTCAGAGTCTAATATTCCACATGGATATATATGGAGTCCTCATCTTGTTCCTAAGCCAAAAGGTACATTGCATACAATATGGTTGACGGGATATCATTTATTGCAATCAGAGGTGCACTTGGTCGATTTTGGTTATGCCTATCTTTTACATGTCAAATGGGTTAAACCAAAAGATTCAACTAAAAAGGAAACTGGCAAAGGGGTCGAAGGGGTTGAAAGTCACCCAAAAAGTATTCAAATGCATAAAACACTCTTATAGTCATGTTATAACTTAGATTGCCTTAATAATTTTATTTAGCACATTACTTACAATAAATTGGATCCAAATTGTGTTGCTCAACATGTTTCAACCTACATTAAAACTACTGAACCTATTTTGACCCCTCAAACGCACCCATTTTGCCACCTTCAATTAATATTATACCTTCTGCATTTTAAGTGGAAGGGTAAATGGTTGGTTAAGACCTTTTTCATGGGCTTGCCCGGTGAGTTCCATGGGCGTCCTTATGTCAATAAGGGCCTAACCATTTAATCCGCATATGATTGAGGTTCACTTGGACTCATCAAGGAAGAGATCCTAACCCTTGACCATTGTGGTGTCGAGATGAGTATACACTTTAGGCAAGTGCTACACATCACATATTAATTTGTTAGGGTTAGAGGTGAGTATGGTTTGGTTTGGTTCGGTTTTTGGCTCTAACCGAACCGAAAACCGAATTTTTCAGTTCCTAAAAAAACCAATCGGTTTCGGTTTTTTTCGGTTCGATTTCGGTTTGGATTCGGGTTTTTTCTTTAACATGTGGTTAACATACCGAGTTATTTTGTTAGAAGGTATATTATTATTGAATTAATATAGCTTTTGTAATCATATTTACACCAACTATGTTGAGAAAATATATAAGTTCTTGACAAAAAGTGTTTCGGGTTGACCTAAACTAACTGACACATACCAAACTTTACATGTTTTGACCTGTTAGGTAACAGTCTGACATGTGTGTTTGGTCATCTCCTTTGATTTAAACTTGGAAGCTCTTCTTATGGAGACTTCTACAACTGACATGCCTTATTGCATTATATAACACTATTGGTCACTAGATAAGACGTTAAGACCTACATATCAAACGTGCATATTTCAGTCTTTGTTGGTTTTGGAGACTCATTCATTTATTCCTTAAGCTTGTTTTTTGTTACCATTTATGATGTCGCATGCAACTAATACGTAAGTTCCAGGTCTCATTTATGTATGTTTGCCAACTTGAGAATGATTTGGTTATCTCCATTTGCAGATTGGGGACCTAAGGTTGATGTGGTTGGGTTTTGCTTCCTTGATCTTGCGTCAAACTATGAACCACCTGAAGAACTTGTGAGCTGGCTTAAAGCTGGCCCGAAGCCTATCTACATTGGGTTCGGTAGTCTCGTGAGTCTCTCCAAATTTGCTTGTGTAGCTTTATTCTTTTCTTTTACTTTGCAACCTGCTATGTTGCTTTTTTTTTCGATCAGAAATTGTGGTAGTTTCATACATCCATAGATAGTAGCTACTCACTATCGGGTTCAAAGGAAAATAAGAAAAAGAAAAAAGAGAGAGAGAGAGAAATTACACAAGGACACCATTTTCATACTTTATTAGTTGATTGGGTGTCTCCATAATATATAGGGAGGCGATTTGTACACAACAAAAAGTTTGAAGTTGTCAAATTTAACTTCTCACTACTAGATAAAGAAAAGTAGGAGTTCTGTGGGTAAATTTCTCAAACTCATTTTGTTTGTTGTGTATATTTTAATGTGTATAACTCCCTCCCCCCCCCCCCCCCCCCCCTCCCCCCTAGTTACGGTAATTGTTATCTTCCATTTCATTGTAGTGTTATTATCAAGTAGACTAAATTTTTTTTTCACTTTCAGCCTGTTCAAGAGCCTGAGAAAATGACACAAATAATTGTTCAAGCTCTAGAAATGACTGGACAAAGAGGAATCATCAACAAAGGCTGGGGTGGTCTTGGCAGCTGTAAGTTTGTTGTTCTCTTATCTTTGAGTTGGAGAATGTTCATTTGAGAACCACTTAAACTTGTGAACCCTTGGATTAAAAAAACATGAAAGGTCATGCACACGTGCATGTGTACATACACATGTGATCCCTTAAATCTTAACCTTTCAATTATTTTTTTTGATGTAAGAGCCCATTTGTGGGTTCTCAAAAGAACTCACCTCCCTTTGACTATTTATGTTTTTCACTATTTGCTATTGTTTTTATTTCTTGTTCATAGATTATTTGATAACATCAATATAAAGATTGTCTAATTATGTTCACAAATCAAACTAACTTAGCTAACCATTGTTTCTTTAGTGGCAGAGCCTAAGGATTTTGTATACTCATTAGACAACATCCCTCATGACTGGCTTTTCTTACAATGTGCATCTGTGGTGAGCTTTCCTTATACCATTTATTTATATTTATCACCGTTATTTATTTATTTATTTTATATTTTCCACCTTTATTTTATTTTTCATTTGCTTAGAGTATTAGACCCTTTCTATACGAATTATTTGCTCTTCTTATGTGACAAAGATAATTCATGTTGCCTGAGACCCTAACAAACAAAGAGAATTTAAATTCTTATACATTCTGTTAGAAATAACATGATGACTATCTATATGTTGGAAATTTTCTGATCACCAGGTGGTGCTAATTTTCCTAGCTTTTCGTTCACTTCTGTATCATTAATATCACAATTTACTTC
>JBCNJP010000013.1:703851-761080 GCA_039602395.1 Deinandra increscens subsp. villosa
GCTTTGAAGTTAGTGTCTTATATTGTCTACTATAAGAATCCCACCACCACCCCCACCCCCCCCCCCCCCCACCCCTCGGTCTCCTTCCCCTCCTATCATTTACTTAGGTGCAAGTTGGTATTATTGATTTGTCTTCTAAGAAATTTGTCCGAGAAAGAAAACTGTGCAATCTAATACTTGGATTCCTTTTATGTATTCCATTAACAAAAATGGTCAATCTTGATTTAATTAGTCTAGTAGGTAAACACATTTTTTTAATTGAGTTTCCACCTGCATGTCGTCTGCATTGTTTATTTGCTAATTGTAATTTGTAAGGAATAATTGAAATTAGGCCCTCCCACGCAGGGCATAGTGACAGCTATTTACATTTAACTCATGTTTTTTTTTTATATAATTTTATTGTCATGTAGACATGGTTAAGAACAAAGGGTTCTTGCCCTCAGGCCCTTCAGAGATCCCTGTTCAGAGAAGTCAGATGAAAGACATAATCTATTCATTGCTCCCGGCATGCAAAGAGCCTGATCCTGATACTGGAATCCCGTTTAGAGCAGAAGCAATTATAGCCAACCCCCCAGCATATGGTGAGTGCTTAGTTATTTATATTTATGACGATGAAGGGCTATGGTGTTACATAAACCAGGACCCAGTTGTAATTGTGCATGTAGTCAGATAATATATTTTATGATCCGTTCTGATAAATATTTGTTTGTCACTTCTTTTATTGTTATTAGTGTGCCTCTGTTTATTATTTGACACTTCTATTTATATTTTCCATCCTGCAAAGTTCACTTCCTGCAATTTTATTTTGCTTCATGAAATACTATTTCAGTTTAGTTATCACATGCAACTTCAATGTTGAGGTCTCTCTCTCTCTCTCTCTCGTATATGCACTAGGTCAATGCCATAAAAGCGCATACATATAGTGATATAGGCACACACTTTTCGTTTTACTCGCGCCCTACGTTACTTGAAGCGGAGAAGCCCTCACCTAGGGTTGCCTTGCGCCTAGGGCACACTTTTTTAAAGAGTAAACTTCGTTTTTGGTCCTTGACGTTTGCTCATTTTATCTCTTTTAGTCCAAAGTTTTAAAAAATCTGATTTTGGTGCCTCACATTTCATTTTTGTATCAATTTTGGTCCAAAATCTAAAATCCGTTAAAATGAACCGTTAGTTTTGGTCCTCGTATAAAAGGATATTCGTCTTATTTTGGACTAAATACCCCTTAGGTGGGGTTAACTAATGGTTCTTTTAAACGGATTTTAGATTTTGGACCAAAATTGATACAAAAATGAAATGTGAGGCATGGAAATCAGATTTTTGAAACCTTTGGACTAAAAGGGATAAAAGGAGCAAACGTCAAGGACCAAAAACGAAGTTTACTCCTTTTTTAAACCAAGATCACACCACTCTAGCACCAACTATGATTTGATATTCCTCTTTTAAAGATTTTTCTGGAATTTCTAGGTTAAATTGTTTAAAGTGTCATTGCTTGTTCTTTTAACTCTGCTGGATATGATTGATAGTTTTAGCTTATATTTTGCATGCAATCCTTTTCTGTTGCAATTATTGTAGTGATTTATAGTATTTACTAATTAACATGGAAGAACTGTTTCAGGACATACACATGTTGCGGAGGCACTGAAAATACCCATTCATATATTTTTTACAATGCCTTGGACGTACGTCTTTCTGATTTATAAGTTATTTAATTACTTGTAAATCTCCAATTTTCAGTTTCCTACCTATATATAAATTATACTTGTCCCCTGTTTGTTTTTCAAACCATGCACTTTTCCCCCATCTCTTTCCATGCTGTAAAATAAGTATTCTTAAGTTTCATTTGAAAAGCGATTTTTGATTTCTTCAAACCAGGCCAACTAGTGAATTTCCTCATCCCTTATCTCGTGTCAAGCAACCAGCTGGATATAGAGTAAGTTCATTCTCTGACTTCAAACATTAGTCCTTAATTTATATGTAATATGTTAATATTCTCATTTCTCAGTCTATGTCTGGGTTTTGCATGCATAAATACAGCTGTCATATCAAATTGTTGATTCTTTGATTTGGCTTGGAATACGAGACATGATAAATGATGTTAGGAAGAAAAAACTGAAGTTGCGTCCAGTCACATATTTGAGTGGTTCACAAGGCTCAGAGTCTAATATTCCACATGGATATATATGGAGTCCTCATCTTGTTCCTAAGCCAAAAGGTACATTGCATACAATATGGTTGACGGGATATCATTTATTGCAATCAGAGGTGCACTTGGTCGATTTTGGTTATGCCTATCTTTTACATGTCAAATGGGTTAAACCAAAAGATTCAACTAAAAAGGAAACTGGCAAAGGGGTCGAAGGGGTTGAAAGTCACCCAAAAAGTATTCAAATGCATAAAACACTCTTATATCATGTTATAACTTAGATTGCCTTAGTAATTTTATTTAGCACATTACTTACAATAAATTGGATCCAAATTGTGTTGCTCAACATGTTTCAACCTACATTAAAACTACTGAACCTATTTTGACCCCTCAAACGCACCCATTTTGCCACCTTCAATTAATATTATACCTTCTGCTTTTTAAGTGGAAGGGTAAATGGTTGGTTAAGACCTTTTTCATGGGCTTGCCCCGGTGAGTTCCATGGGCGTCCTTATGTCAATAAGGGCCTAACCATTCAATCCGCATATGATTGAGGTTCACTTGGACTCATCAAGGAAGAGATCCTAACCCTTGACCATTGTGGTGTCGAGATGAGTATACACTTTAGGCAAGTGCTACACATCACATATTAATTGTTAGGGTTAGGGGTGAGTATGGTTTGGTTTGGTTCGGTTTTTGGCTCTAACCGAACCGAAAACCGAATTTTTCAGTTCCTAAAAAAACCAATCGGTTTCGGTTTTTTTCGGTTTCGGTTCGATTTCGGTTTGGATTCGGGTTTTTTCTTTAATATGTGGTTAACATACCGAGTTATTTTGTTAGAAGGTATATTATTATTGAATTAATATAGCTTTTGTAATCATATTTACACCAACTATGTTGAGAAAATATATAAGTTCTTGACAAAAAGTGTTTCGGGTCGACCTAAACTAACTGACACATACCAAACTTTACATGTTTTGACCTGTTAGGTAACAGTCTGACATGTGTGTTTGGTCATCTCCTTTGATTTAAACTTGGAAGCTCTTCTTATGGAGACTTCTACAACTGACATGCCTTATTGCATTATATAACACTATTGGTCACTAGATAAGACGTTAAGACCTACATATCAAACGTGCATATTTCAGTCTTTGTTGGTTTTGGAGACTCATTCATTTATTCCTTAAGCTTGTTTTTTGTTACCATTTATGATGTCGCATGCAACTAATACGTAAGTTCCAGGTCTCATTTATGTATGTTTGCCAACTTGAGAATGATTTGGTTATCTCCATTCGCAGATTGGGGACCTAAGGTTGATGTGGTTGGGTTTTGCTTCCTTGATCTTGCGTCAAACTATGAACCACCTGAAGAACTTGTGAGCTGGCTTAAAGCTGGCCCGAAGCCTATCTACATTGGGTTCGGTAGTCTCGTGAGTCTCTCCAAATTTGCTTGTGTAGCTTTATTCTTTTCTTTTACTTTGCAACCTGCTATGTTGCTCTTTTTTTTCTATCAGAAATTGTGGTAGTTTCATACATCCATAGATAGTAGCTACTCACTATCGGGTTCAAAGGAAAATAAGAAAAAGAAAACAAAGAGAGAGAGAGAGAGAGAGATTACACAAGGACACCATTTTCATACTTTATTAGTTGATTGGGTGTCTCCATAATATATAGGGAGGTGATTTGTACACAACAAAAAGTTTGAAGTTGTCAAATTTACACTTCTCACTACGTAGATAAAGAAAAGTAGGAGTTCTGTGGGTAAATTTCTCAAACTCATTTTGTTTGTTGTGTATATTTTAATGTGTATAACTCCCCCCCCCCCCCCCCCCCCCCTCCTAATTACGGTAATTGTTATCTTCCATTTCATTGTAGTGTTATTATCTAGTAGACTAAATTTTTTTTTTCCACTTTCAGCCTGTTCAAGAGCCTGAGAAAATGACACAAATAATTGTTCAAGCTCTAGAAATGACTGGACAAAGAGGAATCATCAACAAAGGCTGGGGTGGTCTTGGCAGCTGTAAGTTTGTTGTTCCCTTATCTTTGAGTTGGAGAATGTTCATTTGAGAACCACTTAAACTTGTGAACCCTTGGATTAAAAAAACATGAAAGGTCATGCACACGTGCATGTGTACATACACATGTGATCCCTTAAATCTTAACCTTTCAAATTATTTTTTTTGATGTAAGAGCCCATTTGTGGGTTCTCAAAAGAACTCACCTCCCTTTGACTATTTATGTTTTTCACTATTTGCTATTGTTTTTATTTCTTGTTCATAGATTATTCGAATAACATCAATATAAAGATTGTCTAATTATGTTCACAAATCAAACTAACTTAGCTAACCATTGTTTCTTTAGTGGCAGAGCCTAAGGATTTTGTATACTCATTAGACAACATCCCTCATGACTGGCTTTTCTTACAATGTGCATCTGTGGTGAGCTTTCCTTATACCATTTATTTATATTTATCACCGTTATTTATTTATTTATTTTATATTTGCCACCTTTATTTTATTTTTCATTTGCTTAAAGTATTAGACCCTTTCTATACGAATTATTTGCTCTTCTTACGTGACCAAGATAATTCATGCTGCCTGAGACCCTAACAAACAAAGAGAATTTAAATTCTTATACATTCTGTTAGAAATAACATGATGACTATCTATCTATATGTGGGAAATTTGCTGATCACCAGGTGGTGCTAATTTTCCTAGCTTTTCGTTCACTTCTGTATCATTAATATCACAATTTAACTTATGTGATGGCTGCACTTGGGAACACTGGAGAATACAAGGTTTTAAGGTAAATCAGACAAAAATAGAGTGAATGTTACGTCCAAATTTAGCTCCGACTTGGAGCATATGAAGATGCAAACTAGTCTATGCAAGAAGTGCTTTAAACTAATATGTTTTGATATTTGGGTCAATATAACAATAGGGTAGACAAGTTAACTAGGGTTCTATTAGGATAAGTGTAGGTGGGTTGAGAGTGTCAAGTATCTGGGTTCTTCTGTACCATCAAGGCATCCACCTTTTAAAGTTACTTTAAGTGTGGGAAAAAAATGGGCGAGGGCACATGTTTTGTCTGCCTTTGAATTCTGTAACTGTATATTTGATTTGAACAAGATGATTTAGGATACCGTAAGCAGCTTTTATGGTGACCCTGAGAACCCGCCACGGCCACCAAAGTACTTTTGAACGTAAAACTCCTGGGCCAGCCAATGCCTTGCTACGTGGGTCCAGGTAAAGCTGCGCTGGTAGGTGGTTGAAGCTGGATTCAAACCTAAGACCTCACTTAGAGAGGGATCAAGTCGATACCACTTCGCCAAAGCATTTGGGTACACTTTAAGCAGTTTCGAGCCATTTGACCCGTTTCCTATATAGCTCTTTTTTTTCTTTTTTTTTTTATCCATTTTTGTACTTTGACCCATCATCCATGATACGCAACCATAATTGATCTGTTTTACCAAATGTATAAGGAATTAGGAAAAAAGTAAAGAATTGAATTAAGCATCATGGGAGAGATAATTAACTAATTTGTTTATTTATATTTAAATATCTGTAGGTTCACCATGGAGGTGCTGGAACAACAGCTGCTGGTCTTAAAGCTGCGGTAATAGTGTGAACAAGTTCTTTGCACTTCTCTCTCTTTCTAATCTCTGTTTCTGAATCTTTCTTCACCTTTTATTGCAATCTAGTGCCCAACAACAATCGTACCTTTCTTCGGGGATCAACCCTTTTGGGGAGAACAGGTTCATGCCAGAGGTGTGGGGCCCTCGCCCATACCGGTTGATCAATTCACACTTCCCAAGTTGGTCGATGCAATTAAATTCATGCTAGATCCCAAGGTATTGAGCTTCCTTATTTCTATCTAGTCCTAAATAGATTTCAAGTTTTGCATAACAAATAGACTTGACGAAATGGTGTGGGTTGGTTAACCGAAACCAAGCAAGTTAATATCGGTGCATTACAAAATGGATTGGGCCGGGTCTAGTCAGAAGTCAAAACCTGCCAATGTTATCTGGTCCCAAATACATTCGAAGTTTTGCATTTCAGATAAACCTGACAAAGTGATGCGGGCAAAATGGGCCAGTTCGGGTTGGGTTGACTGAATAGTCAAAACACCTGTGCCTGATTTTTATTTTTTAATTTATAAATAATTTGCAGGTGAAGGAACGAGCACTGGAACTTGCAAAGGCGATGGAGAAAGAGGACGGGGTGGATGGAGCGGTGAAAGCTTTTTTACGACATCTACCACGAGAAAAGCCTGGTTCAGACCCCCCACCCACATCATCGGGTTTATTCTCGGTACGCAAGTGTTTTGGTTGTTCCTAGATATCCTTTTCAGATTCACATAAACAAATGTATATGTATCCTTTCATTAGCTGTCATATTTATATAGTAAGGTTCATGTCTTGTTTTAGCCATCATGAAAGGATATGTAAATTTTCTTATAATTTTTCGGGTTAGTCATTTTCGTCATTCTGAAATTTTCCGGCAAGACGTTGGTTGAGGTTGACGAACACGAAATCTTGGTGCATTTGTTTCGAAGTTGAACATCCCAAAAGTTGTTCCATGTTTAATATTTCAATGCCAAACAAACTGTTACCTGTTAGATAATAATTTGTTTTTATTTTGGTAGTCTTATATAATTGTGGAGAAATAATTGAATGATTATTTTTCAAATAACCGTTTCTATTTACATACAAACATGTCAATTGTCATCTAGGTTTCATCTTCCAATTTTTGCAAAAAGTTCGTATTTTCATATTTTTGGCATTTATACAAGTATATAACTAATCTTTTGGTGTTTTTTTTTTCAATCATGTAAATCAATTTTCAAATTAAAGTTATTTTGATTATAGTTCAAAATCTTTAGTCGGATAAAAGAAAGGTTTACAAGAACATATATGGTTTTTGAGATGACTAAAATGACCACCGTAGCAATATATATTTCCTAGTGGTTGATTGTATGTCGTACAACAAAAAAAAGTTGAAGGTTCAAATCCTTCAAGATGTATATGGTGGTATAATTGATGTTAAAAAAATAAAAGTGTTGTGTGTTGTAATTGATATCATAATCAAATTAGAAAAAGTAGGTAAAATTGCTATTAAACTACTGAATGATTACAAGTAACTCAATAAACAAGTAAGTGATACAAGCTAGGGAATAAAACCAAATGAAAAAGATGATGCAGAGTACAATGATGGGAGAGAGAATACCACAACTTATCTCAATTTCCTGCATAAACCTCATGTTCATCTTTTCCTTTGGTATTCATTCAGCCCTAATTGTTTGTCTTGGCCCATTATAGAGTCCATGTCCACCATTTGCTGTGTAAAAACTAGGGCTGGCAAATCGTGCCAGTCACGACCTGTTAAGACACGACACGATAAGACACGACACGATAAGACACGACACGATTGGTCTCAAACACGAACACGACACGAAAACTTTTCGTGTCTAGTTTTCAAAACACGAACACGACCTGTATTTTAACGGGTCGACACGATAAAACCTGTTTAGACACGAAATTTTAACTAATCGACGGTCGACACGATAAAACCTGTTTCACTCAACCTGTTTAGACACGAATACGACCTGTATTTTAACAGGTTTAAGAATTGAGAGACGTATGAGTGTATGTTACGACAGAAATGGAATAGAATTTTAAGAGACATCACCTAATAATCTAATTCTAATATATCTTTAATATATTATTTAAAAATATATATATTATTAAAATATAAACGTGCCTTAACAGGTTAACAGGTTTCGACCTGTTAAGACACGAAAATTAACAGGTCTTAACATGTTGACCTGTTAATGACACGAAACCTGTTAAGCCCAAACACGAAACCTGTTAACATTGTCGTGTTTCGTGTCGTGTTTCGTGTCGTGTTTTCGTGTCCGTGTTAAAATTCCCAGCCCTAGTAAAAACTAGATTAAAAATCACTTTATAGAAAAACCAATCATTATAACATTGCAGTTGTTGGCGGTTGATACTTGTATCGGTAAACAAAACAAATCAAAACTAATTTTATCCATAGGTAGTAAAACTTAACCCATCACAGTAAACAAAACAAATCAAAACTAATTTTATCCATAAGTAGTAAAACTTAACCCATCAGTTGTAATTAACTACTAATACAACAACTATTGTTTTCAATTATTTGTTGTTGCTGTTAGCCCGGAAAAATATATCTAGACGGCTAGACACCGGGTCAATATTGGTGTTTTTTTTATCTTCTTTTAACTGCTCATACTCTAATCTTATTGTTATCTATCTAAATATATCTTATGCTTCAAGTGAGCAATTGAACCCAATTTCTTCACAACGGAAGAAGATATACACATTTACTATTGGACTAAACTAGTGGGTGCAATAGTGGTTTATCATGTGTTGAACTACCGAATCATGGGGGAAGGATATCTTGGGTCAGACCAGGCCCGGGTCCTATCCGTTTTTCGCTCAGTAGTGTAAATTTATATCCGTTTAGTTTGATTTTTTTTATATATTTAGTCTGGTATCATCCTTTTTAGTCCCCTACCTTTCGGCCCAATGTTTTTGGCCTTTTTTCTTTGTTCGACTGGCTAAAATCACCAGATATGTATTTAACACGATTTAAACCCATAATCTTTTAGTTGGAAAACCATCACTTTATCACAAAAATATTTTGATGATTCCTCTTTTTTTTTCTTTCAGAGGACACCCTTAAAAATAATCTAGAAATTAGAATTTGTATTAGTGGTTTATCACGACTTAAAAGGTCTCGAGTTCGAGCCTTTCAGGCACCTCTGACAAAAACTGACTTTATAACACATCCTCTCAACTCCCAACCCTAATCCATACCTCCAAAACTTTTACTCGATCAGAATCATCTCAACTCCAAATCGGTTAATCAGAGATCAAAATGAGACAGAACTGACTGTGGAAGCAATACTGAAGAAGTGGGGGAAAACAGGCACACACAATTGACGACAAAAAGTTCCGATCTGCTCAAAAGCAGGTGATCTCTTCATTTCTCTTCATTTTTCCCCATTTGAATGTGATTAGTATATTTATTTGCCGATTGAAATTTGTATGGCACCAATTGAGATCTGTAATCGATAGGGTTCTGAAATCAAAATAACTTCAACTTTAAGTGTAATTGTTACTTTAGTGCCGCTACTACTATATCGTAATTTTGATAGCAATGTTTCTAGTTGTTCATGGATGAAGAAATGATGCTAATTACTGTAGATTTTCAGGATTCATGATCTTGATGTACTCATGAACATATTTGAGTAATAACTAGACTTGTTTGAACTTTGAGTTCCTTGACTACAACCTACAAATTTTGTGATCTACATGATTGTTTCTTGCAGTTTGATTTGTTGCAATAATTGTGTTTTGATTTTATTGTTACTTCTAAATTTGTAACAAAAGCATGATTGATTCCTACAACCCGTCCTCACCTCGCCTGACCTGGACTTGACCCACTCATTTTACGAAGTATCGCCCATCTCTCTTCCACATTAGTTTAAACTTTAAAGATGGTTTTATATAACATTTAACTTCTTAATCACTAACTTCTTATAACTATATATTTACTTTGAAGTTTGAGCCACTCATTTTAGCTTTCGGATCATCTTTATCAGTATGGAATAGTGTAAAAAGAAGGAAAAACACAATTATTTTTTTAGTTATTTGCATGTCAAACGATGTAATATTAGTCATCTTATGTGTTTTTTGGATTTGTATAGATATAATTCTAACTAACTTGATTGATTTTTGTTTTATATTGTATCTAATATATCATATTGATAAACTAAATCAGAAAACAAATGAAAAGGGTGTAGATTTTATGGTTGAGAAATCATCTTTCTTCTAATAAAACGGAAATAATCTCTCTAGAAACCTACATATCAGTGCCCATCTTGGAAAATTCAAAAGAAAAATGACCAAAGTTGTTATTACCAAGAACTTACGAAATCAAGCTCACTGTTTGCAGATCTCTCAGTGCCCTGCCTCTCCTTTCTGATGATTAACATAAGATGGCTGCTTCTAAGCTACCATCAACAATGCTAATATGGTTAATCATCTCCACCTTTGCACTCACTATCTTCTACTTAAAGCTTCTCCCATATTCAAAATCCCCGTCATCGCCACCCCCATTACCCTGTAATCTATTTGCCGGAAAATGGGTTCTTGACCCTAACCGTCGACGGCCCATCTACGATGACACCTGCCCCTTTCACAGAAATGCATGGAATTGTCTTAGAAACCAGAGAGACAATATGGAACTGATTAATTCTTGGAAATGGGTACCGGAAGATTGTGAGCTAAATGAGATTGATCCGGTTGAGTTTATGGATGTGATGAGGGATAAGAGAATTGGGTTCATTGGGGATTCTTTGAACGAGAATTTTTTGGTGAGTTTGTTGTGTATACTTAGGGTTGCTGATGCAGGTGCAAAGAAATGGAAGAGGAAAGGAGCTTGGAGAGGGGCTTATTTCCCCAAATTTAATGTCACGGTTGCCTATCATCGTGCGGTTTTATTAGCAAAATACGAGTAAGTAATTCCAGTTTGATTAAATTGTTACGTAACTTTGGTTTGATTTACAAATGCTATGGCTTTTAATCATCTTGTGTGTTAATACACAGTTGAGATCTACATTATTTGCATAAGTCAAAGGTACTAGACTTGACTTATGAACATTTGACCCCTAAGAAAGAACGTATTTTTTCATATTAGTTAAACTTTGCAATGAAACATATTATGGAATACTGGAACTTGTTTTCTTGCATTATTGAATGGTTTACTTACTTGTGGTTACTGATTAAATAAAGGTGGCAGCCAAAACAGTCTGAGATCATGATCACTGATGGAGATGAAGTGAAGGGTGTATATCGTGTAGATGTGGATCTCCCTGCCAAGGAGTGGGGAGATATCAGTGGTTTCTATGATATTCTTATTTTCAATACCGGTCACTGGTAAATCCTCTGCCTCTATTAAAAAGACAGTTAAAATGTATATATTTTCTGTGTTAGTTATTGCCAATCATTTTGCTTTTGGCATCAAGTTTTCTTCCTTGTAATGCATGTCAAATCCTCAAAACACAAATTGAAAACCATATATTGTTTTTCATAGTTTAGTTTTATTATAGGTGGGGGTATGATAAGTTTCCGAAAGAGTCACCTCTTGCTTTCTATGAAGGAGGGAAGCCAATAGTTCCTGCTCCCAGCATGATGGAAGGGCTTCAAATTGTACTAAAAAACATGGCTGCTTACATAGAAAAAGAATTCCCAAGGACACTTAAATTTTGGCGGCTACAATCACCTAGGCACTTCTATGGTGGTGACTGGAACCAAAATGGAACTTGCTCATTCAAAAACCCCCTTAAGAATTCCGAGGTATGTGGCTTTTTTAGTTCTATATATCAAGGTCTTGATTCATCAATCCTAGTTGTGTAAGTTATAGTTCTAATAATTAGAGTTAACTTCCTTTTTGGTCCCTGAGGTTTACCAGTTTTCTCACTTTTTGTCCAATTTTCAAAATAAATCAATTTAAGGTCTCCCCACCGTTGGTTTTTTCTCAATTTTGGTCACCTTTAAAAATATGTCCAAATTAATCGTTAAAATGAATGACATTTATGTCCAAATTAAATTATATTCACCTTTAGATAGATCGACTTCCTTTTTAAGTTGGTGAATTAGAGTTTAATTTGGACATAAATACCCTTCATTTGAACGATTAATTTGGACGGATCTTTAAAGGTGACTAAAATTGAGAAAAAAACCAAAGGTGGGGACCTTAAATTGATTTTTTTTTAAATTGGACTAAAAGTGAGAAAGCTGGTAAACTTTAGGGACCAAAAAGTAAGTTAACTCTTCTAATAATCTTGTGGTAGTAAAGGCTTATGTGTTTCGGGTTGTAAGAAGGATATTTAGTTATAAGAAGATGTTTACATGCTGATGATACTTGAACAGCTTGACTTGTGGTTTGACCCCAGCAATAATGGAGTGAACAAAGAAGCAAGAGTAGTGAATGAGCTGATTGTTAAGGCACTTCAAGAGACGGATATTAAACTACTTGACCTGACTCATTTGAGTGAGTTCAGATCGGATGCCCATCCAGCCAAGTGGTTGGGAAAGAAGGATGCTGTGGCGGTTTGGGGTGAGGACTGCATGCATTGGTGCCTACCGGGTGTCCCGGACACTTGGGTCAACATCTTGTGGCAACTCGTGCGTTATAGGTTAGGTGCCTGATAAGTATGCTGTTTTTGACAAACACAGTGGAATTTATGGATTCATTACATGTAGTGTTTTGTAATAAACCTTTTAGTTTTGTTGTAAAAAGCACCAGAAAGTTTATTTTATTACACGAAACATTTTTAAAACATGTATATAATTAAATGGATTACACGTGTCAACTGGTGAACAAATCAAGTGGTCACGAATATGACCCGTTTAAAAGTGGTTATGAATATGACACGTTTAACTAAATGTTTATGGATTTTTGATATAGGTCATGTCTATGACCCAACCCTAAAGAAAGATCTTTTGTCCAACTTGTTTTATCCAATATAAAGAAGCCAACCAAAGTCTTTTGAGTTTAGCATGAATTATTAGAAGTAGTTACCCATCTTTTGTTTATGCCGATCATCTTATGTCTTTCCTTTGTTTTTTGTCTCTCAAAGTCTAACCCGCTTTAAAAGTTATTGTCAAATTTTTTTTTTTTTTTTTGAACGGCCAAATTTATTAAACCCCAAAAAAGAAGCTTTCTAGCAAGACCTTTTGTTTAAATCAAGGCAAATTAGAATTTAATAATTTAGACTATAACTCATTGGTCAATGATAATTCAAACTATCAGTTTGGTGAGTAACAGTCTCAATTTTCATTTTCGTTATCAAGAGCGGTCTGAGTAGCATATATATCATATACACTTGATTTCCAGCTCGTAATGATGATTCTAAAGAAAATGAGAAAATATAAAAGTAAAAACAAATAAAAAACAAGTCTAAATCAATTGTAAATGTATGATTATTGCGCTACTGAGATTACAGTTGATAACGAAAATAAAAGTTAAACTGTTACTGGTCAAACTGGTAATTATGCATTCAATGTGCTTCAAACTTCCAACTCTCATGACGTTGTTTCTTACAACACAATGAATAAATGTTTCATCAACATGTAAGACAATTAAGTGTTTACAAACAAATGAAGAGAAGAGAGTTCTGGTATCACCCAGCACTTTCACCTTCGCTTTTCTTCTCAAATGTTTCGAGAGCTTGGATGTTGGTAGAATGATTCATGGGGAAGTATTGAAGATGGGTTTTGATGTTTCGAGTGCGTTCGTTGGAAACACCCTTCTGAATTTGCACGGTAAGTGTGGTGGTGACGGTGTTGATTTGGCATGTAAGGTGTTCGATCAAATGCCTGTGAGAGATGTTGTATCTTGGAATACTATGATTGCGGTGTATATGGATTGTGGAGAAGTTGGATCCGCGGTTAGGCTGTTTGAATCGATGCCAGAAAGAAGTGTTGTGACGTGGAATTCGGTTATCACAGGGCTAGCAAAGAATGGAAAGATGGAGTATGCACGCTCAGTGTTCGACAAAATGCCAAAGAGAAATGAGGTTTCTTGGAACTGTTTGATATCTGGATACTTGAAGGCGGGTGATTTGAGAAACGCAGAGGGATTTGGATGAAGCGATAAGATTGACAGAAAGTATGGATTTCGAGCCTAACGCCGTGATTTGGGGGACATTACTCGTGGCTTGCAAACTACATGGGAATAGTAACTTGTTCGAGTATGTAACCAAAAAGGTATTGGATCAAGAACCTTCGAACTCGGGCAATTTGACGTCAGTTACAAATTTGAGTTCATCGATGGGACGGTGGCAAGATGTTTTGAGGTTTAGGCGGGAAATGAGAGAAGAAGGAATTGAAAAGGTTCCAGGTTGTAGCTCAATCCAGATAGGAGATAATGTGCATGAGTTTGTAGCTAGAGATACAAGTCATATGCAGAGGAATGATATATATGAGATCTTGGAGTCTTTACATAGTCATCTATGGTTAGAGTCTGATTTTTGTATCAATGTTTAGGCACCCCTATAATATGTTAGAATTTCCGGTTTTCTGGATTAATCTGAGAAGCGTGACTACACTTTCAGATTGAAATGTTCGATCGGTTCACTCGATTTTCAATTGGATACGACTCAGATTGAGTTTGAGGAGAACCAGAGTATTTGTTGTCTGTGATTGACAAAACGAACTTGAAAAACCAAATGTCGATCAAATCTGATTTTGCATTTATCGTAATTAATTCGAAGTTAAACCAAAATTGTCTAAATTGCACTTTTAGTCCTTCTGAAGATAATAAGTCAATTTTCGAAAAAAAATAAAAATACTAATGCATTTCCTATGAAGCACTTTAATGAAAATAAAATTTCGACGAAAGAAACTTCTAAGCTCGACCCCAGTCAGGAACTCTGCCATTTAGACCTTGACAGGGGCTGCCGTTTCTTGGACTCCGCTCTCTCGGAGGGGCTACCCCCGAACCCCGCCAAGGGGAGCCCTCAATGAGGCTCCCGAAGTTATAACATTATTAATACGAATGTGCATCCCGCACCTTCAAACCCCGCTCGACATAAGTCGTAACTAAATTTGATCAAAATAGCAACATAATATAGGGGTGGGGACCATTGTAACGACACCGAGGTTAAGTGACCACCTAAATTTTAGGTGATAGAAACAACATAAGATATAAGATCCTAAATATGAATTTTGAGTGAAAATTGGCGATAGATTTACATTCGAAGTAACATGTTGCTTGAGACGAAGAGTAGTAAATCAAACACATATGAGAAATCCTAGTGAGAGTATTCTTTTTATATTTGAATTTTGTTTAGTATTCTGTTTGCATTTGAATTTTGTTGTAGTTTTTAAAATTCAGGTCGGTGTGATTTGTAAAAAGAAAAAGAAATCGAACTTGGGTCGTGAGGAGCAATAATGCTCTAATACCATAAATGAATGAAACGGATAATAGAAATAATGAATATTTGTTATGACATTATAACTTTTAACCAATTTAAAAATAAACATATTTAATAAATGTCAGGATACCGATATGCTACAATTAAGCTATTTGAGAATAAAACATTGTAATTACAAAAGATATGTAATGTCTAATACTTAGCTAGGAATGTTTACACGCCATGCGTTGCAGAGTCGTAGACAAAAGTTATAACTAAATTAAACTCAAAACTGCTAAATCTTAAACAAAAACTATAATAAAGAAGCAAGAGTAAACCTTTATGTTTTAATATTTGTAATAAACTATACTAATACGGTATATTTAAAGTGTTCGATCTTAAAATTAATAGTTTCATAACTACATTTCAAAATAACTAAACTTAACATCCTTATAAATTAATGTCTAATCTTTTAAAGTTAAAAGATCTATGATCAAACTTTAAAATAATAAATCTCTAGATTTTTATGTCTAAAATTTAAAAAGTCAAATTTTATGCGACACTTCAAAGAACCAAAGGTAGACTATTATTTCATTTGTTTTTTAAAATATAATTCCGATTTAAATTATTATGAAATTTGAATTGGATTATTTAGTCTAAATATTGACATGAATTTAGTAGAGAAGGAAGGGGATTTGCATAAATTTCTCCTCTAAACTTGAGAAATTTTATGAAAAGAAAAAGAAACTCAAAAGGTTATTTGAGCGGTTAAAAGGAAAAATAACAAAATAATATTTTTATAGTAAATTCAGTTTTATTCATCCACTTCTTTTTTCATATATAGGACATTAACGAGTGTTTATTCTTGTTCTTGTCTAAATGATGAAGGTTTAATTAAACTACAACAAACTGGATGATAATTGAAATTTAATCTAGTGTTTGATATTAATAATATAAAAAAAGCATAATAAATATTAAGCAGACACAAAATAAATAAAAGAATGGAAAAAGAAAGAGGTGAATTATAATTATAGTAGACGGTGAGTTAATTGGCTGGCAAGCTCGTGCCTACAGAATGTCCCAGCAAATGCACATGGATACGTGGCTTCTCATCACAACCTATCCCCTTCCTATTCGCTCGCATTCATTGGATGGATTCTTATACTTCACATCCTGTCTATTATTATCATCATCTTTTCTTTTTTAAAATTGTAAAATATGTTTTATATCCTTTCTTCTGAATCTTTATCTTCTTCTCCTTCTTATTATATATATAAAAAAAATACAACAGAGAAAAACTTAAAAACCTCAAATAGTAATTTTATATTTAAAGATACAATAGAGATGTGTAAAAAGGTATGTGTGAAACGGGATAACTAAAGTCTAAAGGTAGGCACCCATAGTAAACACATTAATTGGGGAGGCACCACAAAAAGTACGTACTACACAATCTGTCTTTTATTTTTATTTTTTTGTTAAATAGACAAGTCTATGTTCGGTTTAGATTCTAAATGAGTCAAGTCCGGCTAAGTTAAATATGAGAAAATTTTTAGTGGTGACTAAAAGTCATTTGACCAAAAAAAAAAATTTATCGATATGTTTTGAGATATATGTTCGGATTGGATATTTGGTTCGGTCGGGTCAAACTAGGGATGGACTCCGGATTTTTTTCCTATGGGTTCACTTTTTTTCGTTGGTCGAAATTCTAACAACCATATATAAAAAAATTTGGTTTAGTTGGGTCCGGTTAGATGTTCCTATTTCATAGAAAGGAACATAAAAATTTACAGATCGTTGTGAGTGTGCGACTGTTCAGGTCGGGTAACGTTGAGTGAAAAGAAGAGAGAAAAACGATCTAATTAGTGAGAATTGAACTTTTATCCTTACAAAGGACTAAAAAATTAACGCTAATCACTCAACTAAATTAGCTTTATTTAAGGTGGTGTTGTTATTATTATCTAATAAAACATAGGAGTAAGAAAAACAGAAAAGAAATAAAAAAAATTAGCACTTCAAAATTAAAATAAGTAAGGGAATGAGAAGAAAATAGGAAAAAATACTACTTCAAAAGTTGGTAAGTAGTTGTGGCGTAGAAGTAGAAACAAACAACAGTATCGAACCGGAAACGTCCGTGTTGTAATTCAGAGGGTGAGTCAATTGGGCTAAGTAAGCTTTGGTGATTTAAATTCACTCCAAATTCTATATGCTTACTTATTTCCTTATATATATATACACCAAATTACACGTATCATCCAAATTTATGGGTGAAAAAACGGTAGTGACCGGGGTCGTCATTGGCCCCCAATAAGATTCGCCCCTGAAGCCAAAGTAAATTTGCTCTTTGGCCCGTCCAAATTAAAGCTAAAATTTTAATTTTAATATTATTATAAGCTATATCTCATAATTTAACACACACACACATATATATATATATATATATATATATATATATAATATTTGTAAAAACCATAAAAAATAAAATCTTTTAAAAGTGAATGAGCTACCTCGAATCAGAAGAGATTTTATGATGATATTTCAGCTTGTTAAGATAAATGAGTTATATCGACTTGTTTTATTAACAAGCCGGTTTCAAGCACATCCCAACTCGGTTTGTTTATATATACTTTAATTCTTAATTTTGATAATAAGTATAGTAATAGAAATCAAATTGATGTGAAACTTTCGAAATTTAAAGGACAACGAGTGTTATTAGTGAAGGTAAACGACAAAATTTGCAAAACGTGCAAACATAAAGGACAAAATTTATAATTTACTCTAATAGTTAAAAGAAAATGACAATTATGCCCTTACATGATATGAACGTGAGGGGACTTGACGGACAGATCTAATGGGCGTTAGGGCAAATGATAGTAAGTGAAACTTTTAGAAACTAAAAGGACACTGAGTGCTATTAGTGAAGATAGATGACAAAACTTACAAAACGTGCAAACATAAAGAACGAAATTTGTAATTTACTCTAAAGTGTAACATAAATAAGCCGATTTTTTTTACCGGTAGAAAGTGTAAAATAGATCCAAAACAACAAAATTGTCATTGGTCTTTATTTTTCACAATATTTTGTTTCGGTCACATATATCGTCTTTGAAGAGGATAGATCCGTTTTTCCATCAAAAAGATTATGATACATACTCAATTTCATAATTAACGTACCCTACTTCTAGCAATTATTTTGTTTTATAAAGTCTATTTGAGATTAGGTCACTTAATAGAGCTTTTATCATTTTAATTAAAAGTCCCGGGTTTAAACTCACAATTATATAATTTAGTTTGTATTCAAACACAGATAATTACATGATTTAAGTGATCACCAAAATCAAGTAAGCTAAATTTAATGAGCAATACATCAAAAAAAAATTATATGTTATTCTTTTAATTGAATATCTACAAAATGTCATTTGGTCAACAGTTTTGTTCGTCAAGTCCCCTCACGTGCAGATCACGTGAGGGCATAATTTTAATTTTCTTTTAACTTTTAGAGTAAATTACCTATCATGGGTTAGCTTGTCGTACATACAATCCATCGTCATTGGCATCCATTTGTTACTTCAGGTGCAATTTCAAACGAAGAAGACGAGAGAAAAAAATGAAAGGCGTATATCTGATCTTTTAAAAACTAAAAAGATATGGAATTATAGTTTTAACCAAAGGGTTTTATAATATAAAAATGGATGAAGGATTAAAAAAAGGATAATTAAAAGTTTAAAGAAAATAAAAATTATGCCCTCAAGTGACCTACACGTGAGGGGACTTGACGGACGGAACTGACGGTCAAAGTACAGTTTGTGAAACTTTTTGAAATTCAAAGAACACTGAATGTTATTAGAGAAGGTAAAAGACAAAACTTGTAAAACGTGCAAACATAAAGAACAAAATTTGTAATTTAATCTAAGAGGTAAAAGAAAAATGACAAGTATGCCCTCACATGATCTGCACGTGAGGGGACTTGACTGACAGATCTGACGGCTGTTAGGCCGAAGGACGGTAAGTGAAACTTTTAGAAACTTAAAAAATGTTGAGTGTTATTAGTGAAGATAAATGACAAAACTTTCAGAACGTGCAAACATAAAGAACAAAATTTAGAATTCACTCTACATTTTATCCTTAAATTTTTTGGTATTTTTATATATAAATCTTATACTTCAATTTTAAGGAATAGGAAGAGGATCATTGGAAAACCCTCTAATTATTGGAAAACCTGGAAAACATTTTTCAACCAATCACATTATTTCTTTTGTTTTTAATATTTCTTTTATTTAAAGGGCAATATGGTAAGTTGACATAATCTATTTTTGTAAACTATTTTTAATAAATTGATTAAACCAATTTTCTCTCTCCCATTTACTCTTTCCTAAAATCTCCATCTCTCTACTTTATTTTTAAATTTCCAGGCTAAATTTAAAAAAAAAAACCTAATTTATAAAAGAAAAAAATTATTGATCAGTAGTTCATCACCAGCACAACGATGGTTACATCGTTGTAACAATAATTTTAGGTATTTTTTTAAAGAAAATAAACGATGGTTACATAGGTGTAACCATTCAGAATAGTTACCTAGAAAGAAAGACATTGATAGAAGATTACTACTTACATTTATGTAATACTATCATATGCGTAATCACGTGAAACAATTTCATAACGTTCTAGAAAGAAAATACATGGTGTTACAATCGTGTAACATCAGTTAAAAACATGTGAAATAAAAGTGTTATATACATGTAATAACTACTTACATTTATGTAATAACTATCAAATGCGTAATCACGTGAAACAATTTCATAACGTTATAGAAAGAAAATACATGGTGTTACATTCGTGTAACATTAATTAAAAACATATGAAATAAAAGAGTTACAGACGTGTAATCAGATCTAGAAATAATAGAACCACGAATACAATTTACAAACTTTTCTGAATGGTTACACATATGTAACCATCGTTTATTTTTTTTTAAAAAAAAAACTAAAATTATTGTTACAACGATGTAACAATCGTTATGCTGGTGATGTGCTGATGATCAACGATTTTTTTCTTTTATAAATTAGGTTTTTTTTCCGTTCTAAAATTTGGTCTGAAAATTTAAAATTAAAAGAAAGAGAGGAGAAATTGATTTAAACATTTATTAATAAATGTGGTATGTCTATAATGCCCTTGGTGCATTAAATAGATTTTAAATTATTTCTAAAAATGACACATTCAATTTCAACTATAGATTAACTAATAAATGGTGTAAGATGGGTTTTCCAGGTTTTCCAAAAAAGTGAGGTTTTCCATTGATCCTTACCCTTAAGGAATAAATCTAAGAATTGCTAAATATACCAATCCATTAGACATATATGAGTTCTTTTTAAAGTATAAAAAATGTATGTAGAGTGTTTTTAAAAAGTGTTTAAAGTTTATAAATAAATATACTAATTTCATAAGAAAAAAAATACTGTTATGAATTCTCTAAACCCATAACTCTTTATAAATAAGAAGTTATGTTAACTTATTTTTTTTCAAACACGTATCATATTTTCTCCATTAATCCATGAAAAGGGTGTATTTAAAAATGTTAAATAATTTGCGTTAGTCATCGTGTAAAATGCTATCCAATTAAAAACAGGAGGCGGAAATATGTGAAATTGTTTAATCAATAACTAACACTTCTAACATGCATGTAACCCACAGGCTAGTAGGCCACAACCACAAGGGTGTCCTCATGGTTATTTTTTGTGTTATAACATAAACACTAAATATCTCAGACAATCTTTTTGCTTTTTGTAAAAGCCTAAAAGGTATGTACATATTATTAAAAAAATTGTTTGGTCTGATTAGCATAATAAATTATATTGCGGTTAATAGTTGTTTAGATGGTGTGTGTTTCCGTAAAGGTTGTAAACGAACTAAACGTTTAGTGTATTGTTCGGTGGAAAGTTTGCTTACATTTCCTCGTTTAATAAATGAACGAACATTAATAAGAAATTTCATTCATTTTGTTGAATGAACAAACATGAATAGAGGCATCGTTCGTTTATATGTATTCGTGAACGTTCGGTATGTTGTTCATGAATGTTCGGTAAGATGTTCGCTTATGTTTGTAAGTTTACATTAGTTTGTTTATATTCATTTATTAGGTATTTTTATATATTTAATTTATAGTTTTATTTAACATTTAAACTAGGAACTTTAGTCTTGTGAATATTGAATCTTATTAAAAACTTAGTCATTTAAAACTTAGATCTTTATGATATTTTTACGAGATAATTATATTTAAGGTTATTATTTTTAAGTTGTGTATTGTTTTAAGATAATTGTGTTTTATAATTATAATGTCAAGGGCTTAAGTATATATATTTATTTAAGATGATTTTCTGATTTTTATGATTAAGAATAATGATTTTCATTTTATGAAATAGTATATGTTTTTTGTGTCCGTTAACCGTTCATGAATAAGTTCAGCTAATGGACGAACATGGACAATAATTTTTGTTCGGTATTGTTCAATGCTAAACAAACGGACATGAATCAGGCTTCATTTGGTTCGTTAATTTAGAACCCTAGTTTTCGCCCTTCTCATGCCATCTTCTTGTTTTCACTCTACACAGTAATCAACAGCTTCTTCGCATCCTACCCAAATTGAGAAGATCCGCACACAACGATTTCACTCTAGCGGCACACTCCCCGCAACGTCTTAGCCCGCTTTCATTTCATTCACCCTTAGGGATATGCTTAAAGTTGTGTTAGTATGTTGTTTAAAGAAACACTAGGTATCTTGATTTTAATATAATCCATGTTCATATTCATGAAAAGGTAACTAATAATTTAGTTCACTTAAATCTCCATGTTCTTGATAATCTTTTCATGTTAATATTCATTTGTTAATTTGTGGTAATATAGTGAATGGAGTAAGACAAAATAGGTTATACGAAAAAATAAAATTTACTATTTTTAATTGGAGCATATGTAGAGTAGATTACTATTAAACTTCAACACATGTTATATAGATTCATAAGATTTGGTAATATGTTCACGTTAAAATACACCATGAGGCAATATTTGATAGTTAGTTTATTGAATCACAAAAATGGTACGGCACATAACGCACTAGCAAACGTTGTACTTTACATTAAATCATTAAAAAGACTGGAAACTTTTATTTCCCAACTTTGTTTTTTTTTTAAATCCGAATTGTAATAAAAAGACAGAGGAGTAAGTTGATAATCGGTGTAAGTTACATATATATAAGTGAGTTTTTTAACTACTCTAGCCAAGAAACACTAGAATGCCATTTCCTCACACAATACAAACAGAAAGAAAAGTATACCACATCATCAAACAAATAAAATAATTTTTTTAGTTGCTTGTTATTATGTACAGATTTATTCATGTTTAGAAGGTGACAAAAATAAGCGTTTCGAGAATGACTTATTTTAATCTTTCTTTCATGTATATAGATTCATCAAGCCACTCCATAAATGGAAACGGTCGATGAGTAGATGGAAACATACAACCGAATCATGCATGCCCAGACTCTATTCCAAATATGACTCACGATCAGACAAATAGCAAAAAGATGATCTGATGACTCCACCTTAATATCACACACGGGGCACAAACTACTTCGAACATCTACTCGCTGAGAAATTATCCAACAACACTCCCCAAGCACATATACTAGTTTTTCTAGGAAGATGTTGAACCATCTTGTTGGATTTTGTGATACCGGCATGATACACTCTTCAATAGTCGGTCTAATTAAGAAAGACCATCCACTCGCCATAAAACAATCAGACTTGTTGACAACTAAATCTTGAAAATTCCTTTCTCATTATCCAACCACCATCTCATTAAATTGTTTGTTAAATGTTAAATCATCATATATAGAGGTTCATTGTAAACTCTTACTATTGGATCTTTCCATCTAATTGTTGGGATTAATTTCTTTTCTCAATTTTTTCTTTGTTTCTCCCTTCAGAATTTCGTATGCGAAATAGAGTTACTTCACATGCGAAATTAAGTAATTTCGCATGTAAAATAAGAGAATTTCGTACGTGAAATAAGGAGTCTAAGCATTTATACCAATCACAAGGAGTCTTTTGATAAATTTGATCAAGTAAACCAAACTAGGTCGTAATTTTTCGAAACTGATGATGAAGCTATCTCATATGACGAACTCGTGAGTGATTTTGACGATGAACACGATCTATGACATGTCTGTATTAGATTACAAAGGTTGTTTTCTTATATATAATCTTATTGTTGCTACCTGGTATTGTGCGAGTATGTATTGGTAAATTTTTTCCTGATGTAATTTTCCTAATGGTTTTTTTTTTTTGTCAAGGAAGTGAGTAAATTTTATCGATGTAATTAGTTAATAGAGAGAAGTTCACGTAAGAAGTTTATACAAAATAAGAAGGATAAGAAGGAGGGCAAATCTGGAAACATGCATATTTTTCACTTTCCCCCCAATTATTAAAACGTTTATAACTTTTACATACGATATTATTTTTTTATAAAAATTTCACCATAAAAACAAGCGTTTTTTATCTTTAAAACCCATACAATATTGCTATATATATAAAAAAAAATTGTGAATGAGCTGAACATATAACACAACGACCTGAACATATGACACAATAACACAACGACTTGAACATATGACACAATGACACAATGACCTGAACATTGTTAATGTTCAGATCATTGTGTCATTGTGTTATATGTTCAGGTCAATTGTGTCATATATTCACGTCATTGACATAATTTTTTTATTTTATTTTTTATATAGCAATATGGTATGGGTTTTAAAGATAAAAAAACGCTTGTTTTTATGGTGTAATTTTTATAAAAAAATAATATCGTATGAAAAAGTTATGAAGGTTTTAATAATTGGGGGAAAGAGAAAAAGGGGCAATTTGACCAAATTGCCCCTCCGTGTACCTGATCATTTATTTTTTAGTTTTAATTAAGGGATTAAATCTGGGCCATTGATCATCGGATCTAACGGATGAGAATGCTTCTTATCCTTCTTATTTTCACCTAACTTCTCATTATAACCTCACTCTTAGTTAATAATATGAATCTAAAAAACTTATTATTCATAGGGAATAAAACGTTTATCAAAATGAGAAAGTGAGGGTGATGTCTATATACGAGTATTCAACTTTTCTTTAGGGGTGGAATTCAAATGTATCATTTATAGAAAAGAAAAAGAAATTAAAAGGAACAAAAGAAATCGTGGGATAGTAATTATTTACGTAAGAGCCGGTGAAGGTCAGGTCAATAAATGGGGCTGGGTGAATAAAGATTAAAGCGACGATTAAGAACACGGCACGTGACTCGTGGCACGTTACACGTGAGACATCCTCCCTCAACCCCAGCACATGAACAACTAGAGTCGGTTAGTTAGGTGTGACGTTAAAGTGGTTAGTTAACTCACCCTCTTTTCTACTTTTTTTTTCTTTCTAATTTTATCTTTACCATTAGCGAGTGTATGTTTATTTATAGCGTATATATATAAAAATAATAAACAATGTTATAAATGATGATTCTATATACTTTTAGGAATATGAAATATATATTATACTAAGTTACTAACCCGTGTACTACACGAGCTGAATATAGTTTTATAATATTTGACAAATACAAAAGAAAAAAAATAATGATTAAGAAATTTAAGTGGTGTTTGGTTCGTGAAATTCAATGGAATGGGTTGATATTTTTCCTTTCAAAATTGATCTTGATTGAGTAACGAAGAGATTTGAAATGCACCGAATTCCTTTAATCAATGAAATTTTAGTACTATTTTAATATTTCTTAGAAATCCTTTATTTTAATAAATAAAAATTATATGGCCTCAAATTTCATTGATTAAAGGAATTCATTCCAATTTAACTTTGTGCATAACCCAACTAAGCATAACTTTCAAAAGAAAACTTTGCAATTCCAATTGCATTAAATTACCACGAACCAAACGCCACATTAGGGTTCAAGTCGCACTAGTGGCAAAGGTGTATGACCATTTACCATGATGTCTAAGGTTCAGTCCCACTTGTAACAAAAGAATAAAAAATGGGGATTACAAGTTGGGTCAGGGGGTTTTCTCACTAGTTGTGAGTTTTCTCCTGATGAGGATTGAAGATGATCGAGTGGGTGGTGTAATGTCCCCGTCAGTGATCCAATTTGCCGTTCAAAAAAAAAAGAAATTCAAAAATTATGATTGATATAAAATTCTAATAATATATTAAATAATAATTTAATACATTTAAGAAATTTATTATGTTTGACAAGTTATTGATTACTTTTCATAAAAAGAATAAAATTGTTGAGTAAACTAATATAAATTAATTTTATCAAACTTTTAAAATAAAATTTTAGTTTTTGACAAAGTTGGTAATTAATCATAATTAATGATTATTAAATTGGTAATTGATTGTGAATTTGACATGGGTGATGATGATGTGAACCCTTTATAAATGAGAACGTGGCATAAAATTTATTGCTTTATTAGGCAAACCGTAGTGATAAAGCCCCATAAAGCCCCACCCTTGGGCGTTTTTCACCATGTGACGGATGACATGAAAAGGGGCTTTATGGGTTGAAGGTGTGTAGTGATAAAGCCCCATTTAATCATTACTTAATTATTATTATTTTTTAATTTAAACTAAAGTAACTACATAAAAAAAAACAATTTCATTACCCCCACCATATGGTGGAGTGGATATACCCTTACCTTTCAATGTGGAGGTCAAGGGTTCAAATCCACCAGACACAAAAAATGAATGATGAATGAAAAATTATAGAGGTGGGTCAGAGGCTTTTCCACAGTGGGCCTTAGGGCGGTGGGTTTCCTCTGGGATGGATGTGCAACATAGAGGGTCTTGGTTACTCGTACGACCTGTGGTCACAGCGTGTCGTGGGTATCATCGTTTGCCATGACGAGACCCCCGAGTAAACGAGTGTTTGCCGTTCAAAAAAAAACTTTAAAAACATAACATAACATAAAATAAAAAACCCACCATCTAAAACATGACATTTAAATAAAAATAAAAAATATAGTCAACCAATCTAGAGGCATATCGCTCGATTATCTTTTCCCTTCGTTTCATTGCCATCGCACGTGCCATTTCATCGGTTGGAAGTGGGCGTTCGAGAAACTCCAAAGTTTGTCGAATTGGCGGTCTCGAAGGATGTCAAGTTGTACTTCCCTCAAACCTACTAAACGTTTAATATTCCCGGAGATTTCCTCTTGATAGGCGGTGTTTGACGTTTCTTGGTTGCTCGGTCCTCGGCTTGACGAAGCACCTCTCTTAGCCCTTGCTTTGTCACGACCACCGGGCCGCCCACTTATCACCTCAACCGGCCGAACATCATCAACCGGCTCAACCTCATCTCCGGAGTCGTTTAAGTTGATGGTAAAGGTGCGAGCATCCGACCCAAGTGACTCGGGACCCGCCGACGAAGACGTCTTTGATTTTTGTTTGGAGCGTGTAGTTCGCCTTGTTAAATCGTTACGACTTCCACTTCTCGCTATCTTTGAGGATGTCCCAACACTTAAGGTACGGGAACGGACCCCTTTCGTGTTGGTATTCTTCCAACGCCTTTCTTTGGATATCGGCGACTTTCACCGCTCGTCCAACCACCACGAATACGATCGTAGATGTTGGAAAAAAATTGACATTTTTATTAAGGTCGGTCCATTTACCCGATAGAGAATCGAGTTGGCGGTATTCACCCCTTTTCATCAAGCCGAAAAAACTCTGTCTAATGGTCATCCAAAACTCGACCCGGTCTTAATTATTAGCTACATTTAGAAAACATATAAAAACTTAAAAAATTAAAAAACAAACACAACAACAATTTGTAAAATTTATAAGTGTAAAATTGAAGCTTAAATTGTCTACTTTTATGTCTTTCAAATCCATTGTGATTGGAATAGCCACTGTTGTAGTGCTAGGTTGTATTGGATCGTTCATGTAATTGCCTACTTCATTGTAATGAACTTGATATTTGAAGTAAACAAACATTCATACCTTTTGTTGGTCAGATATAAGTGTCCATCATTGATGAGCGCAAGGGCGGACCTGTAATAGGCTCACGGGGTCCCCGGGGACCACCTCAACTTCGTACGTAAAGTGAAAATTATGTGAGCGGTTTTTAAATTAATTTATTTTGTGATAAGGACTTAATAAATATATTGTTTGGTAGAATAAACCTAACTGATTTACTTTACTAGCCTAGTTGATAATGGTCCGCTAGATATTGAACAGGCATGGGTTCGAATCTTCTTGGACTCATTTTCCCCACTTTTTTTAGACAAACTTACCTGATTTCATTAATATACTCCTATCCCACCTTTTTTTTTGACAAACTTACCCGATTTAATAAACCCACCTTTTTTTTTGACAAACTTACCTGATTTAATTATACCCCCATATATAACTATAGAATAGATAGAATTTAAATATATTGTGGTTTCTTGTAGCTTTTTTAATGAATCTAGAGAATCATTAGAATTTGAATTTATATGTATTCTTAATTCAACCTCTTGCATAAGGTTGATGAATTAAGCGGACTTTTTCCTTTTTGTTAATTTTAGAGATAGAGTAAATAAGGGGTAATTCACGGTGGGTTTAGGACAAATCTGTAAATCTATTGACCATTCTTTCATTTTTATCTTTTATTACTTTCATTAGACTCGTTCTTTTCAAATACATTTATCCTCCTTTTTATACTGAATTATTACAATATATAGAAATATAGATTCTTTTTAATCGACAAACATTTTGTCATAATATTTTTTTTCCATGCGTTACTCTTTATTTTCTCTTCATTTTAGTCATTTATTTTCTTTTTTGCTATTATATCGTTGTTAATGTTACATTATAGATTTTTTTTATCAAATCATAGAGTTTCTTTAATTGTTTTTTTTCTTTACCCGTAGTGTCGTGTCATAAACTTCTTTTGTTTTTGTATCGTATTTATCTTATGTGACCAACCCGATCCAGACCAAATTTCTTTATGTATGTTTTTATGAAAACTGAAATATCTAAAAACAGTGACTCCGTAAAAAAAATTATGGACCCTCTCAAAAACTTTTCTAGTTCCGCCCCTGGATGAGCGGTTAAAAAGCATACTTTATTATATGTTAATCACTACCTCTACACACTAAATTGGGTCTAAAATATATTATTTTAAGTAATTATTGTAACTAGCGTGTTGAAGTGGAAATTGAGCTTAAATCGTTATATTAAATTAAATTTGTTTGTTTGTTAAGTTTGAAATGGTTCATAAAGAAATATACGTACTATGGTTTTGTTAATATTTAAATTTGCAACTAATATTTAATGTTTGTTTGATAACATCGCAGTACACAATCAAATGGAGATACATGGATGCTTTCAAGTTAATTAGGTGAAATGTGAGATGGGCTAATGATAGAAAAAATCAACAAAATATATGAAGAAGCATATGGAAAGAAAGACGTGGGCACAGGGCACAGGAATCAATATGACTAATTGTTTGCAATTCTCGAGGATAGCATAGAAGCCACGTGAATGCATAGAAAGCAAAATAAGAATTCGGAATTACAAACACGCGCGTACCGCCTAACCCGGAGCAATTTACGGCGGTACGCGGTGCGGCAGAATCGGCAGATTTTTATTTCTTTTATTTTTCTAAACCTATTTAAAGGGTGTTTAGGTTTTAGTTCGAACCTCAATCATCCCTAGCCGTTTTGGGGGTGAGGAATACGAATTTGGATAGTTTTTTAGAGATTCTTTGAAGGTTGTAATCATTCGGTAAGCGTTTCTTATGCAATCTTTAATTTCATTCATGTTTTCATCGTTAGCCATGTCCGGCTAATTCTTTTAACTGCTTTTGGTGATTGGTTGGTAAAATCGTTCTTTTCTTAACTGATTAATTGATAATTGTTCCGGAATCCTTGTAACTGTTGAGCACCTGCATGCTGAATTTGTTTAACTAAACTAGTAGATTAGGGTTTTAGTGGTCCCCTGGCATGATCTAGCACTTTCTTGCGGCAGGAACTAATCAGCCCATTAGAAACTTAAGATATTAGGTCAATTAGGCAATTGGGGACTATGTTTATGTAGTATTAGCAATTGATTAGGTTTTGCTCAGATCGGTAGCCAACCAGGATCCAAAAGTAGTTAACTTGTCATATAAGTAATCTTAGCTTTAATAATTTCCTTAGTTGTTAAGTTAGTTAAATTTTAGTTAATTTCCAATCTCAGCAAAAACAGCCAAGAGGCAATTTAGTGTAATTCTTTAGATTAAATTAGTTTAGTTTAGTTTAGGTCAATCTAGGTTAGTGACAGTAATCTAGGTTTTGGTAGTTAATTTAGTTAGGTAGTTAAATTCTAAATCACTAGTGACCACTAACTCCCCTGGATTGATACCCTACTTACTCTATCTATAGGTTTAAGTTTAGGATTATTTGTAGCGGTCTCGACACCCGTTATCAATCATTTTCCATCTCCTGTCACTTCCAATGTCTTCTTTAATTCATTCATAAACCATTGCCAACTCTCATTGTTCTCTCATTCTACCACAGCCCATGCAACTGGGTACATTGGATCATTGCCATCTCTACCAATATCAGCCAATAACATGCCTCCTAAAAAGGTCTTTAAGAAGCAATCATCAAAGGCAAAGTAACTTTCTACAACTAGCTAGAAATTCCCTTATAACACCATCAAAACACACAAATAACCTATGAAAAACTTCTATGTTTCTATTTACACCTAAATAACATGGTTGAACAATTTGTAGTTCAAAAATAAAAGTAGGATTTTCTCTTCTTAATGCTTCCAAATAAGACCCAATCTTGCTATAATGGTCTTTCATAGAACCATGTAGTGTCCTATGTGCATGTTGCTTTGCCATGTAAGCCATCCAGTTGTTGATGAAAACCTTAAACTTTTCTCTAACTGTATCTTGGATATCTTTTGCAGGCCAATGTCGCTTTGCCCTGTAAGCCATCCAGTTGTTGATGAAAACCTTAAACTTTTCTCTAACTACATCTTGGATATCTTTTGCAGACCAATGTGGCCTTTGTTTGAAGACTGGCAACAATTCGTGGGCTATGTATCTAGCATTATGTTGTCTATTTTTACTCATATTCCTCTGGAAAGTGTGCTCTTTAACTTCACTTTTAACTATGTAACAAACCTTGGTATCATGAAATGAACAATAAACCTTGAAAGGGCAGCCTTGAATGCAAGTTGCCCCTATCCTACCACCCATGTTTCTGTTACTAGTGGTTATTGACAAACTTCTACAATTAGAAATTGGTGTGTGCTGAGGTGTATATAAAATATGGCTATATTTTTTCAAAAATTTTTTAGCAGTTTTTAAGCTTTTAAATTTATAATACCTGATTTACTTGACAAGTACTATTTCACCACATTACACAGGAAAGTATACCCACCGTGGGCAGTATAGTAGTGGTAAGTTGAATCGGGGTCGATCAGGACACAATGGAAAGTCCGAGCTCTGGATACTCAGTCCGCTGTTATCATCTAGCCATGTCTAACTTTTAGTTTTAAGAAAAGATTTCAAAAAGAAAATAAAAGAAAAGTGATAAGATGGTATTTTAGAGAAATGTAGATCGAAGTTAATGTTACTTGGGAGGACGTACCAGTGGTTGAGGGAAGTTGAACGAACACTTATATTCTTGCTTAAGATTGTTCACTAGCAGAGGACCAACCACCTTTCGGAATCTTAGGTTGATTCACCATCCAACTGCCAATCATCTGCGAGGAGTACAAATGCCGATGGAATGTTCTGCTAGTGAACAAATAAAGTGGTGTAATGCCACTTAGTTACGTGGTCCCTCAAATCGGTCGACTTACCGTACTCGACATGCCGTCATGAACCAGCAGGGGAACAACCCTGCGTGCCAGATTATTATATTATGAAAATTATCTTTTTAAGGGACTAAGGTCCGCCTCTTCCGTACACCGCTCTCGCGCATGCACGTCCGGCGTAACCAGAGCCAAGTTCATCCAAAATAATCCGAGTACAATGGTTTGCGGCTGTTGCTAAGTGAGTGTGAGTGAATACAAGTGTTCGTCCGTGTCAAAAATGAAATCTAAGCCGCGTATAAATACATAAATTATCTAACTAACATCCCGAGATTCTTGGAATCTCTATTCCAACGGCATTTGACCGTTATAGACCGAGTTTAACGGCGAGTCTTCATCTCAACGTGTATTCCAGCTCTTGACTCAATCCATGTGACCGTTATTTGACCTTTTGCACCTGGCTATAGATCAAACAAAGTCAAAAGAAATCGTTAGTAATGATGCCCTAGCATGCTGGGTGACCGTGCATGCTGGGGTCATACAGTGCAAATGAGCAGTCCCTGGATGCGTGACATCCTGGGATATAAACCTGATAATGAGTACCGAGAATGTAAAGTTGAAATCCAGGGTATAACAATGGATATCCTTGGGATGGGACGACTAAGAATCCCAGCGATAGTGGAGTCCAAGTTTCTTTAGGGCGCGAATGTGAGGACTCTGGTGGAGCGACTCCCGAGAATCCAGCGGTAAACGTCGCGTGTTCAACAACCTGAGAACTTGTTGTAGGGGTTGTAGCAAAGCTCGTGTTTGTCTCAGTTGAGGATCTCGGCTGATAGCGAAGTGGGTCCGAGGATCCTGAGTCATCAAAATCGAGATGCCTGGGGAATAAGGGGCTCTGTTCTTCCACATGCTTCTTGGATTTCTTGAGCTCTGCAATTTCCTTCATCACCGTCTGATTAGTCTTGTTTTGCTCATCCATCTGTACCTATTTGAACAAAGCAAATATGTCATTGTTAGTGATAACGAGGTCGATAGATTGAACCTGGGATCCCGTGAATATTGGGTAGTCTGTTTTCTTCTAGCGTCCATCAGTCTTCTTCTGGCTTCCTTGAGTAGAAGGAGATGAGGAACGGAGGATGGAACAGAGGCTGAAACAAACTTCGATTGGGTCGACATTCTTTGGATTAGGATCAAATAAGGTAAGGAAAATTGAGAATTTTTGTAGAATGTAGCACCACTTGCCCACGGTGGGCGTCAAACTGTTTTGGTAAAAAAATCACCGATATGATTAAGTGATTCAAACTTTGTAAGTGAGGTAGTGTGCTTTATAATGAAGAAGCCAATATATCAAAGTATAGATATCAACACAAGGATGTAACGAGGAAAAATCCAGAATCCTTCGAGTTTCCTCTAGGAATCCTGGAAAAAAACCTCGCGAGCCGGCCTGAAGAGTCTGCCACCTAGCACCTTCATACCCATAAAGCAACAGCTAGAAGTAGTCGAGAATCCAAGTCGTGGGGGCTAACCCCCCCCCCCCCCCCTAATAGGAGAGAGATGCTTTTTTCAACTAACAAATTTTCTTCAAATATCGTCGAACTTTAGAGTTATAAATTTGTAATGATTTAAATTATGAACATTTTTTGTAGAATTATGAACACCATACCATTATAAGATTATGGTTAATAGCGATAAAGGACCTTGAGATTTGTCTCAATGGTCATCTACCGATGATACGAGACCCAGTTGGCATGAGATTGCGGGTTCGATCCTTGACGTACCCGGTTTTACCCCAGTTCGTGGTTGATTTTTTCGGGGACTGTTTAAACGGATTGTCTCGGTACTCACATTGTCAGCGTTTTGCGGGTGTCGTGGATAACATGTTTGCTAGATGTAATCCTGAATAACCGAACGTTGATTATATTTGCTGTTAAAAAAAGTTGATGGTAAGGATAATATATTTTAAATACTTTTATGATTATTTTGTTACCTAAACTACATTAGAAATTCATATTCAGTTTTTAAGTTTCAATTCCTTTTAGCTTTCAAATTCACTCCCCGTAACAATATTTTCTAATTGGTCTTCAAAATTTACATGAATAGATCACAACCTTTACCGTCTTTCTTCATGGGTTTGTAAAACACAAACTTAAACTTTTGTTTTTACTTTTTTGATGTTGAGAAGAAAATCGTTACCGATAAATTATTTTAAGGTATTAGACTTCTAAGTCCTCACACCTACCAAAAGAGTCTTTTAGATTAAGTTTTGGCTGTAAAAATGATATAAAAGCCAACTCGAAGTAATAGCCTGAAGGCAGTCAACTATGACCACTTGACCGTACCTAAAAGAGACATTATACCGTAAGAAGAGTCAATTGTTACAAACAAAACAATTACAAAGATATAAAATTATCTCACTCAATTATATGTGTAACATGTTAACATGTGTGAGGTTTATAGCCAAATGAATATTCCCATGTATCATACTAGTTTTTTAAATTAATTATCATGTTTGATTGATAAGTTTTCTAAATTATTATCATGTTTGATTAATATGGAGGGAAATGAATTTTGTCCGGGGGCAAAAATGTTAATTATTTTAGATACGAGAACTCAATATTCATAGTTTTAACACTTAATTTTGGTACTCGAGTCTAATTTTCTTAATAGATAATTTAAACAGACAAAATCATTTATACCTAGTAAATAAATAATCCATTGTGATACATATCAACACTGGGGGTTTATTAGTCTTTTTTAGTTTCTTTTATTTCAACTGTTCTTATTCTATTTCTTTCCTAAAATATAATAACTTAAATCATATTTTATCTTAAATCATATTTTATCTTAAAATATAACTTCTAAATTTACGCTAGTGACTATCTAATATATTTAGAGAAAAAAGTACTTCTAATTTCCAAAAGAAAATATGAATTTTAATAATACAAGTTTTATCTTGTTTGCGGATAATAATACGAGTTTTGAAATTTTCTCACAATAATACGAGTTTTGTGAGTATTGGATTCTAATGATACACCGTTAGTTTTTACTAACGGTGTTAGTTTGTAACCTACGTGGCACCCGACGTGGACTGTTTTCCTCCTACGTGGCACCTGACGTGACACTTGCCACGTAGGCAACAGACTAACACCATTAGTAAAAAACTAACGGTGTATCATTAGAATCCATCTTAAACTCGTATTATTGTAAGGAAATTTCAAAACTCGTATTATTATCCACCACAAAGTAAAACTTGTATTATTAAAATCCATTTTTCTTTTTCAAAAACAATAATAAAGTGAGGTTGATGGACATAAGCTAACCATGGTTAGGGGAAATAACCTAAACCTAACCTGAGTTAGTCAAGCGCCATAAGTTATTTCAGGAGAAGCGGTTAATGGATTCCTGTTGGAATTGTGCCTTCAAATCTCCCTTTTTAAACACCTCTGTAGCTCACCTCTAATCTAATCTTTCTTCACTTCATCCTCCATCATTCTCTCTCTCTCTCTCTCTCTCTACTCGCACACCAGATTGTGTGCGAATTTAAGCTACAATGATGGTGGTCAGACATTTTGCACTCTTTTTATTGCTGATTTTCATACATTCCGCTTCCATCAATGCCGTTTCCAGGTAATTTCACTTGTTCATCTGCAATATGAAGCATAATTGATAGTTTTTAACCGATCTGAGGCAATGTGCGTTCGAATCATGTTGTGTATTTCGCTTTATGCTCCCGATTTGATTGATTAAAGTATATGTGATTGTGTTCTCGCAGCGTGGATGAGAAAAACGAGTTACAGAGCTTCATAAGCAACTCAACAATGGCGGAAAGGTTAGTTGAGATGAGTTTAGTACGGACATTCTGTTTTACCTTTTTCGAACAACATGATCATTCTGCTTTTTGTCAATTGAGATCTTCGGAATTGATTAGTGAACTTTACGGTTTACGGATAATAATTGCGTTGATCATAGTCGTTTCTGTTAGATCCATCTGATTCGATCGGATTTTGATGTTGTGATCTATCTGATCTACTTCACAAATATTCATAAATGTGTACTTACTTCTTCATCTAGATCAAAGTTCGGATATAAATCATTAAGGTTTAGATTACTAAAAGTTTTTGTAGTTAATTCGTCCAATTTTCTAGATTTAGTTTTAAAATCTGAAGAGAATTTTCAGGAGAATTGAAGATATTGCTATGGAAAGGAATGAGAAAGCAGTTGATGAGGATCCAGAGAGGGTTGCTTCCATGGTTAACATGTGAGTCGATTCTCTCTCACTTATTATCCACACAGATTCATGTATTTTTAACTGACAATCAATGATTTTAATATTGATGAATTATTATTATTATATATATAAGATAGTTAAAAGGTCACATGATAACTGAACTAACAACAAAACAATTCCATCGTCTTGTTTCATATTCTGTTCTTGAGTGCATCACAAATTAAAAATAAATGAATGAATGAATGTGTTACTTACTTTAAGACCTCCCCCATGTTCTTATGCTGTTTCTTCTCTTACCATTTTACTAGCATCTGTCAACGTGGCCACATGACCCTCCTGTCTCATCTGCCCAACTCGACCATTTATTATTATACACCAATCATCTCTCCTCTTTTTCATTTTTTCTTTTACTACTTTCACCTTTCTTTAACTAAGGGATTAAACGATTCGACCACTCGCGAGTTATTAGAGATCAGTTTGCTAAATGCTTGAATTAGGCCAAGATTAAACAGGCTCGGGCATAAGTTGGAACTCATTTGATAAATGAGCCCGAACCTATGCTTCAAATAACAAGCTTATCTAAGCTCATTAGTCTTAAAAGTATAATTTTAGTAATTAGTTCATATAACAAATACTATTATATATAGATTATATTAAAGTTATAGTTATAAATGCATAGTTATACATGTTAATAAATAAACTAACTAAACATTTTCAAGTAATAGTAAGCAAGCTAAGGTGAAGCCACGCTCGAGCTCAAGAAAGTATTAGTGAGCCGAACTCGAGCTCTAGATATAGATATAAAACATGAAACAAACTAGTTCGAGCCAAATCGAGCTAAAATGGTCGATCTTGAGCTTATTTACGTTAATGCTCAATTCGATTACACCTAAGGTTTAACTTATTGCTTTAAAAATGACTTGTCAACGTTAAAAGTCTTGGCTCTAGAGGATAGTAATTGTATCATGAATATCAAAGAAATCTATAAAGATTCTATTTTCATTCACATAGTATTCTCAATCACCTAAACAGTTTTAGATGTGCATGCATGGTACATTAGATTACACTTGATTGCAAAATGGCACATGATTACCGGCTCGAACCAGGCCCACCATCTGGGCCCAGTTTGGCGTTGGGCAATAACAAGTCCGAAAAATACCAGATCTAGTTGGGAATGGGATGCGTTTATTAGCTTCGCTACCGACACAACCATATCCATATTTAATGACTACACTTTCCCCCCACCGACGATGCTTGCCACATTTATTATTAATTTTATTCCCATCCCTATTCATTTATTGGCACCTACAAAATCATGTTGTTTCACTTTCCGTATACTCCGTATTCATTTCTCCGTATTATTTTATTTGACCCTTCTCTCTGTCGTCTGTGACTCTGTGTTGTTATTTTTAACCAATGGATTTAAATATTATACCAAGAAAAAGATAACCACCACATAATGTATGTAGGTAGGCCCACTTCTTAATTATTCACTGGACGCACTTATATTTTAGAACGTGAGGTTCTACAAAATCATAAATGCCCATTTATTAACACTTAACTTTTTTTTTTTTAAGAATGACTAATACCCTTGCTAACATATTTCAGTATAAGATTTAAACACTTAAAAATCTTTTAAGTAGAAACTTCTTCTTTAACACCTTAATACCATCGATTGGCCGTCGGCTTTAAAAAGAGTGTGTTCGATCTGATTTTAATCAGTAGTTTCAGTTTCTTCTACTTTTATCAAATAAGATTTTTTTATTTGATATGTTATCTTTAACAACAATCAAACTTCTTATACATATATAACATATTATTTGTAAAAAACACATATATTGATTGATTTCACTGTTGATTCGGTTGGTTACTTGGATTACTTTTAAACATATAAGCATAAACATCTAATTTCAAACGGTTTTAAAATTTCAGGAGCACTAGGAACAGTACAGAAAGGAGGAAATTAGGATTTTTGTCATGTGGGACCGGAAACCCAATCGACGATTGCTGGCGGTGCGACCGTAACTGGCAGCGTCACCGCAAGCGGTTGGCAGATTGCGCCATTGGATTTGGGCGTAACGCGGTTGGTGGGCGTGACGGGCGTTACTATGTCGTCACCGACCCTAACGATGACGACGCAGTTAACCCCCGACCCGGAACCCTACGACACGCGGTCATTCAAGACCGACCTCTATGGATCATCTTCAAACGAGACATGGTCATAACCCTGAAACAAGAACTTCTCATGAACAGTTTCAAAACAATCGATGCTCGTGGAGTCAATGTCCATATTGCTAGAGGCGGTTGCATCACAATACAATATGTTACAAATGTTATTATTCATGGGTTGCATATTCATGACTGCAAACCAACCGGGAACGCCATGGTTCGAAGCTCGCCGTCTCATTACGGATGGAGAACCATGGCCGATGGTGATGCCATTTCGATATTCGGAGCAAGTCATATTTGGGTTGATCATAACTCTCTTTCAAATTGTGCTGATGGGCTTGTTGATGCCATCATGGGGTCAACGGCAATTACAATTTCTAACAACTATTTCACCCACCATAATGAGGTACTTGCTCCTAACTTTTAACGTCTATTTAATTATAATGTCGTTAACTTTAACCATCGTTTAAACTTGTACTAATTCTACTTCATTGTGGTTAATTAACAGGTTATGTTATTGGGCCATAGTGACACCTACGATAGGGACAAGAGTATGCAAGTTACCATAGCATACAACCATTTCGGTGAAGGTCTAGTACAAAGAATGCCAAGGTACATATGCTAGCATTTACAGTCCTACAAGTATTCATATACTCAGAGTCGGTCTTGAGAATCCTAAAAAAAATTGGGCCCGGGGCGAAAAAATTATGGACTCGCCTAACATACAAAGCCAAGCAAGAACTTATATAAAAAGACCCCTGAACTATATATATATTTTTAAAATATATATAATAAGAAATTTTTTAAAAATCTCGGGCCTTGGGCGGTTGCCCACCTTGCCCATTCCCTAGCGCCACCCTTGCATATCCTCTTAAACCGATCGAACCATACAAACTGAAACAAGTCGGCTAACGGTTTGGTTTTACGATTTGGCCGTTTGACAACGTGAATATACCTTGGTGTGTTCAAACCACCCCTACCCGTGTTAAAAACGAACCCTTTTCGTTCATCCGAAACATGTTTGATGTTTCGACACGACCCACCTGTATTGTTACTTTTGATAAAACTTGATATATTAAACTGATAAAGAGGTCATAGGTTCAAATACAACTCCCATTTGTATTGTGCCTTTAAGGTTACCTGTCTAATGTAAGTTGTGTTTTACCAGATTTCATTGGTTACTAACATGACATGTGTTTTGTTTGGTACTTGTAGGTGTAGGCATGGGTATTTCCATGTGGTAAATAATGACTACACACACTGGGAAATGTATGCTATTGGTGGCAGTGCAGATCCAACTATTAACAGCCAAGGAAACAGATACCTTGCCCCTATTAACCCTAATGCCAAAGAGGTAATATTTATTAATGAACACAAGCTTTTATCACTTATTCTCCACAAAGAAAATAAAGCCTAATTTATTATGGATCAAATTGGTGTAAAAAACAGGTGACTCATAGAGTAATAACAGCAGGAAGATGGAGGCACTGGAACTGGAGATCAGAAGGTGACCTGTTGTTAAATGGTGCATTCTTTACACCATCTGGTACTGGTGCCGGAGCCAGTTATGCTCGTGCATCGAGCCTAAGTGCTAAACCATCGTCATTCGTGGGCTCGCTTACTTCAGGATCGGGTGCACTTGCTTGTCGAAGAGGCAGACAGTGTTAAATAAATAAATAAATAAAGTGTAATTTAAATTTTAAGCTCTCATCATTTTGAGAAATCCAGTTTTCCAAACAATTATCTTTGGTTTTAATTCTGTATTTGAACGAAAATACTCGAGAAGTGTATATTTTTATCTATTTCGTTGCAATATTCGACTGTTTTTAGTCTGATCTGACGAGAAAACTGGTTCTCATCTAGAACTGTTATTCGAGTATTCTTTGTCTGCTATGTAATTACTATTTGCTCAAGCTAAATCGATTGATACAGCATTTGGTGTCCTGTATCGACTTTTCCTAACTTTGTAACAAGTGGATTATTATTGTTCAAAACGACTCATTTATGTATTGTTAGCAGATTTTTTGATTATATAGCATGTAGTGTTTGTGGTGTATGATCGTTCTGAGTCCAACTGTCACAAACACAAAAACAGGGTTGTCGGCCGAGTTCATGTAGCCATCAAGGATCTAATTTGGCTAAGAGCATCTGACTGATTCATTGATCCTCGTCCTCCATGGTTTAGTCATCCATATATATACCTTATGCAACTTAAATATATCTATCCAACCAGACATGACCTCGTGTTCTAAGAGTGTACAAAACTCGGGTCAGATTAACAAAACAAAAAACGAAACTAGGAACCAAACCAACAACTATGTGTGGTTTGGTTCTCGGTTAAGGTATGTGGTACAACCCCTGAAAGGTGTTACAGTACAAAGAGGTTGTGATGAGTCATTTTTCAAGCAATCGAAAAAGTATTTAGTTCGTAAATATTTTTCAACCAACTAAAATTAGATCTTCGTTTTTTTTTTCATTGTGTGAGTGAGTGGTGAGTCTGACATGCTGCCTACGTGGCAACACTCGTATGAATTTCTCACAACGGTATACCACATACCCTTATAATAATACTGTTTTTCCTTTCGGATTTTAAATCAAGCTTCTATAAACTGTTTTCAGTTCAACCTAGTCATGTTCAAAACCCAAAAGAATCAATCTTTTTACTTTTCAAATCCAAAACAACACTGTCTTATATCTGGAACTGAACATGTCATGGAACCAAACCAACAACCATGTGTGTTTTATTTCCGCTTTTAGTAAAACTGTTTTCCATTTGGGTTTTGAAATTTAAATCAAGCTTCTTCTTCTATAAAACACGTTTTCAGTTCAATATAATCAGGTTCAAAAACTGAACCAAACCAAACCAAACCGACCCAACCGACCCCGACCGTGTTCAAAGTGATTCGTCTTGAATCAATGCGCATGCAACGCTATTAGCTCAAGAGTTTGAAAACCTGTGTTTAAATAAAACAAACAGAACGTCATAATTGCTTTTGAGAAAGCAAAACCTGGAACTTTCCATCCCACATCGATGAGAAGAACAAAAAGAAAGTAGGGGGTAGGGGTATAAAGGGAAGGGGTGGGGTGGGTGTTAGAAATTACATACCTGGACGGGGTCATAATGGGTGATCAGGTAGGCCCATGGCCTAGGTTGGTGACTTCCATTGCACAATAAAGGAAGGGTGCTAGCCTAAGGTCGGCCCATGTTGGTCGATCCTACGTCGTAATTTGTGGTAGCTGGGGTTTGCGTCCGCGCGACCCCTTCCAAATCTCATTACTCCAACTTTGCTAACTTCTTTATTATCTGAATACCGATAATCTTGTTTGTTTAAAAACGAGGTAACGGTTTTTCATTAAAGTAACTTCTACTTCTTTTTACCTTGTTTATAAATTTTGATTTGATTATTAATTAGTTATATAACGAGCTAATAGTTCTTCAGGGTTTACAAATAAGCTTAACAGGACCCGAAAGGATGGAAGATGGAATGTAAGACGGGCCCCGAATGTGACATATGGCGGAATGGGTGACCCGCCCCGAATGTGACATATGGCGGAATGGGTGACCCGAAAGGGTGGAATGTAAGACGGAGCCCGAATGTGACATATGACGGAATGGGTGAAGCCCGAATGTGACATATGACGGAATGGGTGAAGAAGAGTACAAAGGGACGAGTGTGACATGAATGTAAAGACATGACGGAATGGGTGAAGATGAATACGAAGGGACGAGTGTGACATGAATCTAAGACGGAAAGGAACGAGTGCTATATGAATGTAAAGACGGAATGGGTGAAGAAATTTAAAGGGACGAATGTGCATGACAGAATGGGTGAAGAAATTTAAGGGTAAATTACATAAGTCGGAATAGGTAAAGAAATTTAAGGGTATGTTTCGGGTGGGTTTTTGGGTCAAGCACAGAACAAAGGGTCGGGTTGGATTGGAATTGGCGTCTCAGTTTGTAATGTACTACGATCTAATTTCGTAATCTGGTTGTTTATTTGGCCGCTGTTGTGTAATTCAGCAGCTGGTTAGATTGGGGGTTTGTTTCTGTTTTGGTGAATTATTAATACAAATTCTTTTATAATCATACACTCAGATTGTTACATCTCTTATCACTATAGAAACTTTCTAGTATGTAAATAGTCGTATAGACAGGAGTTCGAGACCTTACTTTGTGGTAAACAATACATAAACTTTTATATGCTCGACAGCGCCTACCAGGAAACTGCTAGTTCAAACGAGGGAAACACCCTTGTCATATAAGGCAAGCTCCCGACGCGGTCCCGCTCCAAGTTAAGGCAAAGCCCATTACAAGTCCCAACTGTCGAAGCCAAATACAAAGTAGGCAAAATACCTAAACTCTCTTATAAACTGGTTCAGCGACTTGAAATGGTTATTTGCATTTAACAAGATTTTAAAAGCATGATTGTTGGAACCTACTGAATGCTGATGCAGTTTTTTGTACTTTTTTCCCATAATTCTTCTAGTTTCTCTAAAGGTATCATCATCAGATGTTGCTCTGCCCTGTGGAGGGCCTTCATTCATCCTTATTTAACGCAATAAACCCAAGCATATTAGGCCCATCGTTGCCTGTTTCATAGATATAAAGACATTAACTGCAATCTTAAACAAGTAGCAAAAGAAAGATGTCTACAAGAATAATATACGATTTTGAGAGGAAACTCAGGGTCATTGAGTTAGCTAGTAAAATACTAAAATTACTCTCATGGGTTCGAGCCATGGATATGTCCATAAAATTGAGTTGAAAGCTGTAGATAAGAAAGACTTGAGGAGAAAGAGTGCAACGGTCGCCCCCAGCTACAACCACAAACATCTAGGCGATTGCTTTCGGAATTAACTCCTAAAACACAAAATAAAAACAATGGGGGAAAATTAAATAAGTAATGAGCTTATTATGATATTATAGACATATAAATGGAGAAAAGACATCTTACTGGCACTAAACTTGTTCCAGCTTTCAGTTACATCCCTTCCAACCTTATATGTTGTTTGAAGCACTATATCACCACAACATATTGACATAAAAGTTAGCACAAGATTTAATTGATCATAAGAACAGAAAACAAAGAATTTGTTATATGCCACATAGAATTAAAACAACGGTGATGGGAATTCTTGGAGGCGGAGGAAAAAAGTTTGGGATTTTTTAGCATAGTGTTTATTGGGTTTATAAACTTACAATCGCAATATCAAAAAGATGAGTACACAAATTTGAAAATGGATCATATTAGGTCATCCATAGCACATGCCAGCAATACCTCAAAGTCATCTGATTATGAAATAATGAACTGCTAAACTTGAGCACAAAGAAATTAACTTTCATTCCTTGTTTCACACTCAAGAGTCAAGCGTACCTTCTCAAATTTGGACCTTGTAAGCAAGTGGAGTTCCAACTTTTATAGATAGCTATAGCTTCATCGAATTGCTTGCTTGACTGATAGAGACCGATTTGAGATGGTCAATCTCCCATGAAACGAAACCAAGAATGAGAGTACAATATACTAAACTTTTGCATCAATTTTCTGTTCTTTTCATATTCCTCAAGCTGAATTTAAAAACATGAAAGAGTAAATCTGGATGCAGGATTAATGGATGATCCGTATCCTTGACCGTCGCCCAATTTACTGTCACATAGTTGATAACTTGATGAAAATCATTACTCAAGTCTCAATTGTCCAAATTTCCTAATTCTAAACCAATATCATCAATTTATAAAATTGCAGGTAATTTGATGTTGAAAACTTGCCACCACAAAAATGATGATCTTTCAGGAGGGGAGGGGGGATATACCTCTCTCGTTCTGTTACAATAATGTCCACGAAATATTGCCAATTGAAAGAAAATATGCGAACAAATTTCATAAAATTGACGTATAGCTCTGAAAAAATTAGATTGAGCAGCGTAGATTTGCGACCTGCCTGCACTTTCTGGTTTGAAAAGTTGGAATCACGGAAAGCTTCTTCGATTTCAAAACCGATTCGCATGATAATGAAAGCTAGGGTTTGAGAACTGTAACTGAGTGATCCTGGCGAATTGCAGAATAAATGGCATGTAAATATATTGTGAAGTAATTGCTGTATTTTTTTTTGAGGTTATCAGAATCAGAATCAGGAATTCGACTCTGTGATTCTGTGAGTATTGGAAGAAGTTGAAGAAGATCGGGATACGTGGGCTTAACTATCATGGGCTTAATTTGGGCCTAATAAACTGGCCCGATCCGCACCAGCTACGAATTTGGCCCAAACTTAGGGTCTTCGATAGTTCCATGTTCTAACTCGATAGAGGTGAAAAACTAGTTTGGGATCCAAAACCAATAACAAAACCGATTTGGATGCAACCGGTCTAGTCGTTGAGATTCATGGTAGCTTACAACGTTCATCGTACTGTGCTCTTCAAAGAACATATCTTCTTAAAATCTTACTCAAAAGGTGCTGAGTTGGAATTCCATTCTAATTCTAACCAAGGATTCTCATGGTTCCAGAGGATCCAGCTACAGAACCAGGAACGGAGATTGAATGAGTGATTGCCCTTCTCCGACCCTTATTATCCAACCTGGAGCAGACAGCTAATGCGTTCCACCTAATTGAACATGGTTCTATGGTCGGTCCATGACCCCTGGATACCGAAGACGTCCTTGGGGTAATCTAGTAGTTCCTACAGGGTGGAGATGATGGGGTCGGTCCATGATTTTCCTTCCTTTTGTCGTATTTCGCTCAAAGGGTTGAAGGGAGATAGTGCATCAAGTTGTTCGCAAGGGCCAACTAGATCCTCTTTCCTAGGGACCCTCGATACCAAGCTGCTCGCAAGGGCCACTAGGTCTGACCACAATATTTATGTATAGACATTACCTATTTTTTCTCCTTTCAAACAAGGTGAAATGATTAAAGTTTTTCTATTTAGAATCGTGTTAGGTCTTATTTCTATTAGTTTGGCTCGATTAGTTGTAATCACATATTTACGATACGAGCATGGCAATCAGTTGGACCTTTAATTAATTAACATATTTTTTTTATTAACTTCCACCTTTTTTTTAGTATCCGGGATGTCAAATTAAGATTGTTGTTCCAGTTCCAGTTAATGTTTAAGTCAAATACAATCTAAAAAGATCTGAATCACACTCTGTAGGATTTCAACTCAGCTCAATATGACCGATCCATTTAACCAGGTTCTAGTCCTATCTGAACCAAATCCTAATAGTTTGGATTTTTTTCTCTTACTAGTTTGACCCCAATCCGGTTTTGATCTATGTTGACCGAAACCAAACCAGTTAGGCCTGAAAAAAATAAGGTTTGTGCACCTCCAAATTTGCTTGGTCTCCTCGTAAATTGGCCATAGATGTTCGAAATAAGATACGGTTATCGTATTCAGATTAAAGAATTGTTCACTTCATTATCTTATCATGATAACATATTCAATAAAAAATCAATGGAGAGCCATGATAGAATTATGGAGGGAATAATATCATACACTTTCGTTCGGATAAAAGACAGGCAAATTATCAATATTTAAAAATGGAAAGATTTGGTGTAGATTTGATTTTAGTATGTGTTCCTAACTTTATACCCAACAGTTAGGTTTTCTAAATTACTTCATCACAATTTATTTGTATTCCGTACGATTCAAATTCATAATCTCTTAGTTGACAAGTATACGCTTCATTATGCCAATGATCCCTTGTCCTAGTGGTCAAGGGGGAGGTGGTAAGGCTTTGTCTTACCTGGAGGTCATGGGTTCAATCCCTGACAATGGTGTTTCTGGTGTAATTTAGGAGTAGATTAGAGGGTGTGTGTGTTAGCCGTTCAAAAAAAAAGTATACGCTTCATTATCATGATATCTCTTTTAAAACAACTCATTGCCGGATGTTTAGACTTTGATATAATATAGTTTGTTGCCTCTTAAAAAGATATTAAAAAGTCTTTTTTTTTAATTTTTAAATAATTCTTTTATTTTCCATCAATTTTCATTATTATTAAAGATTGAACTTTGGTCTCAGTTAGGCTATGTGTACTCATAACCCCCACCTATGGAGGTTATGCGCCATGTTTTTGCCACAACATCAAATGAGGGGTTATGATGAAAGTGGTGTAGTGGTTACCCTCTTATAACCCCCTGCCAATCATTAGCTAATTATTTATTTAATTATTTTTTATATAATTTAATATTAAATATATTAAAAAACTACAACATTTATTAAAAAAACAAGATCCATAAAAAACTAGAAGATTTTTTAAAAAAGTACAACGTTCATTAAAAAAACACCAAACATGAAATTTAAAAAACACACTTAGATTCTTAAAAAAAAAAACTAGAGCCCATATCGGGTCTTGATATCCTCTCGGATTTACAACGCGAGACTTCGTGCGGGTTCTTCATTCGGAAGCGGTTCCGTGAGCAGAACGTTGTGTGTTTAAAAAGAGGGTTGAAGGTTAGTATATATAGTGTAAAATAGGTTGGTTAAAAATAAAAAAGAATTCGACCGTTCAACGGTCAAAATTTCAAGAGGGCAAACACTAAACGGCGTCATGTTCATAGCGTCTCCTACCTTTAAACCTAACATGGCGCGCCGAGGGTGATGCATGGCGTTATAAGGGGCGCCGTGTTACACTTTTTTGTCCTATAACATCCACTACGGACAGCTTTACAAAGACTTTGACCCTTAAGCTAAGTGGCTAAAATGTTTTAATTTAATATAATTAAAAAAAAAACTAAAAGTTTAAGGATGATACGGCCACACTTTTACTCTATCAACCAATTATTATTTGGTCAAATTTGAGTTCCCTTTTAATGTTTAATAATTATGTGTAGGGAATCAAATACACATGAATGATTGTACAAGCCAGGTTTTATAATAGAAGTTTAGCGTCTTTTCAAGAAAATGATTCCTAAACATATCACATGCTCCTTTAACCTTGAAAAATATGCCAAATCTATCTTATTTTTAACACTAAACTCATCACATGCTCCTTCAACTTCAAGTATAAGGAGACTTAAAACATATTTTTATAAAGAGTCTTCTACACATGTATTGGTTATCCTATCTTACGAGCTATATGAAAAGACGAAAATGGAAATATAAGACGTTGTTGGTTATTAGTGTAGTCCTCGTATTAGTTCTCATGTCATTTCATATTAGTCTTGTGATTGCACGAATACCCATAAAACCATATAACTTTTAACCTATTACGGTTTGAATAGTTAACATTTAAGAAAACGACTTTTATACGATCCGTATAACGCTATACACGAATTTTTATAAGACGTTATAGGGTTCATATAACATTATTGACACGTCATATAACATGAATGGTTATACAACTCATATAACTTGTATGGGTCGTATGACTATGCAACATATTATTAATACTGTGACTAGTAAGAGATTTGTTTATTTAGTTGTTGTTTTGTTTAGTTGAAGCCTTTATAAACGTTTAAATATTTGTTGGTTTACCTATAAAAACATCAATCAATGTGATTTGAGAATGTCTCATGTTACAAATATACAATATCATTTTGTGAAAATCACAAAAAGGCCCTTGACCAACTTTAAGTTGACAAAATGGTCTTTGACTCGTCGATTTTTTCAAATGACCTTTGACTTTTCTTTTAGAAAATGAGTAGAGTGAATGTAACAGGAATATGGCGAATGGCGTACTTTGCATTTTTTATATTTTATTTTTACATTTTTAATTAATTAAGCATCTTAATATGTTTTTATTTAATAATTTATATTTGGTAACTTTAAAAAAAATATAAATAAACAGTACTTTATAACTTTTTTCTAAATATTTTAACCTGAGTTTTATTAAAAATAGAGTTGATTTTGAAAAAACAATTAAGTCTCGTAACGGACTTTCTATAACTCTTAAAAAATAACAAAAGTTAAAGATAATATTAAACTGATTACTTAAAATTATTGTAAAAAGACAAGTTCAAATAAATAAAGTTTTGTAGATAGAGAGAAAGTGTAAGTAATTACACAAATTTTTTAAGAGTTTGAGTTTTTAAAAAGTCTTTTAACTTGTAAAATTTATGAAAAAGTTTATTTCTCTAAATAAAATTTAAAACGAGTTTTTAAAATATTAGAAATAAATAGTATGATGAATTTTAAATATTAGAAAAAAATTATAAGAAAGCATAAGATTATTTGTAAAAAATTATATCTAAATAAAAATCTTAAAATAAAAGTATAGATTGTGATAAATAATATAGATTTTTCAAAAGTTATTAGTTATAAAAATTTAGATACGAAGTAAACATAACACTTATAAAATAAAAGAATCGATTTGTTAAAAAGCATATCTAAATAATTTTTTTAAAACATAATGCTTTTTAGAAATTTTAATATTATATTTTTTGAACTCACACTCTTTAAAATTTTATATAATTCCTTACACTTTTTTTCCACTACAAGACTATAATTTGAACTAGTCTTTTTATAATAATTTTAAGTTTTTAACCAATCAGTTTATACTTTCTTTCTAACTCTCGCTATTTTTCTAAGAGATTATAGAAAATTGGTTGCGAGATTTAATTGATATTTAAAAAACAACTCCTTATGTCAAAATATTTGGAAAAAGAATTAAGAAGTCCTGTATATTTAGATTTTTTTTAAAAAAAAGTTATTAAACATAAGTTATTAACAAAGAACATATTAAGATGATTAATTAGTTAATAGAAAAAAAACTAAAATATTAAAATTGAATTCATTTGAAAACTCACCCGTTTAGAAACATTCATTGGTTATGTAACACTTCGGTTAATCCATTTGTAAATACCCGACCCGTTTCCTGTTATGGTTGATAATCAATAATGAATCATTTCACATTTTATATTATTATTTCATGCTTTTCATGATTTAGTCCTTTAATCACAATATTCGTGACATTCGATGATTCTATTTATCACAAATCGAATCCCTAACTCGATCGTTTTTGTTAAATGTCAAAACCGGAAAACTTTAGCAATTCAAACATATGTAATGCTTGTGGGTAATACTAGTCATACACACAAGTAAATATATGTGAGATTTCGTAAAAGTTCGAGGTTTAAAGCAAAAATAGCAAAAATACGAGTTTTCGTGCAATTTCGGTATTAACCGGGAGTTCGTATATTACAAAAATTCTCATTCTATTATTCCATGACATTATATTTAATGGATTCTATATCACAAATCAATATTGGTGAATTATAATGAATTTTAGTGAATTTTGATGATTTTTCATAATTTTTAACAAATAATATATAAATAAATATATATAAATTATATTTTATACATCGTTAAACGTGTCCCGAGCCTTATAAATCTTAAAGAAGTATTCTAATATCATATTAGGTCTAAAACATTGATTACATCGAAGGATACAAAGATGAAACACATAAAACAAAAGTTTAGGGACTAAAAGTGCAAATTGTTGAAAGTTATAAAACGCACGTATCCGTATATCATCGAGCGTGACCAAAACCTTAGAAACTTTTATAAACATGTTTTATAATGTTCTAGTGCATAAAATAACAATTCGGTAGAAGTTTAGGGTCAAAAATGCAATTTATAAACCTCAGGGGCCAAAATTGCCATTCTGGCAAACCTGGCTCGCGTATCGCGCAGCCCAGGCTCCCAGTCGGCGCGTATCGCGGCCCGTAGCAGCGACCAGATCGTGACAGCTCGCGATTTCTTGACTTGCAGCCCACGATTGATCGAATTCGTGTCAGTTTTGCTCGATTAGTCACCCCTCACACCTGTAGAACCCAGCTGCGACCATGAAGACTATAAATACAGCCTTGAATCGTCCATAATCAGGCACCAATTCACGAAATCTCACCTCAAAAACCCTAAGAACACATCCGAACCTTCATCCATCAAATTCGATCCGATCGTTTGGAGTTAGGAGCTAAATTTCTGCAGTCAAGCATCATTAGGTATGATTAACAATAACCTATCTCAGTTTTTGCAAATTCATTTTCTAAGTATGATTTCTAGAAATGCATAAAATCTAGGGTTCTTGAGCTTGTTTTGCCAAAATCGGGTGATCGGGTTGGAATTAGGGTCTGAATTTTTGTAAGTAATCTTAAAATAATGTATATTAAGAAAGCCCTAAGTTAATTTCAAGTTTTGAGCATGTCTAGTATTTTATATAAAATTATGCCGAAATTAGGGTTTTCATGTCGTTGTTCTGCCAAAATTGGATAAACGGTGTTGAAATAAGGTTCTATAATTTTTTAAATATTATAATATGTTATTATGAATAAAACCCTAAGTTTGTTTCAAAATCTAATAAGTTTTAATATTTATTTATTATTTATGCTTAAAATTAGGGTTTCGGGAAATTATTTTACAAAAACCGGATAAACAAGTGAAATTAGGGTTTAAGGTTTTCAAGAATATCATTATATATTATTATGAACAAAACCCTAAATTTATTTCAAAATCTAATGAGTTTTGATATTTATTTGGCAATTATGCTTAAATTAGGGTTTTCACGTCATTATTTTGTCAAAACTGGATAAACGACAATGAATTAAGGTTTTATATTTTCAAGAATATTATAATATAGTAATATGAATAAAACCCTAAGTTTGTTCCAAAATCTAATGAGTTTTGGTAATTATTTAATTATTTTACTAAAATTAGGGTTTTGAATATGTTTATTTGATAATAAATAAACCGGAAGATATTAAGACTTGATTTTTGGTACTAGATCATATTTATATATACAATAAGTATTCATAAGCTTAAAAGTGATAAATGATAAAATATTAGAAATACATATCTTTACTAAACCCTAATTTACCTATAGAAGGGCAAAATGGTAATTTTGACCTAATCAAATATAACATTCCTCGAATACTTAAAACTTGAGTCATTCTGAATTCCTTCATATACCTTATTTGATTCATTAGGATAATCTCTGAGTAACTTGTCTTTCACGAATCGGCGTTATCCCTGTTCCCTATCTCCTTATCAGGTGAGTATTCATAGCCCCATTCTCTTTTAATACTTTGGGGTGTAACATGTATCTCTATCTCAAATTCCAAACTCTATAATTACTTATCTAAAACTAAATGCGAATCCTATGCTTGTTATGTGTGTTCTTGATGTGTTAAACTTGTTTGGACCATGATTGTTGTTGTATTCCAACACTATTACACTAGCATGCGTACTCATTAACATACCGAGCCGGGGTAACGATAATAGATCTATTGGTTTGACAGCCCACTTGGCATGCTTCACGTGTAGCGCCTTGTGATTGAAAGCCTAATTGTCAAGGGTTTGATACGCGGTTGATTACACTGTTACAATACTTGTTTATCATATTCTATGAACATTCACTAAACACATAGATCGCATGATTTATACTGCTATTACGTATTAAACCTATGTTTACTCACCAACTACTTTTGTAGTTGACACTTTATCTTATACATGTTGCAGGTAATCGTGTTTGAGCCAGTATGTGATCACTATAGGATGCTGGACCTAGTTAATCAATGTTTAATTACAAGTACCTATGTTGTTATGTTTTGTCTGTTTTCTATTTGTAAAATATTCCAATAAATGAAATAAAAAGGCATGTTAAATATATTTCAACTTTAATTAGTTGTCATGAGCATCTGGACAATCATCATGCCCCGACATATTCCGCCGTCGGTTGGGGTGTGACAGATTGGTATCAGAGCCTTGGTTATAGGGATTTAGGTTATTAGAACTGGATAACCTAGACTATGCCTTAGGTGTCCCACATGATTAACTCATGTTAGTATGCCTATTATATTATATGATGTCCTTATCTGCTATTTAACTATGCCTTTCTCAAAATCTTGTCTTACTGTTAAAACACTTACACACACGGAATCTCCAGGCTTCCTAGCCTATTTCCTTAGAGATGGTACCTTACGTACTATTTTAGGAAATTGATTTCTGATTTTAAATCCGTTGGGGTTAGGTTTCTGTCAGTAGACATGTAGTAACTGGAAGGGGGAAGATGCCGGTAGCTGGGGTCTATCCAAACAGGCATTGCGTATAAGCCCGGATCAGCCGTATGGGCCTGGATGTCTATTTGGAAGTCCTTGGTGAGAGTGTCGGAACCTATTAGGTCAAAGCATGTCATATACTGCCAAGAACCATTAATAACTCTGATTAGTCACGGTTGTAATTTTCCAATCGGGAAACGAGAACCATTCCATTATATTTTATCAAAAACAACGTGATTCTATGTTTTACAAAGATCCTCGATATTTATGATTCTCTAAATAATTTACACAACAACCACTCGTGTTCCAAACTGATTATCAATCATGTCTTATCACTAGTCTCACGAACATTTTTCTTTCTCTTTAGCATGTCGACTCGTTTTCATGGTCAGCGCAAGGGCAACAAGGACCGTAAGATGGCCTCCTTAATTGCCTCCCAAATGGCAAACGTCATTCCTAACATGGTGGTTCAGCTTCAACAAGGCATGAATACTAATCACAACAATCACGATGCCACCACTAATTGCTCATTCAAACATTTCAACTCGTGTAATCCTCCCAAGTTTTCTGGATCTGAAGGCCCTACCGGTCTACTCCAATGGTTCGAGGGTATGGAAAATACCTTCACCAATAGTGAGTGCCCTGAAAACTTGAAAGTCTGTCGTGCTGCCAGTTCTTTAACCAAGAAGGCCCTTACTTGGTGGAATGGCGAAAAACGACTCCGTGGTTCTGATAACGCTCTGGCTTTACCTTGGAACCAATTCAAGGATATCATCAAAGAAAAATTCTGCCCGCGTAGTGAAATGAAGATGCTCGAAGACGAATTTCATGACTTGGAGCAAGATAGTGGAGAAAGTCAAGCTTATATGGACCGTTTCCAAGAACTAAGGCTTTTGTTACCTGATATGGCCGTTCCTGAATATCGATGTATTGAAAATTTCATTGGTGGTCTGCCGATGATCATCCAAAACGCTCTCTGGGCAAGCAAACCCCCGACTCTTGACGAAGCCATGCGTCTTGCTGGAAGATTGACTGATAACCACGTTAAAGCCGGGAACTTGACTCGGAAGGGTGCTAAGAAGGAAACAAAAACCAAGAACAAGGGAAAGGAAAAGGAGGTGAAAGCTGAGTCCTCTTCTGCAAAATCAAATAAAAGAAAGAGGAATGCTAAAAACTTTGCCGTAACCACCACTTCTACCACCGCTACTCCTTCCAAATCTGCTGCTCCTCCTGCCAAGAAACCTTATGTTGGACCACATCCTGAGTGCAACATCTGTAAATATCATCATCCCACCACCACTCCTTGCTGGAAGTGTGTCAAGTGCGGACGTTTTGGTCATCTGGCCAACGTTTGTCGTTTTCCAATACAAGCACAACCTCTGAGGGCTCAACCCATGGCTCAACGTCTGGCTCAGCCGATGAATGCTCAAGTTCCAAATATCCGAGCCTGCTACAACTGTGGAGACCCTGGTCATCTTCGTAACACTTGTCCTAGACTTGCAATCACCAATCCTCCGATCAACAATAACCGTGGAGCACCTGCACGTGCTTTCAACCTCAATACCAACCAAGCTCAGGCTAATCAAGAAGTCGTTAACGGTACGTTCTTAGTCAATAATCGTTATGCTTCTATTTTGTTTGATTCGGGTGCCGATAAGAGTTTTGTTTCCTTGGAATTTGAACCCTTACTTGCTATGCCACGTACTACTCTTAATCCTTCCATTACGGTCGAGGTTGCGGATGGAAAGCCAGTCACTCTCAATTCTATCATTCGCAATTGTACACTAAACTTTAAAGATCACATCTATCCTATTGATTTAATACCCATGATTCTTGGAAGCTTTGATATTATCATTGGCATGGATTGGTTATCCCGACATCGCGCAGAACTCGTTTGCTTTGATAAAATCATTCGTCTCCCTCGTCCAAATAATCAAATCCTAACGGTTCATGGCGATAAACCATCAAACGGGCTGAAGCTCATGTCCTGTACTAAAGCCCGAAAGTACTTACGCAAGGAATATGTAGCATTTCTGGCTCACATCATGGAGGTCCGGGAGGAAGAAAACAAAATCAAAGATATTCCTGTCGTCCGAGATTTTCCCGAAGTGTTTCCTGAAGACATAAAGGGTCTACCTCCCGTTCGTCAAGTCGATTTTCGTATCGATCTTATTCCTGGTGCTATTCCCGTTGCAAAGTCACCTTATCGCCTAGCGCCCTCGGAAATGCAGGAGTTATCTAAACAGCTCCAGGAACTTTCCGACAAAGGATTCATTCGACCTAGTTCCTCACCTTGGGGAGCACCTGTCTTATTTGTCAAAAAGAAGGATGGCACATTCCGAATGTGTATCGATTACCGTGAACTCAACAAACTTACCATCAAGAATCGATACCCATTACCTCGAATCGATGACCTTTTTGACCAACTTCAAGGAGCCAATTGTTTTTCAAAAATCGATCTTCGTTCTGGCTATCATCAACTTCGTGTTTCAGAGGAGGATGTTCATAAAACTGCTTTTCGCACCCGTTACGGTCACTTTGAATTCACTGTTATGCCATTCGGATTAACAAACGCACCTGCAGTATTCATGGATCTCATGAATCGCGTTTGTAAACCCTATCTTGACAAATTCGTCATCGTCTTTATTGACGATATCCTCATTTACTCTAAGTCAAGGTCTGAACACGAAACCCACCTACGTCAAATTTTGGAACTCCTAAAGAAAGAACAACTTTACGCCAAATTCTCTAAATGTGAATTTTGGCTTAAGGAAGTTCAGTTTTTAGGACACATTGTTAATGACAAAGGTATTCACGTTGATCCTGCCAAGATCCAAGCCATAAAAAGTTGGAGTACCCCAAGTACCCCTACTGAAATCCGTTCATTTCTTGGACTAGCAGGTTATTATCGACGTTTCATTTCAAACTTTTCCAAAATCGCAGTACCTCTCACTGCCTTAACACAAAAAGACAAATTATTTGAGTGGGGTCCTGCTCAGGAAAATGCGTTTCAAACTCTCAAGCAAAAGTTATGTAACGCTCCTATTTTAACTCTTCCTGACGGAAACGACGACTTTGTCGTTTACTGCGATGCCTCGAATCTAGGCATCGGTTGCGTTCTTATGCAACGAGGAAAAGTGATCGCCTATGCATCAAGGCAACTTAAGATTCATGAAAAGAATTATACAACGCACGATCTCGAGCTTGGTGCTGTTGTATTTGCCTTGAAGATTTGGAGACACTACCTTTATGGAACCAAGTGCATAATCTATACCGATCACAAAAGTCTCCAACACATTTTCAACCAAAAGGAGCTCAACATGCGTCAACGTCGTTGGGTTGAACTTCTAAACGACTACGACTGCAATATTCTCTACCATCCAGGTAAAGCAAATGTTGTGGCCGATGCACTTAGTCGTAAGGAACACCTCAAACCAATTCTCTTTCAAACTACTCATCCATTATCTGATCTTCAAACCCGTATTTTTGAGGCCCAACACATATCAGTTACAGAAGGTAACATGTACGAAGAAATGTCTTGCGGTGCTGAACTTCAACTAGAAACTAAATCCAATGGTCTCCTTTATTTCATGAATCGTCTCTGGATTCCTAACCGAGACGATCTTCGTACCACCATAATGAACGAGACTCACAAATCTCGTTATTCCATTCATCCCGGTGCAGATAAAATGTACCAGGATCTTCGTACTCATTATTGGTGGCCCGGAATGAAGAAAGACATCGCGCTCTTTGTAGCTAAATGTCTTACTTGCTCAAAAGTCAAAGCCGAACACCAAAGACCGTTTGGGTTACTTGAACAACCTGAAATACCTGTCTGGAAGTGGGAAAACATCTCAATGGATTTCATCACTAAACTCCCGCGTACTTCTAGTGGTCATGATAGCATTTGGGTCATTGTCGACCGTTTAACCAAATCTGCTCACTTTATTCCCATCTGCGAAACCGATGGAGCCGAGAAACTAGCTCGTATCTACGTTAAACAGATTGTTTGTCGTCACGGTACTCCTTTAAACATCATATCGGATCGAGACGGTCGTTTTATCTCTCACTTTTGGCAATCTCTTCAATCTACCTTGGGAACTCGTTTGGATCTCAGCAGTGCCTATCATCCACAAACTGATGGTCAGACTGAACGCACCATCCAAACTCTAGAGGATATGCTTCGCGCTTGTGTCATCGATTTTGGTGGAAATTGGGATTCCCATTTACCAATGGCCGAGTTCTCCTATAACAATAGTTATCACTCGAGTATCGGTATGGCACCATTTGAAGCACTCTATGGTAGAAAATGTCGTTCACCCGTATGTTGGAACGAGATTGGTGAAGCTCAAATCACTGGTCCCGAACTAATACAGGAAACGACTGATGTAATTTCTCAAGTTCGTGACAACTTACTCGCTGCTAGAAGTCGTCAGAAAAGCTATGCTGATAAACGACGAAAGCCCCTTGAATTCAAAGTCGGCGATTTAGTCCTTCTAAAGGTATCCCCTTGGAAAGGCATCGTTCGATTTGGTAAGAAAGGGAAACTAGCGCCTCGTTATGTAGGTCCATTCAAAATTCTGGAAAAAGTCGGTAAAGTAGCCTATCGACTCGAACTACCTCCAGAGTTAGCCAATGTTCATCCTACATTTCATGTGTCAAATCTTCGCAAGTGTCTAGCTGATGAAAGTCTCCATGTTCCTCTGGAAGACCTTACTATTGATGAATCCATGCAATTCGTTGAGAAACCCGTAGAAATCATGGATCGCGAAGTCAAACAACTCAAACGTAGTCGCATACCGATTGTCAAGGTTCGTTGGGAATCCAAACGTGGACCAGAATTCACCTGGGAACGTGAAGACCAAATGAAGACAAAATATCCTCATCTGTTCCGACAGTCTTCTCGAATTTAATTTCGGGACGAAATTTCTTAAAGTAGGGGAGACTGTAACACTTCGGTTAATCCATTTGTAAATACCCGACCCGTTTCCTGTTATGGTTGATAATCAATAATGAATCATTTCACATTTTATATTATTATTTCATGCTTTTCATGATTTAGTCCTTTAATCACAATATTCGTGACATTCGATGATTCTATTTATCACAAATCGAATCCCTAACTCGATCGTTTTTGTTAAATGTCAAAACCGGAAAACTTTAGCAATTCAAACATATGTAATGCTTGTGGGTAATACTAGTCATACACACAAGTAAATATATGTGAGATTTCGTAAAAGTTCGAGGTTTAAAGCAAAAATAGCAAAAATACGAGTTTTCGTGCAATTTCGGTATTAACCGGGAGTTCGTATATTACAAAAATTCTCATTCTATTATTCCATGACATTATATTTAATGGATTCTATATCACAAATCAATATTGGTGAATTATAATGAATTTTAGTGAATTTTGATGATTTTTCATAATTTTTAACAAATAATATATAAATAAATATATATAAATTATATTTTATACATCGTTAAACGTGTCCCGAGCCTTATAAATCTTAAAGAAGTATTCTAATATCATATTAGGTCTAAAACATTGATTACATCGAAGGATACAAAGATGAAACACATAAAACAAAAGTTTAGGGACTAAAAGTGCAAATTGTTGAAAGTTATAAAACGCACGTATCCGTATATCATCGAGCGTGACCAAAACCTTAGAAACTTTTATAAACATGTTTTATAATGTTCTAGTGCATAAAATAACAATTCGGTAGAAGTTTAGGGTCAAAAATGCAATTTATAAACCTCAGGGGCCAAAATTGCCATTCTGGCAAACCTGGCTCGCGTATCGCGCAGCCCAGGCTCCCAGTCGGCGCGTATCGCGGCCCGTAGCAGCGACCAGATCGTGACAGCTCGCGATTTCTTGACTTGCAGCCCACGATTGATCGAATTCGTGTCAGTT
>JBCNJP010000013.1:761580-810278 GCA_039602395.1 Deinandra increscens subsp. villosa
AGATAAATGACATTTAGTGACTCTTAATTTTAATGACTTTAAATAATTTAGTCATTAAAAATTAATTTTCTAATTTTTTAATATTCCAGCCCTAATTAAGATGATATCAATCGATCAGATCGGTTTTAGCTGGAAGGATTCTCTGCTTCAATTGAAAACCACTCGCTCAGAAGTCAGATCGACGATCAATCGATCAGATCTGTATCAATCGATCGGACTAATCGGAGATGACTCGCTCTCTCTGAGTTTCGTTCAGCGTTTAGAGACCGGCCGGATCCTGATCACCTCTGTATTTGCGTTCCTCCGTCTTCAAAGCCGTCCAAAAAGGTAATCGTTTTGTTAGGGTTTATGTTCTTGTGCCGGAGAGCACATAGATTATATAATCGGTACTGTTTTTTATTAGACGTGCGTATATAGCCGATTAATATTCTGTTTCATCTGTTAAGCTTCTGATGATTAGTGTTATGCTTGATTTCATTTCATTTGTTGCCAAAATTTTTGTGTTCGAGGATCAAGTAATCGTTGATATCATATGGTTAAGGTATGGTGGTTGACGGCAATCGTAGAAATCAATTTATTTGTTAGAATATAGGTCTATTAGGTTAACTAGGCTATGTTATGCCTACTGAATTTATGCTTGGTTTATGCAAGGTTCTGTAATAATTTAAAGTGTTAACAGTATAAATAACTATATATAACCATCCAGTGGAGAGTCACTCATGTGTTCATCCTGTATCACGGTCCAGAAAGGATGTTCATTTTAGGATTCTTCACATTGAGCTGATTTATAAGTTCAATTTGATATTGCCTATAATGAAATAAAGGATTTGATATGTAAGGTTGTGTTATAGAATGATTGGTTATGGTTTCATATTCTCTTAAATTCTCTCATTGCATTCCTGTTCTTAAGCAGCAAGTGGAAAGCTTCATGTGGAAATCTTTGGCAGCTCTATGCGCCTTATGGTATGTAACGCTCTCTCTTCCTCTACAAGCTATTGATTAAATTTGATATATGCTACTTATCGCGAGTTAATCAAATTCAAAACTCTATTGTTAATGTTTTGTGTAAAAGGATTAATCCATTAGGGTTGTAGGATAGAGCGAGCTTGAATTTGCACATACATATATCAATGAACATAAGAATGTATAAGAAAATAATCAAAACTTTGGCAAATTTGCAATACCTAGTAGGAATGTAGGATAGTACTCTGTCTCTATGATCTTTTTGGCATCTTTATGTGGGATCAGTGTGCCTAAAAACAGTTATTAAATGGTCCATTTAAACCCCTTAACAGGATTCGGAACCTTCAAGAAACTGTTTCAAAGTTCCCCCTTTCTCGTAAAGTTTTCATTTGTCCAGTTACATGGAGACGAATGAAGTGTTCATTTGATTTTTACAAAATCACAGATCAGTTGGAACCAATTATTGCTCTGGTTTCTTCATGAAAAACGATGGAATTTGAATCATGGCCTGCGTTACTTGATGAAGTTCAAACACGATTTGACACTATTGCTGGCCAGGTATCAGTAGGCTTTAGTTACAGTTCTATTAATCAACTGTTTGGATGCCCTTTTGGAATTACCTAATTAAAAGGATTCATGCATGTTAATTTTTTTATTTGTTTTGTTTGTCTTGATGGTTCTGACTTGTTTTGTGATCTGTAACGTCTTAAACTTTTTAGTGCTATTGCAGTTATGGTTCCCCTTATACGCGGTTCTTCGACAAAGTAATTCTGTAGCTACTGATGATTATCATCAGGCCACATTCCACAATGCGGGTGTATGTTTATAACTTGAATGTGACTAAGAGAAAATTTTAGAAAGATATAACATATCTATTATTTGAACATAGTTTGGACGAGTTCATCAGCACATCGATTAGTCAGAAATCTAGTTTAAGGTTTGCCAATCGTTTCTGTCTTCTTGAAGATGTTTTTGCTGAGATGAAAGATTACGCCACTCTTTATGGAGAAAATACGAGTTGCAAACAACTATAGGCAAGAGGAGATCACAATAGAAATGTATGCATCATTCCCGTGTCAGCCCATGGAACAAATCCTGCAAGTGCTGCTATGTGTGGGATGAAAATCATTACTGTTGGAACCGATGCTAAAGGTAACATTAATATTGAAGAGGTACGGAAGGCTGCTAAAGCAAATAAGGACAAACTATCTGCTCTAATGATATGCATATCTTCATAAAAAAGGAACACTTGTTTTGATGTTATTAAGTTTATCATGAATAAATATTAGCTAATTTTTTATTGTTCCTGAAAATATCAGGTAAGATATCCTTCAACTCATGGAGTTTATGAAGAGGGTATTGATGAGATTTGCAAAACTATTCATGACAATGGAGGTCAGGTTTACATGGATGGAGCCAATATGAATGCACAGGTATATTGAAATTCTTTAATTTATGACCTTACAATAAATATTGTACATGTCTATGGCATTAGATGCTTGGTTCTATAAAGTGCCCCTGAGGTTTGAGGTGATCTACAAAAGGCCTGAGGGCCTTGAGGTTTTATAATTTTTTTCCAAAATTAGGGTCTTTAAATTTCGTCAAAATTAGGCTTACTTGATAAAAAGGCATTTTGAATAAGTAACGCCTTTTTTAGAAGCAAGATTGGATGTGAATAAGTTGGATTCTTGCAGGTCGGTCTAACAAGTCCTGGGTGGATTGGTGCTGGTGTTTGTCATCTGAACCTTCATAAGACATTTTGCATTCCACATGGTGGAGGTGGTCCCGGTGTGAAAAAACACTTGGCACCATACTTACCTTCTCATCCTGTGGTAAGCTCCGGATAAAAACGATTTTAGATTATTTCTTATTGTAATGTTATTATCAGTGGTTTATTAGTCCTCACTTCATTAAATTTTGATTTGAAGGTTGGGACCGGAGGGTTACCAGCACCCGAAAAAGCTGAGCCACTTGGTACAATTTCGGTAGCACCTTGGGGATCGGCCCTTATCTTGCCCATATCATATACATACATTGCCATGATGGGATCTAAGGGACTTACAGATGCGTCAAAGATAGCAATCTTGAATGCAAACCACATGGCAAAACGTCTTGAGGTTTGTTTTCTTTATCTTTCATTTCTTGGGTAGCTATTTTCTTGATATTGAATTGTGATGGTACGGGTGCGTAGTCACTGATGCTTGTGAAATTAACGATTTTCCTTTTCGTCTACTCACTATCCCATTCTTTTCCGCGGTGTCAATGGAACTATTGCACATGAATGATTTGAGACCCTTAAAGGTAAGCTTGACTTGCCACCATCATAATCTACAGGTGTTAATATCGACCATTTACTTGTAAGTGGGTCGATTTGTGTATATTAGTTTTACTGATATGGGTTTTGGTTGGTATTTTACAGGCCGTGTAGATAATGTATATGGTGATCGCAATCTCATCTACACCCTTCAGCCGCCACTCGAGGAAGAAGAAAAGACTGCAGCCACTGCTTTATGGAGAAAATACGAGTTGCAATCATCTCCTTGTATCAAATGTTATTTAAAACTTCATTTTCCGAATGGTGTTGTTTCATTCGGTTGTTAATATCAAATGTTTATGTGTTTTGCAAACTTTAAGTTTCAACTTATGTAGTGATTTTATAGTTCTTACAGGCACAACCAGAACTGTGAATGGAAAGAATTAGGAATTGTGAATTAGCGGGTCAGTTTCGGTAAAAAGAAATATTGGACTTTTAGTGACTAAATTAAAGTAAAAAATATCGGACTTTTAGTGACTAAAGCTAAAAAGTAAACAAATATTAGACTTTTAGTGACTAAAGTTAAAAGTAAACAAATATTGGACTTTTAGTGACTAAAGTTAAAAGTAAACAAATACTAGACTTTTAGTGACTAAAGTTAAAAGTAAACAAATATTGGACTTTTAGTGACTAAAGTTAAAGTCAAAAAAGACATTTAGCGATGGTTCCAACAGTGACACTTTTTATTTGAGAAGGAGAAAGTTTTTAAGGCTTTAGTGACTCTTTTTGTACTTTTCTTGACTCTTTTTTTTAGTCACTAAAAGTCATTTATCTTGTAGTGGTAATGGTTTTCTAATTTCTCGGCGTGATCAAAACGAAGCTGAAGCATCGGCAAAAATGCATTGGAACACGAGGATCAAACACCGTATAAGAAGAAATGTGGATATGCAAGTATGGCTAGTATGATATTTCGTGGACTGCGGAAACACCGTCCACACGGACCTATTTTACGTAACTCATTTCTTGCCCCCGCTGATAAAATATTCTGGATCCGCCACTGCCCGAAACACTTTTTTTTTCTTTTTTTCCAAAGTGTTTCGGTTTTATATAAACAATTAGAATAGAAGAGTGTTAAATACAACTATGAAAATTGGATTATTTAAGTAATATTTTAACTTAAAAAAAATGATACAGGACTTTCTATGTTTTAATATTATACGATGGCCTATTTGACCGTTTCATTTATGTTATTTGGTTTTTTGTTTGCATTTGATTAATTTGTCTCGACAAATTTGGTTGGAGGTATACTGTGTACGCGTAAGGTCCAGAAGTGGTCAATAAGGTTCATTGATATTATACTTTTTTCACATTTTGTAATCTTTTATTAATTGTAGTGGGTTAATAATATTGGTGGCCCGCAAGAAAAAAAAGGATGAAAGTCTCCTTGTGTTTGTACCCCCCAAGGTAATATGTGCAACAGTAAGTTCTTCACATATTTATCGCCTCTTACTTTCTAACAAAGAAACTAAATATTTTGGTAAAGAAAACATAAAACTAAATTCTGATCAAACAAAGTGAGTACATATTTAATTTGGGTTTGTGTAGATGATTTCATGATTTGGTACTATATATTAATTTGATATAATCTGCACTATTTCAATATTCAGGTTTGTATACAATCAGTAGAAAGAATGACATCAGCTAAGAAGTGATCTCATCTCTGCCAAAAGCAACGATAAGTAACGACAACACATATTCAAACTCATAATAAAGGTATTAAGTAACCTTGATACAATTGGTGACATACTTGAAATTCTGATAACAATAATAGGTGTTAAAGAAAGGAGAGAAGAGTTCTAGCAGCTGTAATAATCATCTGTTGTCATCACACGGATTGGTAAATTGCTTGACTCATAACTATAGTTTAGTAAAACATGACACATTATCTGAATATTTACTATGTTTAATGACATGTTATAATTTGGCTCTTATGGGTAGCAAGGTGAGTATGCAACCAAGTGAGTTGGGATCATTGCGGCAAAAATAAAAAGAACCAGATTTGAGGTAAGTTATCTTTATACTATTTGTTGTTTACATACCTAGCAACATGCATAAAGCAATAGTGTTTAGCGTCTAGTTAATGAATTGTTACTTCTCGTAATGATCATCAATTAAACTTTTTTTTGGTTGTTATGTCTTACCTAGGACATAACAAAGTTTGCTACCACATATAGCGTTATGATTTTATCTTATTATCGATATGAATTTGTCACCTATTTGTTTGAATTGGTCTACCACAATTCATCTTTCCTCTCATTCTTTTTTGGGGCTTTTACATATATACTTTTCTTAAGTCGTTTTATTACATATATACCCAAGCATAAACCTTAATTACATATATCCCTTTACTAAACCATATATATTACATATTTACCCAATTTATTTAATTTTTTTTATTAAATGACTATAATACCCTTAATGTGTATTTACATATTTTTTCCTTCTAATATGATCAATTACATATTTATCTAAAAAAACAAAAAATGCCCCCTTTTCACCTTATATATAGTATATATTTTATTTTCACATTTTAATTTAATTAATTACATATTTGTCTAAGAAAAAAATAAATTACATGTTTCACCTTCTATATTACATATTTACAGATCTCACTAAAATTAACTTAGTAAAGGACCTGAAAAACATCTCCTCGGGTAAACATAATACACACCCTAGGAAACACAACCCCTAACACGAAAATCAAACTATTACTCAGACTTGGTTTCCTCGGGTAAACAAAATACACACCCTAGGAAACACAAACCCTAAAAATAGGAAAATCAACTTTTATTGTCAAAGTTAGTTTCCTCGGGTAAACAAAATTACGCACTCTAGGAATTAGACTTAGTTTCCTCGGGTAAACATAATACACACCCTAGGAAACACAACCCCTAACAGGAAAATCAAACTATTAGTCAGACTTGGTTTCCTCGGGTAAACAAAATACATACCCTAGGAAACACAAACCCTAAAAATAGGAAAATTAAACTTTTATTGTCAAAGTTGGTTTCCTCGGGTAAAAAAAATACACACCCTATGAATCAGACTTAGTTTCCTCGGGTAAACATAATACACACCCTAGGAAACAGAACCCCTAACAGGAAAATCAAACTTTTATTCGAGTACATAGGAATACAACTGATCATTAGAGGAGAGTTAAGATTTCATTTCAAAACAAAATCACCCATAATTGGCAAGTGTCTTAAACAAGTACATATCAAAATACAAAGTGCCAAAAATACACCCCGCCTTAAACAAGTACATAGGAAAATACATAGTGCCAAAATACATATGAAATATCAAGAATTCGATCTCTCGACTTGGATTAATTACTTTCTCGTCCCCTTTTACTTGTTGACTCTTCATCTTGAGAAGCTGCATTGTTGCATGTTTTTTTGATGATGTCCAACCATCTTTCTTAATTTTATTCTGTACTTGAACTCTCTTCCATACGTCTTCATTCTCATTTTGTACCTTTTTTGTTATTTCATTCTCATCTTGACATCTTGTACTATCTTTCTTAGTTCCTCATCGTCTTATATGTTTTATCTCAATTTCAAATTCAACTACCTTCTTATTAAAGGAAAGAAAGGATTCTGATATAACTTGGGATCTTTATGAAAAAATATCAAACCTGAACATTCTGCCTAAGATCTTAAATCTCAATTTCAAATTCAACTACCTTCTTAGGTTCTCTTCTTTCCTTCATACGGTCAAAGCGACCTTGATCAAGAGATCCAAAAATATATTATCAACATATGGCGACCGTTTAAACTATTCTAAGGTCGCTTGGGCTTAACAAGGTCGTTAAGAGATAGCTAAGACCGTTTAAACTGCCAAGACCGCTTAGGCAAAATAAGGTCGTGTTAATATTAGTCAAGGTACGTATTCGTTTCTGCAAAATATCCCAAACTAACCATTGGAATCACACTAGCTAGAGAACATATTTCAGAAAAAAAGAAAAAAACTACATCCCGTCATGAAATAAAATAAACACGTCAGAAAAATAATTATGATTCGAAGAAAACGGCGATATATGTCGAGGATGGTACATTGTGACTAGTATTGAAGTAGGGTCGGAAGCACACACGTTTAAGGAATCTGGTATGGTTGCAGACAAGAAAACGGCTGAAAGACTCACATCGAAAATTGTTTTGACGCTCACAAAGGAAACAATGCCGAGCAAAAATTAATCCTTATAAATAAGCAACAATCCAAAGACTTATATTATAAGTCGAAGAAACCTTGATTGTATATAATAAATTATTTCTTGTTTTGTCTGAGAATGGCACGTCATGCGTTACTGGCATAACAAAACGTCCAGCTTATAAATAAATAACCATGAACCAAACACATGTTACGTTAAGAGGAGTGACACAAGTATGTGTAAGTGGATTTGACAATGGGGTCAATGCAAAGATGGTTTTGAGTATATTGAAGAAACATTTGGCCAAATATGGAGGAGTAGGTTGAAGAAGTCTTCAACTCCACCTGAAACGTATCCAGAATTCGATGTTGATCTTGGCCAAATCAATATTGCCAAAGACTATAACAAGGTTGAACTGGATGCCATTATGCGTTTTGTTGATCCCCTATCCGTCTGTGCGGTTGTAGAAGTTGTAAGAAGACGCCAAATTGTGCTCAACAAGAAATGCTTAAAAAGCTAGTTTAGCGTATGCAAATTCTTACCGTTTGAACCACCGGAAAAAGGAACACTCCCCTCTCTCAAGTTATCGAATATTCAAATGTAGTTGTTGAGATAGGACTGTTGACTAGTCGTGATAACCTTCTTTCTAGTTGGGGTGAGCCTGATTCTGGGTTGATTTTCTCATAGACCTGTTTGACTGCTGTTGATTTTTTTTTGTTGCAAAATACACTGCATTTTCTTTCAAAGGAACCACAAATTACACAATCATTCATTGTAAAAAAGGTTGAGTTTTGGGTGAGGGATGTCAATGACATGTATCCATTTGAAATGTTGGATAATGACGATCCTAGGATCCGGACCACTAATTTCACGACAGGTGGAGATATTGGGAGATGTAATACATACCGGGTTATGACCAGGATTTGAGATGGGTCGACTATGACAAGGTCGAACAGTACGCATTTATGCATTTTGTTGATCCCCAATCGCCCACCGCTTTAACAAGACATCTGCATCCATTCAGTGTCTGATTTTTTTCTGAAAACATTATCACCAACAAGCAAAACAGAAAATATTGATTTACATAAGAGATGGTGTTGATTTAGGAAATCTCATATTAACAAACTATCTTTATATACGTTCATCTTTTAGAAACTCCAAGTGGTGAACCTTCGTAACGCTTGAGAACTCGAAGAGATAGTATTTTTTTTATAAACTATCTACAAGCGGTGGGTCTTCCTCAGGCTTGAAATGTGGATTCTGTGGGACCCAACTATCGTGTTCATGCTTTCTTGGAGCCATTTCTAGGGGTAGTCTTGCGAGTACATGACTGCCTTTGACTGCCGTTTTAGTTTGTTGACCTTTGTAGAAAATAGAAGTATTATAAACCTGCTTTGATTCTTTCTATTTTGTTGATGATTTTGAATTCTAGACCAATCGTTTATCTAAACTCTTTGTTTTTAAGGGACATGAAGATTAGTTAATGCAAATAGTCGTACTGCACTTTTCCCTCCAAAATCTTTTCTATATCGTTCCTCCACATAACTGTCAAAATACTCATTAAGTCATTCCACCAAAAAGGACCAAATCCTCAAACTCAATCTAAATTTGATAACGGACCCTCTCTCAGTTCAATACAAGAACAAGTATCAATTCACAGCTTCACATATCAAATCTTCAAAAAATAACCGCTCTATATCCAAAACTAGACCTAGAACCTGTTAACAACACTCGTTCGACTCTTGTGACCTTTTGTTCACATCTCTATTTATGATATTTGTCACTTCTTCATATTATAAGATACATCTGCATTTAAAATCTTTCCTTGATGTACTGGCCCGACAGAACCTATCATGGCTAAATTATAACTAAAAACATCGTTGATAAGCAACCGTATTACTATCTCATTGTAAATTGACAAGGGTTTTGCAAGCGGTGGACCTTCATCACGCTTGAAAAGAGGATTCTGTGGGACCCAACCACCGTGTTCATGAATTCATGGAGCCGTTGTAGGTGTATTTTTGCAAATACATGACTGGCTTTGATTGCCCTTTTAGCTTGTAGAAACAAAAGTACTACAAACCTGCTTTGATTATCTCTTTTTTCTTAATGATTTTGAATTCAAGACCAAATGTCATCTAAACAACTCTTTATTTTTTAGGGACGATTATTAGATATTGAATGAATAGTTATGACTTATTCCAATCACCTTTTTGCAACTCAATGATTGTGCTATATGATTAAATACTTGTACAAAATTGAGGACACCATGACTTGACCATTCTTGGCAAGATAACAAATGTGTTATCAAAACATACCCACAAGGCCATAACCGTTAAACACTAGTGGATTATGTTCAAATAACCATAAGTTTGTAATTTCAAACTAGTAAAAGTTACACAACTAGTCAACATAGTTGTCTTATAAATTATGATTAGGTTGATATAACCATACCATTGGGCTCTAGGTTTTTTTTAAACGGTTTATACACGCATTTTTACCTAGTCAACTAACAACTTATTTTAAATGGAAGTTGGCTTTTGTATAATAGTTGATTTTAAAATTAAATGTGAGGCACCAAATTCGAAATTTTAAAAACATTGGACTAAAAGAGATAAAAGGGGCAAACATGAAGGACTAAAAAAGAATTTACTCAATAATAAATTTACTTGTATCACTTGAAACAGTCTTCCACATATATACCAACTTCATTCTTCTAATTCATATCAAGTAAGTTGTAGTCTGATCGTATGGCATTGAAGATGATAATCATTTCTCCCCCTGACTATCGTCTTCAATGCCATACTATCAGACTACAACTTACTTAATTTGAATCAGAAGAATTATGTTGGTACATATGTGGGAGACTGTTTCAAGTGATACAAGTACATTTATTATTCAGTAAATTCTTTTTTTAGTTTTTATGTTTGTCTACTTTTATCTCTTTTAGTCTAATGTTTTTAAAATTTTGAATTTAGTGCCTTACATTTCATTTTAGAATCAACTATTGTCTAAAAGCCAATTTTCTTTTAAAATAAGCCGTTAGTTGATTATGTAAAAATGTGTGTATGAATCGTTAAAAAAAAAAACCTAAGGCTAATGGTATGGTTATTTCAACCTAATCATAAATCATAAGGCAAGTAGGTTGACTAGTTGTGTAACTTTTATTAGTTTGAAATTACAAACGTATGGATATTTGAACATAATCCCACTAGTGTTTAACGATTATGGCCTTATGGGTATGGTTTGATAACATATTTGTTATCTTGCCAAGAATGGTCAAGTCATGGTGTCCTCTTTGGTACAAGTATTTAATCATATAGTACAACCATTGAGTTGCAAAAAGGTGATTGAAATAAGTAATAAGTATTCCTAGCTAATAATCGTCCCTAAAAAACAAAGAGTTGTTTAGATGACATTTGATCTTGAATTCAAAATCATTAAGAGAAATAGAATCATAGTAGGTTTTTGTAATACTTTTGTTTCTACAAGCTAAAAGGGCAGTAAAAGCTAGTCATGTACTTGCAAAAATACACCTAGAAACGGCTCCATGGAAACATGAACACGGTGGTTGGTTCCCACAGAATCCTCTTTTCAAGCGTGATGAAGGTCCACCGCTTGCAAAACCCTTGTCAATTTACAATGAGATAGTAATACGGTTGCTTATCAACGATGTTTTTAGTTATAACTTAGCCATGATAGGTTCTTTCGGGCCACAACATCAAGGAAAGATTCTTAATGCAGATGTATCTTATAATATGAAGAAGTGACAAATATCATAAATGGAGATGTGAACAAAAGGTCACAAGAGTCGAACGAGTGTTGTTAACAGGTTCTAGGTCTAGTTTTGGATATATAACGGTTATTTTTTGAAGATTTGATAAGTGAAGCTGTGAATTGATACTTGTTCTTGTATTGAACTGAGAGAGGCTCTGATATCAAATTTAGAATGAGTTTGAGGATTTGGTCCTTTTTGTTGGAATGACTTAATGAGTATTTTGACAATTATGTGGAGGAACGATATTAAAAGATTTTTGGAGGGAAAAGTGCACTACGACTATTTGCATTAACTAATCTTCATGTCCCTTAAAAACAAAGAGTTTAGATAAACGATTGGTCTAGAATTCAAATCATCAACAAAAGAGAACTTCAAAGCATGTTTATAGTACTTTTATTTTGTACAAAGGTCAACAAACTAAAACGGCAGTCAAAGCCAGTCATGTACTCGCAAGACAAGGCTCCAAGAAAGCATGAACACGATGGTTGGGTCTCACATAATCCACATTTCAAACCTGACGAAGGACCACCGCTTGTAAATAGTTTGTATAAAAAATACTATCACTTCGAGATTTCAGGCGTTACGAATGTCCACCACTTATAGTTTCTAAAAGATGAACATATATAAAGATAGTTTGTTAATATGAGGGTTTCTAAATCAGCATCGTCTCTTATGTAAATCAATACTGTCTGTTTTGCTTGTTGGTGGTAATGTTTTCAGAAAAAAATCAGACATTGAATGGATACAGGCGTCTTGTGGCGGCGGTGGCCGATTGAGGATCAACAAAATGCATAAATGCATACGGTTGACCTTGTCATAGTTGACCCATCTCGAATCCTGGTCATAACCCGGTATGTATTACATCTCTCAATATCTCAACTTGGCATGAAATTAGTGGTCCGGATCCAAGGATCGTCATCATCCAACATTTCAAATGGATACATGTCATTTACATCCCTCACCAAAAACTCAACCTTGTTCACAATTAATGATTGTGTGATTTGTGGTTCCTTTGAAAGAAAATGCTGTGTATTTTGCAAAAAAAAGAAAAAAAATCAACAGCAGTCAAACAGGTCTATGAGGAAGTCAACCCAGAATCAGGCTCACGCCAACTAGAAAGAAAGTTATCAAGGCTAGTCAACAGTCCCATCTCAACAACTACATTTAAATATTCGATATGATGACTTGGTACGTCATAATTTGTTATATTTCGGTGATACTGAACTTTATCTCTCTCTGTACATCCACCTGGACATTGTCTATTTTTCTGGAATAAGAAGGCATGGAGAAGAGGGCTGCTATGATTATCGATGCGCGAAAGAACGAGGAGGAGGAGAAGAAGAGAAGGAAGATGGGCAGAAAATATTAGTGTGTGATGTATCAAAACAATTACCTATGTATTTAAACACCTGGTTGGTGGTGTTTGTATGCGTGATGTTTGGACTTAGTTTTACCTAGTATTTATCATGTTGTTTGGGTAACATTTAAGCTCATGGATTAACCCGCCACACAACTAAAAGAAAATGCAGAAGTATGTAGATTTAGATGATATTTTAGTCCACATGGGTCTTTAACATGATGATTCGTCATTTGATAGGTATCAACATGGGTTGGAACTGTTGCCACGTTGTGCTCGAATTCTGTCCATCACTTCATGCCTCTTACTAAAATCCTCAGCATAACTCACCTCCTGCTTTTAAAAGCATGTTAGTTAAGTAACTACTTTTATCCAGTTATAAAAACAAAACATTGGAAAATAGAGAACAGAAACCGGAGTTAGTGTTAGTGGTGAAATGCCATCATCATAATTATCATAATTCACCTCCTGCATTTAAAAGCATGTTAGTTAAGTAACTACTTTTATCCGATTATAAAAACAAAACATCAGGAAATAGAGAATAGAAATCTGAGTTAGTGTTAGTGGTGAAATGCCATCATCATAATTATCATATTTCACCTCCTGCTTTTAAAATCATGTTAGTTAAGTAACTACTTTTATCCAGTTATAAAAACATTAGGAAATAGAGAACGGAAACCTGAGTTGGTAAAATGCCAACAATTTGTGTGCCGGGTTGGATAATGCCATCACTGGAAATTAATAGCAAACATGAAAAACTATCAAGACAAAGTAACCTGCATGTCATCTGGAAATTAACTGCAAACGTAAAAAAGTATCAAGACGAAGAAATCATCACCTTGTCCAATCAATCAATCCAGTCTTTCCAAGATCACGATCGAGCTTTGAACAACCTGATGTGATCACCTGCTAAATTTGAAAAACAAATAAATAAATAGTGTTAAGCCTGTTACTTATGAATTGGTCTATTTAGTCATATTCGGTTAAAAATATAACTAAATCAAAATCAAGTGATACCTCAGATACGTCCTGAAAGGTTTTTGTTGACAACAGGTCTATCAATTGCTCAATATTAGACACAAGAGCAGTGTCCACGTTAGCATCACATGAAATTACTCGTTTATCCAACACTGATATTCTCGCAATCCTTGGCTTAAATAATGAAGCGGGGCTTTTATTATGGATAGGATATGTTGTCTCATCTAGGCATGCTATTTATTATTACATAAGATGTTAACTTAGTATGGTCAGTAACAAAGTTAAAGAGCTATTAATTCATGTTTCATGATCAAAAGTTACCTCGTCTTCTAATAGATTGCATGAACCAGTGCCAATTAACAATACGACCGTGAGCCAATCTAGTTGCAGCTTCATATTCTTTCCCTTCAAGAGTGTGTTAACAGTTAAGGAAAAATAAGGTTTTCAAGACAATCTATAAGAAAGTTATTTTTAATCTAGTTGTGCAAAATTAAAAATTAAGGATATATTACAAACTAAATGAGTGCTTTGTCTTGTGAAGTCAGCTCTGTAATTTCCCCCATTCTGTACAACAAGCCATTTAATCGCTTCCAGATAATCTATGGAAAAAAAACATGTTAGCAACGTATATTTACAACTTATGAATTACATTTTCCGCAATTTATATAACTTTCAAACGAATCAACCTTTAGGACAATGGGTGACGCTAATTGTCAACCCGAAAAACGGGAGAACTCTGTAAGACTCGCAAGGAAGAAAACAATTCGCCTTCAAGCACTCCTACACCCAACTCTCGGACACAACTGGTCTCTTAAAAGTGTTTAAAGCCCACTGCGAATATGCAACAAAAGCATATATTAGTATATATGTATAGTTATGCGTTTGCCCGACCCAGATAAACCCTAACAGAGGAAGACATCAAAGCCCAGCAAACGCATATATTACCAACAAAAACTCCAGCACCTAAAGTTATTATTACCAACAAAAAAGATGAAACCAACTATCAATGTCCCGATTTCAATAACTTGATACAAAGAACATATAATTTTATTCACTGTTACAAAAAAGCTTGAGATAACAAAAAAGCTACTTTAGATAAACACACATGCAACAAAGCTTGAGATAACAAAATCATCACAAAAGGGACTCCACGGATTAAAAATAGCAAAATAAAAAACAAAGACCTTGAAACATTATACAAAGTACAAATATTCAAAGTCGTTCATACAGTTAAATTTAATATGTCGTTCAAACATTCAACAAACATCTTCTAGCTTTCTACTAACATTCAACTAATATTCCTTACCTGTTATCCCTAGTAGATGAGCTCGAACCCTTGAATATGAACCTTTTTTTGGCTCGTTACAAATATTACACTTGAACTCCCAAGTACCTCCGGCCCCCATCTTTTTTATTTTGGTTACGAACTGCCACAATGGCGGTTCCGATGATGTTGACGATGATGCTTCAGCTTCACCTTGTTTTTGTTGAGAACTAGTAGCCATAGTGTTGAATATGAGCACTTGAGCAGCAGAAGATTAAGAAGAATGAAAAAGATGAGCAGCAGCAGTGCAACGATTAAGAAGAATGAAAAAGATTAAGAAGAATGAAAAAGATGAATTGATGAACGATCGTTAAATAGCAGCAGCGCAGCGATTAACTAATTAAGAAGAAACCGATCGTCAAATTAAGAAGAAACCGATCGTCACCCTATAAAAAATAGGGGAGTGTTTAAGAATTTACAAAAATCACCCCTGGAGTCCTCGAAAACATTCAAAAAACGTCCCCAAAATACGAAACTTTGCAGAAACGACCCCTTGACTTTCAGAGACGGTCAAGAAACGTCCCCGCCAAAACCGAAACGCGCCGGAAACGTCCCCCGCAAGTCCCCGTCGCTGTTTCCGTCCCCATGGCGTTTCGGAAACGAGAAACGGCATGCCGTGGGCGTTTCCGTGCTTCACAGCATTTCACCACTAACACTAACTCAGATTTCTATTCTCTATTTCCTGATGTTTTGTTTTTATAACTTGATAAAAGTAGTTACTTAACTAACATGCTTTTAAATGCAGGAGGTGAATTATGATGGCATTTCACCACTAACACTAACTCCGGTTTCTGTTCTCTATTTTCCAATGTTTTGTTTTTATAACTGGATAAAAGTAGTTACTTAACTAACATGCTTTTAAAAGCATGAGGTGAGTTATGCTGAGGATTTTAGTAAGAGGCATGAAGTGATGGACAGAATTCGAGCACAACGTGGCAACAGTTCCAACCCATGTTGATACCTATCAAATGACGAATCATCATGTTAAAGACCCATGTGGACTAAAATATCATCTAAATCTACATACTTCTGCATTTTCTTTTAGCTGTATGGCGGGTTAATCCATGAGCTTAAATGTTACCCAAACAAAATGATAAATACTAGGTAAAACTAAGTCCAAACATCACGCATACAAACACCACCAACCAGGTGTTTAAATACATAGGTAATTGTTTTGATACATCACACACTAATATTTTCTGCCCATCTTCCTTCTCTTCTTCTTCTCCTCATCCTCGTTCTTTCGCGCATCGATAATCATAGCAGCCCTCTTCTCCATGCCTTCTTGTTCCAGAAAAATAGACAATGTCCAGGTGGATGTACAGAGAGAGATAAAGTTCAGTATCACCGAAATACAACAAATTATGACGTACCAAGTCATCAAACGCTTCTTGTAGTGCCATCTTCATCTCCGATGGTAGAGAGGAACGTGCTAAAAATATTATATAATTCAAACTTCAAATATATTTGAAAACAAATTGGTACTTGATGGGCTAAAGGCTTTATGGAGATGATATATCATTTCATCAGTTACAATCCTATCCATCCTTCACTAGATTAACGTCTCTATCATTTTTTTCATCTTCTACGTTTTTATGATTTTCAATTGAGAGAGTTTGTGAATTATGATTCTGTATTTTTTCTTAATTAATCATCACCGTGATTGAGGAGAGTGTGTCTTGTATTTCTATCTTTTCTATGTTCTGTAAAACTTCAATCGGTTATAATATTTGGAAGTTCACCTGATATGGGTATTTTGAGTAGGGGTGAGCAAAATCTCGGTTTCCCGAGATTTCCCGAATAACCGACCCGAAAATTCCTGAAAACCGAACCGACCGAATCATAGTTATGTCCCGATCGGTCTATATATTTAGGCCTAGTCGGGTTCGGTCTCGGTCTCGGGTTCGACCGAGATCCCCACGTAAATCCCGATCCCGACCGAAAAGGTGCAGTTGATTAATTGGCCCAAATTAATAAGCCCACAAACCTTTTTTCCCTACCTATTAGTCGGCCCTCCTCATGCCAAAAAAAAAATACGCACGATCATAAACAGAAGACACGCACGATCAGGAACAGGCAGCGACTAGGGGTTTCCTTCTTCTCCAAGAACTTTTCAAGCGTATCAATTCCAGGTATCATTTTCTCCATGTTTTGATTTTGTGTGATGTTCAAAATCGCAACATGTTTTATAATGGGATATATAGGTTTTACATAAGCAACATAACAGATCACTAAGGTGACTAAACTTCACCAAAATCGCAGCATGCTTTATTAATGGGTGTACTAATAGGTTTTACATAAGCAACATCAGTTCAAAATCGTGTATTTGTATGAGTGTGTATTCGTATTTTTTTGTATATGTTGTCTTGGCATGATATATATTGGATTACATGTTAAATTTTCTGTTTTTTAGATGGCCACGCAAGAAGAAATCGAGCATATATCAAGCGATGAGCATGAAGGAGGACGAGGACAAAAAAGAAAGACAACACGTGTTGTGAAGAAACCGGTAAAGAAGAAGCAAACTGGTAAGAAAATTGCCACAGGATCTAAGTGGTGGCAGCATTACGACAAGTACATTGATGAGGAAACTGGTTTGCAGAGGGCACGATGCAAATATTGCCCTCAGACTTTAGCTGCTGAGTCATACACAAACGGAACATCAGGATTGAAAAGGCATGCTTGGGCATGCCCAAACAATCCTGATTTTAAGATGAAAGATCAAGCGGAGATCCAACTAACAAAAAATGATGGTGATGAGGGGGGTCCTAGTGAGATAAAGACATGGAAATTCAGTGCAGAAAATACCCGTAAAGCGATTGCTAAGAAGATAATTCTAGATGAGTTACCTTTTTCCTCGGTAGAGCATGAAGGCTTTAAGAATCTTATGGAGACCGTATGCCCAAACTTTAAAGTTCCAAACCGGCATACAATTGCAAGAGATTGTGGGGAACTTTTTCTAGAGGAGAAAGCGGTATTAAAATCTTACTTTGGGAAAAGTAAGACAAAGGTTTGTCTTACTACTGATACGTGGACCTCCATTCAGAGGATAAACTATGTGTGCCTCACAGCACACTTTATTGATGAGAACTGGGTCTATCACAAGAGAATCATAAATTTCAAACCTATCCACTCTCATAAAGGAGACGCGATTGGAAGAAGTTTGCAGAAGTGCTTGGAGGAGTGGGATATTAATAATGTCCTAACCATTACAACCGACAACGCTTCTTCAAATGACACAGCAATGACATACCTAAGAGGTACATTTATTATTAATCTAATAATTTCATTTACCACTTAAATTACATATTCTAATTTCATTTATGTTTCATATCTTTTAGGTAATTTAGACAACCTAATTCTTGAAGGGCGTTACTTACACGTCCGTTGCATGGCACATATTGTTAATCTGATTGTGAAAGATGGTCTAAGTAGTAGAGAAGGTGCCATCGAGCGTACCCGAAATGCCATCAGGTACATAAGAATATCACCGAAGAGGTTGCAGCAATTTAGGGAGTGTGCAGAAAAAAAAGAGATTAAAAGCAAAGCTATGTTGTGTTTGGATTGCCCAACGAGATAGAATTATACATATGAGATGCTTAGTAGGGCTGAGAAGTTTGAAGCTGCATTTAAGTCTTATGATCGGGATGAACCAAAATTTAGAGAAGACTTGGACAATGAGATCCCAACCACCTCAGATTGGGAGAGTGCTAGAGAGATAAACCAAATTTTAGAGCTTTTCAAGCAAAAGACCATATATGCATCTGCTTCAACATATGTGAATGTGCATCAGTATGTTAGAGAGGTAATGGGAGTTGTAAAAAAGGTTAAGGAGATGCAAAAGTCTAATTATTACATCAATAAAGAAATGGGAAATTTGATGGATGCTAAAATTAACAAGTATTGGGGAGAAGACAAGTTTGAAAACAAGTTGCTTTACTTTGCAACTATATTGGACCCAAGATCGAAAACAAGAATGATCCATGTTGTTTACAAGGAAGTATTGATGGTTGATAAACAGGCTCAAGAAAAGGAGAAAGACATTGAAGAAAAGGTGCAAGTTATTGTGAATAAGATTGTAGATGCATTGCAGGCAGTCTATCGCGAGTACGAGTTAGACCATGAGTTGGGGAGTACATCAACTTCTTCAAATGTTGAACATAGTAGTCAAATGCCATTGGACGGGGAAGATGAATTTGTGGCTAAATTCAAGTGTGGAGGATCATCATCGTATAAAGCTAAGTCTGAACTGGAAAAGTATCTAGACGATGATGAAGAAAAATGGGATAACAACTTTGATGTATTGAAATGGTGGAAAACGAATGCATCTAGATACCCGATTGTATCCCGAATGGCGAAAGGTATGAGTACTTTAATATTTATTCAATATTTATGTAATTATAGATATAAACTTAAATTGTGGATTCTTTTTTTTTTTAGATATACTGGCTATTCCGGTGTCTAGTGTTGCTTCAGAATCAGCTTTCAGTACGGGCGGAAGAGTTATAGATGCTTACAGGAGTTCATTGTCCCCTCCGGTTGTAGAGGCATTAATATGCACTCAAGACTGGATCCGTAAGTCCAAGAAAGCTATTAAGGATGCTGAAGATCCGACTGATTTTGACGAGCTTGGAAATGGTAAAAAAAACTATACTAGTTGTGTTTTTTCTTTTTATTATTTACTTCATTTATATTACTTTCATTCATCATTTTTTTTTTGTAGATTTATGTGAGAGGTTAGAACCAAGTAAAGCGAACAAGGGGATGGATATGGACTAGTATGTTATGACGTTATTATATTTTGATTTGGATTGTGATTTTGATATACATTGGTTTTTTTAGAACAAGGGGATGGATATCGACTAGTATGTTATGACGTTATTATATTTTGATTTGGATTGTGATTTTGATATACATAGGTTTTTTTTTCAGCTATATATGTAGATTTAATCTACTAGATTATTAAGGTACTGGTCGCATTAAACTAGGTAGCTTGATCAGATTCCTCGCATTAAACTAGGTGCATATATGACGATTTGCAAGCCCAAAATATAAAAATAAGAACCAAAACAGGTGCAGGCCCAATTCGGTTTTCGGGATCCCGAAAAAAATATTTATCCCGACAGGCCCAGTACCGAAACCCGATATTCATGTTTTCGGTCGGTCTTCGGTCAACGGTTCGGCGATTCTCGGTTTTCGGTTCGGGTCGGGAAATGCCATTTTCGGTCCGGGAACCCGACAATGATCAGCCCTAATTTTGAGTATTGAACCATAGTCATTGATAGAACCGCTTAATTGCGAAGCCACATTGCCTGATCGCGGTGTCACCTTCATCTACACATTACCAGAGACACACACACATATGCATTCCGAGGTCTGTTGTTTATGTGCAATTAAACTGTTTTTGTGAAGCTCATAACCAGTTGTTTACTAGATGGTGGTAACAAGAATATTGGTCAGCCAAGTTTTGTTAGCACGTTCTTTTTAGGAGCGGGTCTCGCTTCCTCTATAGGTGCATGTTTAATGAGGAAAGTAGAAGCCACTGTTGCTAAATAGGTATATACCGTAATAAGTTCGCATTTGACGACATTCCTGATTACGATAAAATTCTATACCGTTCGGAGTTGAGAGTGCTAGTTTTTCTGCGCTTAGACTCGGACACCGGGGACAAGCAGTTAAAAAAAGTGTGGAAAAAATGAGAAAGCGTTAACAAGGTTTTTTAGATTTAAAAAATCGATACGATCACTATTACCACAATGCAATTGCATGTTTTTTATATCTAAATATTCAGTTTCATAAGGAGAGAAAAATGGATATAATGGGCGTATAATAATTAATAACTTGTACATAATTAGCTGTAAATTATAAATATTTTGAACGGTTTAATTTCGTAAGTATAATATTATTTAGTTAACCACATTCGATTGTATGGATGAGTTTGCTTATGCTTGCTTCTCTACTTATCGTATTGAAATAAGATGTTTTCAACAAGCAGTTCGAGATAGTTGTTTTCAAAAGAATTATTATATGTTGTCTAAAGTTAAAAACTTCAAATTCTAGAAGCCCACATTAATTCCTTTATATTTTTTGGGTTTTACAAGTAGGTACATGAAGATGTCATAGAATCTTTAGCCGATGCTATTTTACTCGATTCAGGTTATGATAATGATCAAGGTTTTAGAAGTATTAGGCCTCTTCTTGAACATTTAGTGACGCCCAAAACAATAAAACTACATCCTGTCATGAAATAAAATAAACACGTCAGAAAAATAATTATGATTCGAAGAAAATAACGATATATGTCGAGGATGGTACATTGTGACTAAAACAAGGCTTATGGAACTCATACCATGACACTGCCAAAGGAATTGTTGCATCAATTGTCAACTTGTCTTACATCTAAAGAATTATGGGATGCTTTGGAGAAACGATGTAAGGGTAATTACCCTATATTAACATAAATACAACTTATGGTACAATCTCTAAAACATGTTGTACAAGTCCCTAATGCACACATGGTACTAGTTTTTAAACATAGTGTACAAGTGAAACATGCACAATAAAAAACACCCTGTGATAGCATCCTTTTAGCGCTTTGTACAACTATGTATAAAGAAAGAAACAGGTTGATTGTGGGCCCTTCGCTTAATCAATCCGTTCTTTGGGCCCACCCCAGAATTTCCGGCAACCGCCATGCCTTTTACGGCCTTACACTTGATTTTCTTAGATCTGAAGTAGGTGAAACTCACACCATACACGCATCATCTTTCTTCTCCCTTCAGTCACCACATCCCTCCCCACACCATGCTTCATGGCCCGTCTTCTTTGTCTCTCTCAATTTTATTTTAGGGTTTCGGACAGAATTTGACTCCGGTTCCTCAGAAGATCGAATTATTGCATCAATATCAGAATCTAAGGTTTGATTTGAGTACAATCCTTTGATTGCCTCCCTTTTTTAGAGTTTTGTTTGCGGTGCTTAATCGTCTCTTTGGTTTGGTTTGTTCAAGAATTCGCACCTTCTACAGGAGAGTGTTCAAGATCGGTATTTGCTTTAGAGGATATTTAAAGGTATGATTCAATTTCATCTCTCTATTTTTTTTCTTTTAAGGTAATGATGTGAACGATTTTCCAACCTTTGTGATATACTATAATGTTCAAGCTCGATATTTGCTTTAGAGCATCAAATTCTTGAAGGTTTGATATCTTATAATGTTTTAATAGATTATATGACAGAGAATGAGCGAATCGGTTAGCCCACTAACCAAGTTTGATTTCTCATGTTTTTTTTCTTAGTTTGGTTAACGTTCCTACTCCAGATTCCTATTTGGTTTTTGTTTCTATATAGCGAGTTCCTTTGTTTTGTAGGTAAGTTTGGTTCCCTTATTTTCTTCTTAGGCTTACTTATGTTTCTTTTCTTTTTTGTTTAGATCTATAGTATCAATGAATGGTGTAATGGGTGTTTATATATAAATGTCCAAAGGTATATGGAGAAAAGACTTCTCATTCTCAGTGAGTAAGATGAGTTAAATCTTTGTTGATTAAGATCGGGTAAGCTTCAATTATATATCTTAAAATCGCATGTTTTGCTTGCTTCAAATTTGCAATTTATATTTGCTAATTGATTTCATGTTCTCTGATATTGATATCTTCACCTTTTCTTCGCCTTATATTCACCTCTTCTTCGCCTTAATCGTTTATAAGTTTCGTTTATCATCTTCTGTTATTTAAATACTGATAAAGAGGGCTTTATTTCCTAAGTTGTTTACCATATTGATGTGATTTTCTCCTTTTTCGTCTTTCTTGCAGATCGTCTTCTCAAGTTCATCTGAGTTGCAGTTGTTATCTATAAACCGGGTAATCTCCAATTATATACCTTAGATTTCCAAAAATTTTCTTGCTTCAAATCTGCAAATTATATCCGGTACATGATTTTACGTTCTCTGATTGCAATTTCTTTACCTCTTATTTGCCATATTGGCTAAATTTTTAGGTTAATCATTTCCTGTTGTTTAACTACATTTTTAGGTTAATCATTTCCTTTGGTATTTTTAGGTTAATCATTTCCTGTGGTAAATAAAAGGGGTTTTATTTACCAAGTTGTTTACCATACTAATATGATTTTGCTTTGGAAATAGTTGAATTATTAAACTTTTTAGCCATCTAGCAGCACAGCAGCAACAAAGCTTTTATTACCCCTGACCCAAAGACTGCAGCACCCGCAGGTACAACCAATCCCAAAAAGAACCAAATTATTATCAAACTGCAGGTCCATCCCATTCTAAATAGCCAAAAAGTAGTCAATCAACAATAATAAGAATAGAAGAACCAAAAAAAAAACAATAATAAGAATAAAAGAACCACCCACAGATGGACTTAAGCTTGGTTAACGGTATAGACCCTACAACATAAGTTTTTGAACGCATACTTATGTAATCCAAGCCATCCATACTAAACCTAAGGATGACATAAGTCAAACCATTGAATGTGGTCAGATTTGATACAAAATACATATTTTTGGTTGTATGTTTCAAGTTAATTATCTGTTTGATTTTTCATGTTTTTCAAATATATCAATCATCCTTTTGATATAAATTAATGCCATATATGGGGCAGTAGAATTGCGAATCTTTTAGGTTAATTAAAAGCAAGTGATCAACAGATCCTTAGATACGAATATGTACCCAATGGAAGCGTTTCAATCTTTTGATGGCTATAAATGACTAGGTCCATAGAGCTGTAGATGGTTTCATCTTTATAAAGGCAAAAACTATTAAATATAAGTGATACTAAGTCCACAGACCTCCATTTGATGGCCATAAAATCTCACTACTATTATATGCCTTTATGGAATTTTATACCCTTCAAGATGGACCCAGGAGCTCCCAGGAGCTGCAACTGTTTTTTTTTTTTTTGAACAACATTTTATTCACCAAAGGAAAAGAACAACCACCATCCAGCTAGAGGCTGGACCTACAGCCCCATCGGAGCAGAACTACAACACCACAGGAAAGTATATTAACTAACTACCCAAGTAACCATCCTTTAACTTAACATTTGATCGACTGTTGACCCATAACAAGCAAAAACTCTTAATCTCCTTAATGATGCCAGCAAGAGAAGGGATTTTTTGCTTGAAAACAGCTGTTTGATGTGGAATTTTATACACTAAGATCTCACTACTATCATAAGCCATTCATTTCTATAGTTTTTTTATTTCCTTTTTAAGTAAGAATAGGCTCTGTTTTTTAGTGTAAAACCTTGATTATGTTATCTTAATGATACATATTTTGGTTTCTAATGCAGTTGTTACTATATCTTGGACATGTTGCTATTTTTACCCATTTCATTTTAGCTAACTTCAAACTTTTGTTTCTTTTTATCTATTTGACCTGTTGGAGATAAAATGTAATCCAAATCGAGAAAGAAACATGAACTTAACTTTTTGTTGGTTGTTATAGTTAGCTACATGCATGCGTGTCCGTTGATTATGAATGTAGTGTTTGCATTTTGTTTGTTCCACCAGTCGCTCTTTTATTTCTTTGATTTTTTTCCTTCATCAATCCAGACTTTTATTTGTAGTTCATGTCTATTTATGTTGAAGACAGTAGGGGATTTTTCTATGCATATTATATTTGTTAGAGATTTGTTAGATGTTTCATTTTGTTTGTCTGATTTCTTAATTGAATTATTTTTCTATACGAACCTTTTGATCAAATTGAGTTTCACTTCTTTTGTTTAGTTGTTTTCTTGAGTTCTGCCATACGCCCATAAGTGTTGTTTAGTCTTCGGTTGGAGAAGGGGCATGTTGATCAGGTATGGTTGTGGATTGATAGACTGGAATAGGATGTTAAGTGAATGAAATGAAGGAAGCGGTTGGACCGGTAAGTACACGTACACATATTCAGATATTAGTGCCTGAATATACTAATTTTGGCTTCAATTTTTTTTTATGTTATGTCCTTCACCTGAATATACTAACTTTGTATGTTGATTTCCATTTTTAAGGTATATACTAATTTTGGCTTCAATTTTTTTTTATGTTATGTCCTTCACCTGAATATACTAACTTTGTATGTTGATTTCCATTTTTAAGGTTCAGTTGGCGTCTTTTGATTGCTTTTATCTTTCTGAGATAATGTTAATAGATTATGATTTTACTAAGTTGGGCTTTGTTGGTTTAACACATAGTTTTCAATTGCTCCTGATAATATTATAAGTTGAGATTGATAAATGTGTTTTATAATTATTCTTCCTCTGGGTTGGATTTGTTATTATTTGCCTATACTAAGAGTGCATGATTTCATGATGTTATTACAAGTGGTTTTAAAACATTTAAGATAATATAATGATTGGTTGATTTTAAGAATATGATTTCACTAACTGAAGCTTTGTTGGTTTATGCTGATTGTAGGCCAAATCAAGAGAACTTAACATGGGTATGCATAAGTCATAAGACTCTATTCAGCCTCTCAAAGATCGTTGGGAGCCAAAAACAATTGGAGATGTATAACCGACTTTTTAAAATGGTCCGACTCCGCCGCGAAGCGCGGGTTGACCCACTTGTGACCATTATAAGAAGAGTAAACAGAAGGTCTTAAAAAAAGAATTTGATAGTTTCAAACACTATCCAAATGAGACTATTTCAAACCTGATTACAAGGTCTTAAAAAAAGAATTTGACAATTTTAAACACTATCCAAATAAGACTATTTCAAATCTAATTACAAGGTTTTCTCATTTGTGAAGTGAAATGTTATTGGTAAATATCAAGAAGGATATTGCTGAGTTGAAAGAAAAGTTACTTGAAGTGTTACCTAAAAATGGGAAAATTATGTTCTATATAAGTATCACTACAAGTCTTTCTATTTTACAATAAAAAAATTTGTTCTCCATCACTGACACATGATTGACAATATTTGTCTTCACGGCAGTGAAGGGTCTACAACGAGTTCATGGGAATCCACCACGTTTTGATTTTGTTCTCCATCACTGACACATGATTGACAATATTTGTCTTCACGGCAGTGACGGGTCTACAACGAGTTCATGGGAATCCACCACGTTTTGATGTTTTTTTAAAATCATATAATTTTTTTTGAAGTGAATCCATAAATATTATTAGCAGTGAATCCTGTAACAATTAGTAATATAGTGTAGTTGGTAGGTTGCTTTCCTTCTAACTTCAATGCAGCAGTCCCAAACATCTAGACCAGTCCCTCCCAGCCTTTCTCGTTTTTTCCTCTCTGCCTTTCTAGCCACCGTGACCACCGTCCGCCACTCCGTCGACCCAACATCTGCATCTCGTTGACTCGTTTTTTTCCTACCAGTGAACAATCCCTCTCTCGTTCTACTTTTACATCCAGTTGAAGTCAACAATTCTTAGGTCATAACTCAGTAATTTCTCGTTCTACATCTCAGATTTTTAGTCCTAATTGCTTTTAATTTTTGTTGATTACATCAATTCGGTAATAATATTTTGGGGATACAACACAACAAAGCTTGATTGCTTGAAAAAGAAATGAATGCTTTTACCGGGTGCTTGAAGCAACCCTCTAGACTTCAGTCCTTCACGATTTGTCAATTCAGGAATGAACCGCCAGCCCTATTCCTTAACTTGGTTTTTCATTTGATGGATTACTTGCAAATTCTATATACTCGTATAAGTTTATAGATCTAAATTTTGTCTTTAGGTATACCGCACCTAATTAACTAATTCAGTTCTTAGTTTGCTAAGGGCATCTGGTATGGTGAGTTATGGGTGTCGTGGAGGTACATCACTCCAGTTCCAAGGCGTGGAACACCCCTCCCTTCCGGCGTTTTGGCTTCGCGTGGAGCATTCGCGTGGAGAAGACCACAACGTTTTGGGATGGCTTGGTGTGGTTTCCTCCAATCATGTAATTTTTTTTTGTTTAAACCAATAAAAAAACAACTTAACACCACACATCACACACCATATCACACCATGTATACCACATTTGGTGTTATCAAATGGTGTAATCCAGTCAGCTGCACGTACATAATAACATCACTATAACACCAGCCACAACACCATGTATACCTCATGCCTAAGTGTTAATGAATTTATAAAACTGTAATCAACCTTACCCCATCTAAACCCACTAAACCGAAAGTTACGAGTTTAAAATTATACAAGCGTAGATGGTGATGATTTATGCTACCGAAAAAATGTTAAAACGTTGGAAAATATATACTTTAAAGTTTATGTATTTTATAAATGTAAACTATAAACGATTATTATAACCCGAAATTCTAGTTTGAGTGATTTCTACCGGCCTCTGAAATTTGCAAAAGTTTTCTCCTTTGATTTGTGAAACGTTCTACTGGATGGGATCTTCAGAACGATCAATTCCCTGCTTCAACCCCTTACGAGCACAATCCAAAGGTGTAATCAACATTTCTCATAATCGAATCACGGTTTCAACGCAACCGCCGTCTGATTCTGATTCTGATTCAACACCGGAATGGGTAATGCCGATCAATTTCCAGCTCATATGAATCGCGAATATCATCTGCAATTTGATGCGTCTGAAATAAGTGCCACGATTAGGAATAGAAAGAACGATTTTGAAATTCAATTCGTGATAGTTTTTGACGTTTAAAATGTGCTTATATTGGTGATAATTGTTCCCCCCCTGTATCCAAACAGAATATGCATATAATGTTGAATGATCGCTCATATATGTGGTCAACTGCATTGAACACAATTGAAGATTATTTAGTTGATGTTTCATGGATGTTTTGGTTTGTTTGTTTTCTCATCATAATTATAAGGAACAATAAGAACTAGAATTTGAGTGAAAAAGTTGGATATGGAGAACATATGAAGATTTGCCTAAGGTGTTACAACCTGAATGAGTTTTTCTGTTAATAAGCAATAAATACAATGGAAAATTGGAGTTCAAGTCTTCAAGAATAAGATGATACTATTGATCAAGTGTGATAAGTTGAAGTTTATATAGTTGTTGATTATTTTGCTCATGGTTAAATTGTTTGCTAAAAATATGAAATTATAGATGATATGATATTCAGCTATTCTAAAGCAATCATAATCGTTTCTACTCGTACTTTTTGTCTTTCACAGGCGAAGCTCCTGAATGTTGCTCCACCCACCTTATAGATGGAGATGGGACTTTTAATGCTGCAGGACTCGCCAAATTCATAAAGGAAGTAAAACTCAGTGAATGTGGTCTTTCTTATGCTGTTGTTTCTATCATGGGCCCACAAAGTAGTGGTATAGATTCTTAACACAAAATATCACTCTAGATTTCTCATTGATGAACTTTGTATTAAAGAGATTCAGTAGTTTTGAATCTCATCATTGAATTTAGCCTAAAAAGGACTGATGGATTAGATGTTTTGATCAGGGAAGAGCACACTTTTGAATCATCTATTTCATACCAATTTCAGGGAAATGGATGCCTTTAAAGGAAGGCAGGCATCTATATTCATCATTTTGTTATCTTCTCTGATCCAACTCAGCGAACTAAACGCACTTTGTTCCTATCAGGTCACAGACCACCAAAGGTATCTGGATGGCTAGATGTGCTGGCATTGAACCTTGTACTATTGTGATGGATCTTGAGGGTACTGATGGAAGAGAACGAGGCGAGGTTGCATTCTGAATCCATGTTATTTACTATTCTGTTTTGTTGGTTATACCAGCTTAGTTCCTTTTAGTTGTTCCTATTTACAAGCTCCTCATTCAATCTAGTGATCTATTGATTTTGGTGAACTGTACACAAGTATACTTAAATTTAGGGTTTGTGGGATAGCTTGTTGCTTAATGTACCCATGGACAGTGGCAGATTCAATAATTTCTTTTATCGGTGACCTTATTGGTATTTGGATGTCTATCAACTTAAGATTCTTTTTTGATGGGTTGGGTCACCATAATTGATCAAACCTCCAATAATAATGTACGCTTTAGGATAAAAATACACAATGATAATCATATAAGCAATACCCTGCTTCAACTCATGCAAAAATCCTAAAACAACATCAAATCCCCCCACTTCTATTTCTTTTGGGTTTACCGTGTCGTTGTCAGAAAATATACTGTATCAGTGTTTACTTTAATGAAAGATATAACATATAGTTTATTTACCGATATCATGTGGCAGTGTGACACTGGTGTTCCAATAGGACATCCACCCATACCCATGTCTGTTAGCCTATTGGTACTATAATCATGATATCATTCTTGAGATTTGAACAATTTGCTAAGGAAATATAGGTTGAATATTATTGAATTTGTTTTAGTGAGCGGATGGAGAAACTTATGGCTTAGTATTTCTTGCATATCAGTAAACTTCCTCATGTTTCAGGATGATACTGCATTTGAAAAACAGAGTGCACTTTTTGCGCTTGCTGTTTCCGACATAGTGCTTATAAATATGTAAGTGTGTGTGTCCTGACATATCAGACATACTATGTTGCATAAATCAAACAAGTTCCGTAAGCAATATTGCTTTGATCCATAAAAAATGTGTATTGCTTAGGTGGTGTCATGATATTGGCCGTGAGCATGCTGCAAATAAGCCTCTATTAAAAACCGTTTTCCAGGTACATCTTTATAGATCTTTGTTTTGTTCTTCTTTTTAGTTGGAGACTCCCAACAATTTAATTTCCTATTTTCCCTTTTCAGGTCATGATGAGATTATTTAGCCCACGCAAAACAACTTTAATTTTTGTTATACGTGATAAAACACGAGTAAGCGCGGTCTATCCATCTTACACTGATGTTTTATATCTTTTAGTATTTTCATCTGCTGATTTTCCTTTTGTTTCCTTGAAGACGCCTTTGGAAAATTTAGAGCCCGTCTTAAGGGAAGATATCAAGAGGGTAAACTTTATGAAAACTTGTTCTTTTATCTAAGAATAAAGGTCTTTGGTGTTGTTAATTATGCAATCCTTTCTTGGCTATAGATATGGGACTCTGTTCCCAAACCAGAAGCCCATAAAGAAACACCATTGAGTACATTTTTCAATGTAAGATATTGAATATATTGTTATTCGTTGTCTTCTAACAATGTCCGTCACAATTAAATTATCTTGTTTAATTATATCAATTATTATCATCCTTACTGGTGAATTGGCCAGATTGAAGTTGTTGCTTTTTCTAGCTTTGAAGAGAAAGAAGAACAATTCAAAGAACAGGTAGAGTAGAAGTTTTCTTAAGATAGACCTAAATGAGAATAATGTTGCATTGTGCTCTATGCATGATACTTAAGATAATATATGGCTTAATGTAGCTTATGTTCATGAGGTTGATCATTTTGACAGTGTGAGATGTAAGACTATATTCATGATCTATTGAGACGATCCATAATCACAGAGGGTAGCAATCGTTACCCATCTATTATCTATATACAAATGGGTCGATTGGGTTATGTTTATTAACATGTTAAGTGGGTTGACATGGTCATAAGTAAATGCGTTCAAATGCATAAAGCCTCATAAATTGTTTTTATTAAAAAAAGTGTAGAATATGCTTGTAATAATATCATTTTTGTTATTGTATTTAATACACTAACCTTTTATAGTTAAAATAAGGTGTTCACTGTCGGTTCAACTACACCCACACCCCTAATGATTAACAAAAGTCATGGGTAGGTACTTTTACATTTTTCTACTGGTTTAGCAAACATTTTAACTATATACCTTTTTTAATGTAAGGCTGCCAACTTGAGGCAAAGATTCTACCATTCCATTGCACCTGGAGGGCTTGCCGGTGATAGGCAGGGAGTTGTTCCTGGTTCAGGTTTCTCTTTTAGTTCAGAACAGATTTGGAAAGTTATCAAGGAGAACCGCGACCTTGACCTGCCAGCTCACAAGGTACTGTAGACTGTAATTTGTTATATTCATTCCTTTTTAGCAACATCTATGTTTAACAAGCTAAATAAATAAATAAATCAAAAGGTGATAAGGTCTCCAAATGAAATTGAACACAGAAAGGAAAAAAAGGGAGAAAAGTGAAACTTTGAAATATAAAAACTACCCAGTTTTCTAAAATTTCATTTTCTGTTGATTTCTGCAGGTGATGGTGGCCACGGTGCGCTGTGAAGAGATTGCTAATGAGAAATACTCCGCGTTCGTTACAAACAAGGTTGATCGTTTTCATTTCTGTTAGTTAAGTGTAAGTCCCTTCCTTAAGGTTTTGGAATTAATTTGTTCATAATGTTACAGGATTGGTGTGAACTGGAGGAGGCTGTGAAATCTCATTTGGTGCCAGATTTTGGGAAGAAGATTAGTTCGATGCTTCAAACTTGTTTTTCAAGGTATGCAGATGTATATGTTGGCATGTGTTCCAATCGTTTTAACTGTTTTTGTATACATGGTTAGGGGAAAGTACATTTGAGAACCACAAAAGACTAGGAGAACTAGAGAGAACCCATCCTGGCCCTTGGATCAGAGAAGGAATATTTTTTTTCACATGTGAATACATTATAATTCACACGTGAAGAAATTCATATGACATATGTGACATCCATTCACATGTGAATAACCATTGATATTTTTAGTTGTTATCAAAGTGACCCAAATTGTTCTTCCACGTCAAGTTATTGTGCTTCTAAAGTGAACTTCTTCTACCCGATTATATATGAGTATTGCATTGCTATAATGTTGGTCTTTTGACTGTATAATATTGTCTAGTTAACTTTTTTAATTAAATTGGATTCATATGAAAATATTATTATAGTTAGTTATTTATACTATTCTTGGCTTCACACATTCATTTATTACGATTTCCTTTTGCAGCTATGATGACGAAACCACGTTTTTTGAAGATGGAGTCAGGACGGCGAAGCAAAAGCAACTTGAAGAGAAATTGTTGCAAGTAATGTTTCTCTGTTACCCTTTTCAAGAATTAAGAGTTTGAAAATCCTTAATTTATAAATTCTAATACGATCCAGTGCCAAACTCAAAGGGGGTGTAAGGTAATTCGTGAAACTACAAGGGACTTAGTGATATTATTTAGTTTCCTTATATCGTAACAACTGTGTTTTATTCCTTTCCAAAAAAAAAAACAAGTGTGTTTTAGTATTAACATCACAATAAACAAGAATCTGCAAGGATATATATGGCGGAGGGTATACAATCTAAACTAAGACCCTAGGGTCCATTGAGCTATACACCTGAGTCTTGGTTCTAAAAAGCACAAGGCACTCCGAGTTCTAACATAAAGGGTAGTGATTGTCCCATCATCAAGCTTTTACCAAGTGAAGTGACAATTAACTTCTATATGAATCGTTCTTTAACGGAATACCATATTATTTCCAATGTGATATTCCGACTTGTTAATCACACCATAAGTTCATAAGCTAGTTTGTGGAACCCGATCTCATTAAGTAGATTTTATAGCCAAAATAAGTTCACAAGTAGTTTTCACCATGACCCCTGTATTTGGATTCGGCAGAGGACGCAAAATAACATTTTGCTTCTTACTTTTCCAAGAAACAAGATTATTCCCGACAACACAATACTCGGTATTAGAATGTCTGCTTGTAGGGTCTCTGTTTTTGTCAACATTATGTAAAATGTTTGATGGTATGGTGGCCACTATTTTGGTGTAGGATTCCGTGACTCCATATACCATTTAGATATTTTAGGACATGATTACCAACATTCCGGTGTGAGGTCCTCAAGGATGACATAAATTAACTTATTATACATATTGAAAAGGCAATCTAAGTCCTTACAATTCTTCTGTACTTCTCAAGGTTATCTATTCTCAACTTTATGTTTGGTATCATAAGAGCATCAGAAACTTTTGCTTCGATAATCAAAGATTCCTTTCTTACCGCCAAAAACTTTAACCCCCAAAAGGCGTTTTAGCGAACCAAGATCCCTTATCTGAAAATGGATTCCAAGGAATGCTTTTAACTTTCTAATTCCATTTTCATCACTTTGAGTAACAACTATATCATCCTCATAGAACTAGCAAAATGCATCCATGGGTAGATGAAGTAAAGAATACCACGTGACTATATGAACTCCTCTATATTCTCTAAGCCAAATTTTATCACCATGATATCGAATTTCCTAAAACAGGAACAAGGAGATTCCTTTAGGCCATACAAGGATTTCCGTAACCCGCATACTTCCCAAACACTCCATGACCGACAAACATAACCCACATGGTTGCTCCATATATGCCTTCCATATATGCCTATTCATGTAAATCCATATAAAACTACGTTCTTGACTTCAAGTTGATGAAATACCCATGCATAGAAAAGGTTTCGGAATAATTTACAACTGATTACGTTTTTATGAGCGGATAAAACTACCAACATCTATGTATTATTACGACTGAGAGACTCCACCTTTTGAGCCATAGCATCGCGCCATCCAAGATGGGCCTTATGGTAAGTCTAGGAAGTCATCCAAGATGGGCCTTATTAGGGTCAAAGGTTTTGATTATGCAAGTTTTGAGTCTTTAGACATTGGGATGCTACCTAGTTCTTGAATTGTAGGCACTATGTTGTTCTTATTTTTCCTTGAACTACTTTGATTATCAGTTGAATTTGATTTGATTCTTATCAGAATCTTGCTTTTAGCATTGGATTTTGCTAATCCTTTTTGGACATTAATTGACCAATAACATAAAAAAATTACATTCTTACTTGTACTTATTTTATTTAGCTTGTTCAAGCGGCCTACCAATCAACTTTGGAACACATAAGGTCTGAAACATTGGAAAAATTCAATAAAGCATTTGATAGTGCATTGAGTGAAGGTCAAGGTTTCTCAAAAGCTGCTATTAATTGCAAATCATCAATCATGAAATTATTTGATGAACAATGTGAAGGTATACCTGCAGTTAATGTCTATTTATTAATAGTGAGTGGCAAGGTCATTGGGTTGGCTATCAGGTTAAGACAGGTTCTGGTCTAACATGTCATTGTTAGTCGAGTAAGGTTGACTCGAAAACACTTTGTCCAATTTTTTCCTTTTTTTAATAAAAATAATGAATTAGTAAGACTAAGAACAATATTTTTACAATAGTAATAAAAACAATGAATAAAGCATTCAAAATTTACTTTGGGTGACTTTCAACCCATTTGATACGTCCCCTTTACAATTTAACATCATACTTAAACATAGGGAGACTGGAACTGCTACTGTATTTGGATATACAGATCATTTTAATTTTTGCGTTTTTTTATCGTTGTTTATTTGAAAGAAATAAAGTTTAACTTCTGAATAATTGTCTTGATGGTGTAATCAGAATCATATTTAGTGCTTAAACATGCATGTTGATTTTTGCGGGCCTAATACACTGATTCTACAGGTGCTACCATCAAACAAGCTGACTGGGATTCATCTAAAGAAAGGGAAAAACTTTCACTTGATCTCGATACACATATTTCTGATATATGTAACGCAAAGCTATCCGATCTTTCTACACTATACGAGGTAATATTAGCTTGTATGTTTTGACTTTAATTAAATAATTTGGGTTATTTTTGTCCCTAATGGGTCAAGCGGGTTTATTGCCATCTAAAATCTATTGAAATGCATAAATCCTCCTAAATCATTTAATTGAAAAGAAGTTCAGGTTAGTTATTGTAATAATAATCAGTTTTATAATCATGTTTACCCCATTATTTATATTTAGAAAAAAGCGTTTATCGCGCCTGCCCAACCCGACCCTATTTAAAAGCAACACTCTTTACTCGTTACACAACCCGACTGACCCACCCATTCTGCTACCCCTACGGCTGATTGATTCAGTAAACCTTTATTCCCTTCTTTTATGCCTTTTCATGAGAAATATCACTATTGTATGAATTCTTCTGCAGTCTAAACTAACAGAGGCATTACATGGACCAGTGGAAGCACTTTTACAAGCAACTAATGATGATACTTGGCCTGCAATTAAAAAACTTTTTAAACGTGAGACTGAAACTGTTGTCACTGAGTGTTCTGCTGCACTTTCTGGCTTTGATATGAAGGAAAACTCCAAAAAGGAATTTTTGTCAAAGTTGGAGAATTATGCAATAGATTTAGTTGAAAAGAAGGCCAAAGAAGAAGCTGGCAGAGTTCTATATCTCATGAAAGAGAGGTGTTTGCTTGTTTCTTTATTGCGAGGTTCACAATTAGAGTTGGTAATTTCGACCTATTTACTTATGAACGGGTTAAACAAGGCTGTGTTCTTCACAGATAGGTCAAAATAAAAAATAGATAAAAAGGGAGCAGGTCAAACAGGTTGAATGTCTTTTGAAGTCTACTTCTAGTGCTCTCCTAAGTTGTTTGATTTCAAATTTCAGATAATTATTGCAATAGTAGTTATTTGTAATCATAATTAAAACGTTTTTGTTTTAAAAAAAATGGACAAAAAAGGACAAAAAATGTTTTAGAATAAAAAGGAGCATGGCTCAAGTGGTTCGAACAAGTTGATAGTTTTCCAAATTATATTTTTTAATGCATACAACCTTCTGAATCGTTTTTATTTACAACTTTAGATCTTTATTGAAATAATCTTGTTTTTGTAATCTTAGCTAACACATTAGGTATTTGTAATTTTTCAATAAATACACAAAAAAGCATTTGTGTATCAAACCAACATGACATGTTACCAACAAATGATTTATTACCCAACCCACCTCACCTATCAATTTGGCCCTCAATACTTAAATCATAATAGTCGTGTTAGTTGGAAATGATATTACTTTTCATGTAATTATTTAAAAAAACATGCACAGGTTTACAAGCATATTTAATCATGATAACGATCAAATGCCTCGGGTTTGGAGTGGAAAGGAAGATATTCGAGAAATTACTAAAACAGCTCGCTATTCTGTAAGAATCTCTGTGCAGGAGAACAAAATCGTTTAGTTCTAACTTGTCATATCTGTTCTTATTTGTTACTTTTACAAAAAATTCAGTGTTTAAAGTTGCTATCTGTATTGGCTGCGATGCGTTTGGATGGAGATGCTGATAAGATTGCAGATACACTTGTCCTTACTTTATTAGATCCAAAGAAAGTTGCCGTTAAGAGCTCCACTTCAAATGACCCATTAGCCTCAAGCACATGGGAAAAGGTATCATATGTGAATAACAAACAAACGAACCTAGTATAATCCCATTCATAGCAAAGCTATTGGTAGGGTGGGGTGGGGTAGGATGGTGGTGATCGAGAGGCTGCTCCGGCTGAGACCCGCGGCTCCTAATATATGTGAATGTAAATTCTATTTTAGTTCTTGTTGATAATATTACTGAAGAAAACTGGGACTAATATAACTAGATATTTATCAACCAATGTGTTTTTAATTGTTAAGAGGTTGGAATTTTGACCCATTTTTTAATGAATGGATCGACTTGGGTTATGTTTTATCAACCTGACAAAGTGGTAAAACTAAAGGTAGCTGAAATGGAAAAGGAAACAAGCCAAATGGGTCAAACTTATCCGAAGCATTTAGTTGGGTTGGGGTACAGAGCCATAAGCGGGGGGGGGGGGGGGCAACATGCTGTGCCTGCCCATTTTCACACTTCTAGTTCATTTTTATGCTTGTTTTGTTACATATTTTGGCAATTTATCTGTTTAATCCTAGGTCCCAGCATCAAGGACGTTGATTACTCCTGTTCAGTGCAAATCTTTGTGGAGCCAGTTTCAGAGAGAGACAGAATATACAGTCACTCAAGCAATTTCTGCCCAGGTATATGTCTGTTATTATGTTATTCTTTCCAATACTATATTTGAGATTATTTAAAAAGTTACAAGCATACATATGGTAGTATAACATCACACAATAATGGAAGTTTGGATGTGTGGTTTGAAAGTGACTATTTGATCATCCATTATTGATGTGTGGTTTAAAGAACTAGGAGTAAAGGTCTTCTAAATTAGATTAGAAGAAAGGGTAGATATGTAATATTAGTTTACTTCATATAATAGTTTAGTTGCAGCTTGAAGTTGACTATGCAAATCTGATTACGTGACCCATAAATAATCCTATAACCATAATCAAAATGTGTTTATCCCAAGTATCCCAACATTAAAAGCTAATTATCGTGACTTTAAATCATAATACTCATAATCAATTTTGAAATGCAAATAACTTTTTTATTTTTTTTTAACTTTGTTGCTATGATTTTCAGCAAGCTAACAAGAAAAGCAGCAATTGGTTACCACCTCCATGGGCTATTATGGCCTTATTTGTTCTTGGTTTCAATGAATTCGTGACTCTTTTGAGGTTCTTTCGGCTTTAGCATATCTCCCATAACCATATTCAATATTTCATTTCTTTTAAAGATGAAGGATACGTAATATCCATATTCTTTGACTGCCTCGTGACTAACCTCCCTCTATCATCCTAATTTGCAGGAATCCGTTGTATCTAGTTTTGATTTTCGTCGGTTATCTACTTATGAAAGCTTTGTGGGTTCAACTAGACGTAGCTTCTGCATTCCGAAATGGCTTTGTGAGTGTTAAATTAATGTTTTCATGTTCTTATGATGTGAAAGATTCGACCCATTTACTTATGAATGGGTCGGTTTGGTTTATGTTTAATTTAGCGGTTCAAAAGACGCCTAACATTATTTTTAATGAATAAAACTCATTTTATTCAAATTTTATATTATTATTATTATTATTAAAATAATATAACTTTTGTAAACATATTTGGCACTAACTACTTACAATAAGCTAAGACCCTGTTAACTTTTCAAAGGAAATTGGTCAAATGAATTGAAAGTGTCCTAAACTATTAACATTATTGCATTTAGCCTCCTAATTTTATTTTATTAACAAAACATATTTTTAATAAGGCTATAAATTCAACTAATATAATTTTGATCATTATATCTAACATGCTAGCTGTTTATAAGGTTATAAATTTACGAGCAAAGAGTTTTGGCTCAACATGATCGTTTTGACCCGTATGCATTGTTCATTTTGATTTTTGACACATCTACTTACTAGGAACTAGGAAGTGACTAATATGAATGTCTTCTGTATCATACCTTTTCTTTTCGTATCTCCAGCTTACAGGAATGTTCTCGTTATCTACCAAATTTATTCCCACCATCCTCAACCTCACAAGAAAACTCTCGGAGCAAGGAGAAACGCCCACTAATCCCCAAACAAACCATCAACACAGCTCTTAATATCAACAAGTTTATCGCAGGATAAAAGTGGCATTTGGTGAGCGCCTCATCTAATCAAGGTGACTTTTACTAATGAAATATCATCCAACGGCCCGTTTGGGCATGCAGACTAGTGGTGAATCAGTTTATCAGATAATGAACTACTTGTGCACGCCAAACTGGTCGACTTTGCTAATACGGTTCGTGTCGGGTTTCGAGCATTTTACTCCCAAAAATGCTAACAAAAGCCACACACACTTTATATGCATGTTAAAACTTTATTTATTTATTTTTTTGGTTTTTCCTTTGATTAAAATTTCTCATATGAAAAAAAAACCTCCATTTCTGGTGAAGAGAAGACTTTATCTGTATATTAGTAGTGTATATGTAACATGTATATATTCTACTGCCTTCTAACAAGTGTTTTAAATGTTCACTATATATATTTTTCAGTTTCGTTGGGAGGTTATTATCGAGATGTTGTAAATTGTAATCAAGTTTTTCTTGTCACCCAAGTCTTCCTAACATTTTTTCCGGTCAAGTTTCCTCAAAACTTGATGGTTTTCAAGCTAGTTAGCTACTTAGCTTACAACTCGTATAAGGTTCGTTGCATTCCTTGATCTTCTAATGTGGTTTATAACAATTTAGCTTAAAACACATTTTGAAGTCATTCAAACTTTTTTTTTCTTTTCTGACGTGAAAGTTACCCGACTTTCATTACTCGTTCTAATATTGTAAAACTATTGTGTTAACAATTGATATGCCAGATAATCTTTTTTAATTCCTAATGTTTATATAAATATATAAATGATATAAATAGTGATATAGGCGTATAGCTTTTTTAATTAGAATAATTAATAAAGGTATGACCTGTTTAGATTGCGAAAGTGATGATTTTTAATCGAAAATTTTGTATTTTGACAGCTTTTAAACTTAAAAATATAGTCATATTTATGACGTAATATAATCTCCAAACAACATATAGGAACGTATAATGATGGCAACAATAAATAATAACTAATTTTATATTCGTCTCAATGGATGGCAACAATAAATAATAACTAATTTTATATTCGTCTCAATGGATAGCTTAGTATAGTTACAGAAAAGTTTCATTTTTTTTTTGTCTTCTACATTCATTATTCATATTCCAAATAAACAATCTTTTTAAGTACAAAATCATAAAAATATGTAACTGATGATTTATTGAAAAATGATAATTTGTTTTACCGCCTCAAAGAAAAAGTATTAACTAAATTGATGCATCTAAGCTTGAATGCGAACAACGTGAGGGTATCGTAGAGACTAGAGGCGAGGTTGTAACTTCACTAGGGTTGCTAGTCACCATCTTTGAGAATCCTAAAAAATTACGGAATTCTAGGCGAGTATAAAAAATAAGCTCCTAAAATATAAACCCAATCTTATATTACTGTTAAAAATATTATTCAAATGTGTTAGCGATACATAAATAAAATGTGTTAAAATAAAACTAAGGAAACTCGAATAAAAAATTAAATAAGAAAAAGAAAGACAAAAAAAGTCTATAAAAGAAAAGAAATTAGAAAGGAGAAATAAAAAAATATATGTAAATTTTTTATATAATATTTAAACTTGGACTAAGGATTTAAACTCACCATACCAACTAACTCATTTGGTGATTTAATTATCTTCACATACATATATAATATCTAAAAAATATAAAATATATAAAAAATTTAAAAAATTTCATACATCTCGGGAGACGAGGCCTGGGCGGTTGTGTTGGGCCCCGTAAGAGCTTTAACAATATGACTACAGTTTGATAGATATAATAGATATAGTCGTGTAAGGGAGTTGGTGGTATAACAGATATAGTTGTGTAACATAGTTTCTAGGTCATACGCTCGATACTTTAAGTGTTTGGATCGTTACGCGTTTTTTCTCATTTTTTTTGCATGGCGTTATAGCAATGCAAATGCTATGTCATAGCGTTAACCTCGCGGCAACGCGCGAGTTGTAAAATCTTGTTTTGTCTATGAATCGGGTAAAACCATGTAACATAATATTTAGGTCGTAGGTTTGATACTTTGAGTATTTACCTTCTAAATTTATCGTCGTTACGCAATTTTTTGTATTTCCTTTTCCTTTACGTGACGGTTTAGCACTGCAAATGTTTTATGTATCCATATTATCCCATGAATCCGTAATAACTCGCGCATATAGTATATCTTGTTTTGCTAATCAAACCTAGCTAACTCAAAATTTAATCGTTGTGGACCATGACTTCAACTTTATTTTACCAGTAAAATAGTCTTTTTCACTACACTTCTATAAATATGACTTACAAAGCTAAAACTCTCATTCTTGAAGTACATTAAAGTAAATATTTTTCTAAACCTAGCGTAGAAAACCATACAAATCATGCAAGGGTAAAACACTTACATTTTCAGAAGCCTTTTAGACCAGGGTATGTGTTGTCCCCTCTTCTCTGGTAACCCGCCGCCGCATATGTCGAAAAAGAGGGAGCGGGCGGTACACCTCATTTTCCTGGGATTGTAGTTCAATCGGTCAGAGCACCGCCCTGTCAAGACGGTCTGCATCTTACGAGAAGGGAACAAAGTAGCAAATGTAAGAATATGGAATTACTGAATTGATTTCATTCATAATAAATGTTACAATATATATAGGAAATACTAAACCCTAATTAATCTTAACTGGGCCCGTGGGCTACAATAATAAACCTAATATAATCTTATAATCCAATACTCCCCCGCAGTCATAGCAGAGGAAAACCGGATGCTAAGACTGAAAAATAAACTAAACATAATGATAATAATAAAAGAAACTAGCTTCAATTTCGCTTCTCGATTCTCAATCACAATCTTCTATCAACTAATCCATCGAGTACTTGAATGTGCCAAATTATATTTTTCAACGTAAGGATCTCGTAGCTCTCTAGATAAAGCTTCAATGCAATGGTGCGACAACAAATTTTAGTACCATAATCCAAGAGGCGGAGCGGCGGTGGACCGTAGTCCGAAAGCCGATGTGTCAATGCTAGCGATCGAAGGTCTCTTGCATCCGTAGATCAAGAGGAAAGATGTCACACCCCGGTCAACGGTTTCGGGTGTGAGCGAGAATGGAATCATAGTCGAGGATACATAGAACACTTCTAATAATTTAAAAACTTCATAAAACATTAATACTATTTCATTGCAGCGGAAAAGGTGGTGGAAACATTAATGTCTTACATATTTTGAAAACATAAGTCTTAAACGATTATTAAAAGCATAAAATGGTTAAGCTGAATAGTCGGGACTATGACTCCAAGGACAGGTCCGATAGCGTTTGTAAGCCCCATTTGCATGTCTTCAAGAAAGTCTCGTCAATTACCTAAGAAATCATGAACATAAAACGGGTCAACATAAAGTTGGTGAGGTTCACAGGTTTAGGACTCGATAGTTAAACAGTTGTAAACAGTTGTAAAACAGTTTCGGTATACTTAAATATTATCAGGGTTTATTGTTGTGGTTGTATGATCTCACCTGAACCTTGATTTCAAATACTAACGGTTTACCCACCCGGCATCTCTTGCCCAGAGATGTTAAACAGTGCAGAATAACTGATGTGTACCCCCAGACAATCCGGAGTCAGAACTGGAGCTACCAGTTAGGGTAGGGTTGTCAACCCAAATAGATCTATTCACTAGCTATCGTTTCGTACAGAACTAATTGAAATCAATTAATGATGGGATTTTCGGTTGTACAAACGTTTATAACGATAATGTACCAAGTTGGGCAATCAGTAAGAGAACAAGTAGTCATACGGCTAACAAGTAAACCATAATATTAAGTAAAAAGCATTTAATCAGTTTTCATGATTTCTCCCCCAAGTATAAAACAGTTAAAAGGAAAAGGGGCCGTGAAACTCACAGTTTAGCAGATAATCGGATTTTAAGCAGCGAAGAACGGTAGCACGTAACGTCCTAAATAATTAAATAACATATGCATAAGGTCTATGATCATTTGAGTAACATAAGTCACCCAAGTGATACCGGTCAAGTCTTGACGTTTTAAGTCCGTTTGTATTATTGAAAACTTGTTAACTTGTATTTATTTAATTAAATACGTTCATGGTTATTTATATTTATGTCCAATAAATATAAACAAATAATCATTTTCAATAATTAAATCAAGTCCTGAACATCGAGTAAAAAGAAGAAAAAATAATGTTTATTATTATTTTCACAAGTTCGAATAATTATTTTAATTATATAATTACTTATTCGATTTGTTAATCTTGTAAGTTATAATTATTTTAAATAATTACGATTAACAATTATTTGGTGAATAAAACAAGGTTTAAGTCTTTTGCAAATAATTATTTGTCAAAATAATTATTAACGTTTGTTTCATTTATAAAACATAAATCTTTAAGGAAAAGCATTTAAAGTTTTTAACATTTAATCATTTCCAAGAGTAAATCAATATTTCAAGTTCATGAAATAAAAAAAAAACGTTGATAAGAAAATTTATGACGACGCTTGGATTTATAACATTGGGTTTATAAAACTTGACTTTTATTTAAAATCTCCAACGAACGTTGGTTCATTTTTGGATACTTTGTTTTTATCAAAGTAATATTAAAAGTCCTTGTAAATATTTTACACCAATGATTTGTCTTGGTTTATTTTTATAAAAATCTTTTATGAAAATATTTATTTTCAAATGTAATCTTTTTATAAAAAGTCCATTTCTAGCAAGTTTTAAGAAAGGTTAAAACTTGTAATAAATCCAAGTATTTATGTCAAATTAATCATTTGACATAAATATTATTCTTATCAAATCTAGCATTTATTTTTATTCTTTTTGTCCAATCATTTATAACACATTAAATATGTTACATGGTTATTTTTAGAAATAAATACTTTGATCCATTTTTATAAATCACTAGTTACTTTAGTGATTTAAGTTTATTTCTAAAGTCCATGATTCTTAGCTTATATGTTTGTTTATCATAGTTTCATGTAATAAGTTAACATAATATAACATGGTTTATATTGTTAGTTAACATTTTTAATAACATCATGAAATAATAACAATTCAAACATATATTTAAATGCAATCCACTAACATAATAATGTTAGGACATGAAATATAAATAATCTACTAACACATTACATGTGTTAGGACCAAAAGCAAATAATAACAAGTAATATTATTTAGTCCTTTTAACTCAAGGTTATGTAAATTGCATATGAGTAATCATGATGACCTTGGGTGCACTTGAATACTTTCCATAGATTTCTTCAAGTGTTTCACCCCATTCTCTTGGCTACTTTAAGTTCCTAGAACACCATGAGAATGTTTTAAAGATCATAAGAAGAATGGAGGTTTAAGAAGAGAGACTTTGATGATTAACTCAATATACATTCACATTTTATTAATTATGAAGGGGCTTGGGTTTGCAAACAACCAACTTGAAATCCATGGATTTCATTAGATCTAGGTGCACAAGGTTACTATCCATAAGGCTTCACCATTGTGTTTCACCATCTTAAATCTTTAGAAGAAAAGGAGATTAAGAAGAGAGTTTGGTTGGTTGTTGCAAGCAAGCATTCCAAGATCAAAAGATTATAACATAAGTGTTAGTTGTTTTTAGTTGTCAAGACTTGTAGGGTGATTCTTGGGTGGTAAACATGTAAGTAACATAGTTGAAAATGGGTTAGAATACTCACAAAAATGTGAGGAGGAAACCGAGAAAGGGAGGTAGGGTGGCGGCGGTCCGGCGGGGCTGTGGTGGTCCGGCGGCGGCGCTGCGGTGGCAGGGGCGGCGGCAGAAGGAGGGGCCGGCGGTGGTGGTTGTTTTCAAGTGAGGGAGCAAGAGGAAAGGTGGTGTGGATGTGGGGGACAAGAATGGCTCCTAACCCTCTCTTTTATAGCCTTAATCAAGTGTTTAACCAATGTGTATTAGTGAGTTGTCAAGCTCTTAGACACTCCCAACTTCTCTAGTTGTAGGAGATTATTTTTATAAACTCTCATGTGTTTTATAAGAGTTCCATGACTTTTATAAGATAAAAGGTGTTTAGGAGTTTACAAAAATCTTAACTTTTTAAAATATAATCCAAGCATATTTTATCCAATTGAGTAATGATTTTTATTTTTATAAACATTGCAAGTTCAAGTTTTATAAAAATATTAGTGGTTTTAAAAAAAGGTTGGTTAAGAGTTATAAAACATTGGGCTTAAAACAAATTTATTAAATTTGTTAAGATTGGGCCAAGCCCAATCGTTTTTATTTAAAAGAATGGGCCGAAGCCCATTCGGTTTTCGAGTGGGGTCTGGGCCGAAGCCCAGTTGGGGTTGCGAGACGGATTGGGCCGAAGCCCAATCGAGTTGGGGTTGGGCCGGTTCTTGGTTCGTGGGCCGCGAAGGGAAAAAAGAAAAAGGTTGGGCCGGTTACGGCCCAATGTGATCTGGGCCGCGGGTCGGGTTTCCGAGTTCGGGAAAACACTCGGGACGTCGTTACGAGTGATATGATTGGTGAAATTTTTTAGGCTTAACGGACTTGAATTGTGTTTATTGGGCTTACCGGGCCCAATAGGATAAACGGTTTGGAAAAATGGCTAAGTCTTGACAACGTAACACTTATTTTATGTTCGTAAAACGTTTTATCAGTTTATAATGGTTGGATAAAATATAAAATGTCAAATTTTATATTTATTTTCTTATTATTGAAATTCCACCGTTTTACGTACGTATATATGTATATTTAGTTTAATGTGGAATCGAAGTCGGTTAACCATTTAACTATCACAGTTAATCATGTATTAAAGCAGTAATTCACGTAATTATCATGTAATTAAAAGTCAACGAAAGTCAACGGAGAGAGAGTTGACCTGGTTTGGACGGGTTGTCACAAAAGATTTATAGATCTAAAAACAAAAAAAACAAAATAAAACAAGACCGGTGAGGTGACCGTGGTCAAACGGCGGTCGTTTTGATCCGTAGATCTAAAAAGAAAGGAAAAACAAATTAACCTAATCAAACTGTAATTGTCGCTTTGATCCGTAGATCTAACAAAGAAGAAAACAAATTAATCTAATCAAACCAAAGAAAAAAAACAAATTAATCTAATCAAATCGTAGTTTGAAATTGAGAACGCTGACCACGATCCATGAACCAAATAAAAGAAAATACATGCATGTTGATCTTGAAAGAATATGTTTCTTTCTAAATGCTCTGTTGCGCCGCCAATTAGAATGGATATTATAGGTTTATCCAAATTGGTCTTGAACTAGATTTTCAAATTATTTGTTCCCGATGAAGAGGACCGTAGTCCAATACTAGGAAGAAGAACACAAAAAGTGCCAAGAAAATTTCTTGTTTCCAACACCAAGAATTTTTAACGGCAACAAATTATTTCAGGTACGATTATAGGCAAAGAACAATAAAAGGCATCACAATATGATCTCGTTGAGAAGAGCGACTGGAATCTTGAATCGAAAACGAAGTTTTATTCAAACGAAAACATGAAGAAGATGAGGACAGGGCGGCGACGATAGTGGCACACCGCCCTGTCTAGCGTTTGAACCCGAAGTTAGGTTCCAAGGATTTTGGCTGTGATTACCATGTAAGAATATGGAATTACTGAATTGATTTCATTCATAATAAAGGTTACAATATATATAGGAAATACTAAACCCTAATTAATCTTAACTGGGCCCGTGAGCTACAATAATAAACCTAATATAATCTTATAATCCAATAGCAGATTCGCTGGCATCCTTTGCTCACGCGCATAGGGACATCATGGTGTTCTACTCAGAAGATAAGTTGGTTTATGACTTACAAGCCAATGGAACTCATAGTTGGTTATGGGAGGAGTGTACCTCGATTTAATCAACTGCTTTCACTCTATCATCGCCTGAGTTAGTGGTCCACTTGTCCTAATATTTATATAAAAACACACATTCATTCTTTGTCAATATCATATGATAATTTGACAAATTTATCTATTTAAGGTGGCGTTTGGTTCATTGAATTCAATTGAATTGGAATTGGAAAATTTTTCTTTGAAAGTTGTGCTTAGTTGGGTTATGGACAAATTTAAATTGGAATGAATTTCTTTAATCAATGGAATTTGAGGCCATCAAACTTTCCTTCGTTAAAGTGAAGGATTTATAATGAATGTTAAAATAGTACTAAATTTCATTGATTAAAGGATTTCATCGCATTTCAAATTCTCCGTTACTCAATCAAGAACAATTTTGAAAGGAAAATATTCAAATTCCGATTCCATTGAATTACGCGAACCAAACGTCACCTTAGTTTATAATCCCGCCAACAAAATTTTACTATTAGAGTTTGCGATTTTGATAAAGTTTATTTCTGATTTATCTCGAAAATGCTTAGCAGATTATCTGAAACGAAAAGACAGTGAGATTAACACGTCAGTAACAGAAATGTTAAGCAGATTACCTGAAACTGACAGTGAGATTACCAAGTCAGAAACATAAATCCTAAGACTGCCCGTAGTGGGGCGTTAGTGGACGAAAAATGGCTCTATAACGCCCCTCATAACGCCCACCCCCACTACGGTGGGGCGTTATGGGGCGTTATAGAGGGAGAATCGGCGAGGGGCGTGAGGGGTTTAACGCCGAGAAGGGGGAATGTTGGTGGGGATATAGCCGTTGAATGGCTATATCAACGGATATATATATTTTTTTTTCAATTTTTTTAAATCTTACACAATATATATCACACATAATTTATAAAACTCACACACTCATTCCTCTCATACTCTCCGTTACTCAATCAAGAATAATTTTGAAAGGAAAATATTCAAATTCCAATTCCATTGAATTACGCGAACCAAACGTCACCTTAGTTTATAATCCCGCCAACAAAATTTTACTATTAGAGTTTGCGATTTTGATAAAGTTTATTTCTGATTTATCTCGAAAATGCTTAGCAGATTATCTGAAACGAAAAGACAGTGAGATTAACACGTCAGTAACAGAAATGTTAAGCAGATTACCTGAAACTGACAGTGAGATTACCAAGTCAGAAACATAAATCCTAAGACTGCCCGTAGTGGGGCGTTAGTGGACGAAAAATGGCTCTATAACGCCCCTCATAACGCCCACCCCCACTACGGTGGGGCGTTATGGGGCGTTATAGAGGGAGAATCGGCGAGGGGCGTGAGGGGTTTAACGCCGAGAAGGGGGAATGTTGGTGGGGATATAGCCGTTGAATGGCTATATCAACGGATATATATATATATATATTTTTTTTCATTTTTTTTTAAATCTTACACAATATATATCACACATAATTTATAAAACTCACACACTCATTCATCTCATACTCTCTCATACTCTCTCATACTCTCTCAATTCTCTTCTTTTTAAAAAAAAATGGGCTCTCCCTCTTCCTCCACTCGACTCGGTCTCTTCGACGATGAAGAAGACGAGGTTGTTTCCGCCGCAATTCAACTTTTTGACGTGCCGGTTCCACGCCCAGTTATTAAGCGGAGACACCTCGAACGTGATCGTAATGCGACCAATGATAATCTGATGAGAGACTATTTTGGGCCCAACCCACTCTACGACGAGGAGACGTTCAAGAGACGGTTTCGAATAACCAAACGGTTATTTTTGTGTATAGCTAAGGATTTGGAAGAACATTCTCCTTATTTTAGGCAACGGTTCGACGCCACTGGAAAGCTTGGGTTCACTTTTATTCAAAAGTGTACGCCAAATCTGGTGTCGCGGGGTCTCTTAATGACATCAACGTCTTGGAAGGTTCTTCTGTGATTGAGGATTACGTATCTGATAAGATGGTGAAGATCGGGTTTTACGCGAATGGAACCTACTACCAACATGGATATGTATTGGGTGACGGGATATATCCGGAGTACTCGATGATCGTGAAGACATTCAAAGACCCAATTGATGAGAAGCGACGAAATTTCAAGACGGTTCAAGAGGCGGCTCGGAAGGACGTCAAGTGTTGTTTTGGAAATCTTAAAAAAAATGGCACTTTCCTAAAAATCCTTGTCGATTGTGGACGAAGGATAAGATGGAGGATTGTATGCGCGCAATTATCCTCATGCATAACATGAACAAAGAGGATAAGGGTGATGCGATATGTGCCGACTTTCGCCCCGAACATATCCAAGTGATGCCACCTGCGACGAATGAGAAGCGACTTCAAAACTACGCGATGTTGCGTTCTAGAGAGATACACAACTCTCTAAAAGCGGATTTGGTTGAACACACTTGGACCTTTAGGCCATTTGATTACGTGCCCGAACCGGTTGTGCAACAAGAAGAAGAGAGTGACGGTGAAGAAAACCAAGAAGACTACGACGATGTCCAATTCGATGATTAGTTTTTTTTTATCGTCTTTTGTTTTGGTTGTATCGTGTTTTTATTTTTATTTGTAACCTTTTATTTTTTTTTAAGAAAGTAGTTTGTTTTAAAAAAAAGAAAAGAAATTAATAATTAAGTAATGATGGTAGGGCTTTATGGGGGCTTTATCCACTACACCATAAAGCCCCATAAAGCCCCATAAAACCCCTTGCCCAGTCAGCTGTCACGTATCAGTTAATGCCCCATTTAAAGCTTTATGGGGCCTTAACCACTACACATAGCCTAAGCATATTACCTTAGAAATCAAGCCATATTGGAAATCAAATCATTTCATCCAATAAACATCCGGTATATTTTCATTTTCAGTCCCCT
>JBCNJP010000013.1:810778-853040 GCA_039602395.1 Deinandra increscens subsp. villosa
TAATGACACTCACGAATAATTCATTGATGAACTTTAATAAATTAGTTATAGCATAAAAATTTATTGTCAGAAGTAAAAGTATGTTGCATTTTTTTAAACAAAAGCATACGGGCACATGCAATTAACTTTTAGCTTCCATAAAAAGTGTATCATTTAAGTATCTATAAATTTTTTTTGGTCATAAAGAGAGAACATGAAAATAAATGAAAACCTTTATTTTAAATATTAAGTTACTTTGATAGTTTAAGGAAACATTTTAATGAAATTGATCTAAATTTAATATGTGTTTATCTCGTTTGCGTCTGATACATTTAGGTCACTAACTCCCGATGTAACGGGAGCGGGTTTCCTTAACAGAGTTCAGCGGGTCGCGCACAACAATTTTCCAAACCCTAAAAATTATAGGTTTGTTTTTAAAGGATCGGTTTTACTCTCCAAAAAGGGGTTGCGGTACAACTTGCTCATTTACCTACCACTTTATTATAATTTGATCCAGTTGTTATATATATTAATATTAATACTAGTGGTGACAAAAAAGTTATAATACGACTAAGATATAACTTTTAAATGGTAAAATTTTAACAAATACCTTACCGAACGTTCACGAATACAAACGCGACCTTTATTCCTTTTTGTTTTTTAACTAAACAAATAAAATTTTATGTCATGTTTATTCATCTATATCTATATCTATATCTATATCTATATCTATATCTATATCTATATATATATATATATATATATATATATATATATATATAATAAACATGAGTTTTTAAAGTTCATGTGGCACAATTTTAGGTGTGCCACAATTTTAGGTGTGCCACATTGGATTTGGCTTATTTGTCAATTCCTCATTATTTAGATTAAAAAATTACACCAAATTAAATTCTTTCCATAAAAAAATATCCATATTTTTGTTTACAATACCACAACTTTTATTCATCATATCTTACTTATTCCTCAACAAAAATTCGATCCGTAAATTGTTTTGGATTCGTGACAGAAAACCTAACAAAACTAGATCCATATTGCTTAGGTTTTGATCAACGAATCATACGTTTATTCCAAGACCTTCATTGATTCCAGCAGAAAAGCGGATTGCTTTCAGATTTTAAAGAAGACAATTTCTAATTTCGGTTTTTTTTTTGCAATGACCATAAAATAAAGCTAAGGTCAATCACCATCTAGAGTTTGACTGTTTTTAAAGAACCCGGTATTCTTCTATGGGCAGCTGTATGTTGCTCTATTAAGAGTGAAAAGCAAAAACGGTCTTAGAATCTTAATTTTAGATAAAGATGATCGCCAGACGAATATAACAAAAAACATTGTATTCAAATCTTTTTTTTTAAACTTGTAAATTTAATATATTGAATGTTTATCGGCTCTTTAGCTTTATGTATTATTTAGTTTATTTTTTTTTCAATTTAGGTTCATCTTTTATTTCGTATAATTCTTTTTATATCATAGCCTCGGTATTTACCCGAGTCACTGACTTGTTTATTAAATAAACGAATTGTGATTCCTTTGGCCGTCCGTAATGACATCCGCCTTGAAAAACTGCATCCTCCAAAAAGGGATCCACCTGAGCCTACCTTCATCAATTTTCAGTATATTCTATAACTACTATACTATTATTATTTCCTCGATTGTCGTTTTTATCACTCCAAATATTAAATATTTATGGGAGTTTGAATCATCCATGAGTGGCGTTGATAATGGCGTCCAATTGTATCGATCCGCCATAGCCAAGTGGTCCTTCACAACCTTCATTCAAATTCACACCCCCATGTGTGTGCACTGTGCACGCATCTTTCCTTCGATTCAACTATAAACCCTTCCCTTCCCTTCCCATCCAGCAACCAGATCTCTCTTCCTCCCATCGAATCCGGTTACTCAATTTGCTGATCACTATTCAACTAAATCAACATACATCACACACAACGAACGAAGAATCCAGGTCATATTTTCGTATTTACAACTAGATATATCTCTCTATATTATCATGCATCGATTTTACTTTCAGATTGTATTTATTGGTTCCTAAGTTTCCTTTGTTAGGGTTACTAACGATTACGATATACTCTAGGCTTTCATGATCCGGTTTACTAGGCTTCAGTTACGTTTTTAATCTTAATCGGTAACCTCTGTTTGATACGGATGCGATTTCTTCAAAATTTAGGGATGTAACCTGAATTTTCTTCAAATTATCTTTACAGTTTTGCTTATTTTCATAAAGCATCTGCGAGATCGTCAGCTAGTTTGATAATTGCTTAAACTCTGTTGTTTATTGTGTTTGTATAGATTCGGCAATCTGTTAGGTGAAAGATAAACTGTTGCTTCGTTAGATTTTTGGGAGGAAAACAGGTCTGCACATTAGTAACTGATTAAGTGTGGAGGAGAAGTTATTATTGATTTCATGTGAGGTGATTAAAGATCTGATCTTCATTTAAATGGAGGCGAGAAGAAAGTAAGAGGTAAATGCATAATAATTCTGATGCGATTGAATTTGATGCTGCAGCAATGACCAGTGAGCTTGAGCGAGATTCAGTTTCTACAATTGTAAAAGACAGAGCAGTGGTGGGCAAGAGTTCAAATAACAATATATCTCTTAGAACGGGTGAGGAATTTTCGCTTGAGTTTCTTCAGGATCGTGGTACAAGAAGAATACCTAATGGACATGATATGTACCTGAACCATGACCCGATAGTTGGATCAAAAAGCGATGTGAATGATCATCTTGGTTACAGTGAAATTAGTGGTATGATTGGGTTGCAAAGGAGGGATCTTGTAAGTAGTTCTAATGCACCTGATATCATTTCCATGGCAAGTGCACCAGTTATTGGTTCAATTCCGTCTCTGCCCCACCGAGCTTCAAGTGACTCTCAAAGAGAAAAGATAAAGTTTCTTTGCAGCTCTGGTGGTAAAATTTTGCATAGACCCGGTGATGGGAAACTGAGATATGTTGGAGGTGAGACACATATATTTTCAATACAGAAAAATACGCCGTTTGATGAATTTGTCAAGCGAGCGAGTGAATATTGCAATCAGCCTCACACGATCAAGTACCAGCTACCTGGAGAAGATCTTGATGCTCTTATATCTGTGGCATCTACTGAGGATTTTCAGAATATGATTGAGGAATATAATGGGATTGGAAGTCATGATGGTTCTTCACGACTTAGGATATTTTTGATTCCATTGACTGAATCTGAAAGCACAATCACCATTGAAGCTGATGTTAATCTCCAGAACAATCCAGATTACCAATATGTAGCTGCTGTTAATGGTATAGTCGATGATGTTCTGATAAGGAACAATGACACACAGTTTTTGACAGATGAATTGAGTCAGTTGAAATCGAGTTTTGACCAAAATCCAAGCTTGCCCATAAATCATTCACCTTTCAATCCTTTGGATAATAATGCTGGCCTGAATAACACAAATGCCACTCCATCTCTTCTTGTTTCACCTGTTGTAGTGCCACAACACGATGTTACTAATGGTCATGCACAAGTCTATAACGACCCATTATCTGATAGTATTGAGATCCCACTACTCAAGGGCCGTGCTTTCCATTCTGAAAACCGTAATTTACTCCCTCTTGATCCAGGGAATCTAGATGTGGGACTCGGCGGGTCTCAATTGGGCATCCCACATGCATTTTCTGACCCACAGCTTCAAGAACGTGGAACAACCTCTGCTTTTGGGTCTCAAGATGGATTGAATCTTCCCTCTACAGTGAGCTTTGTACCGTCACCGCTACCTGCACAGCTGCCATCTTCTTTCTTTCAGGGGAAGTCTATTGAACAATATGATAATATTCATCCAGAAGTCTCATATGAGATGCCAAATGTGAATCCTTTTGCTGTTTACAGTCGAGCAGATTTCCTGCACCAAGAAACGAAAGAAGATTCAAATAGGAGTGCTGAGTTGCAAAATGATTATGATAGAAACAGGGCTCATTTTCATCAAGATGGGAATTTCGTGAAGAACTCAAGGGTCAATCATGAGCCGATATCTTTTCTTGTAGCTGACACGCCACTGCATGAACTGCATGACCCAAACATTGTCCCTGTATCAACAAATAACTCAAAGCCTATACCAGGTGCAGTGATGCAGCCATTTTTAAGCAATAACAGACAACAAACTGTTGAAAATCAGCAGCAGGTTTATACTGGGACCAATATCTCAGGAATTACATGTATGGTTCCCAATCACAATAATATATCAGATGCTGACAGATCATTGAATGATCTTCTTTCTCAATTATCTGATGGTTTAAGGTTCGATGTACCTGCTGTACAACCAACAAGTTCACATCAGAAGGAATTAAAAAACCATAAGCCTAAACAGAAAGCTGATGGTGCCATGCTGGAGTCTATGATGCATGATGTTCCATTATTGCAGATACCAACAACAGGTGCCGAAGTCAAGAGAGAAGTGAAATTCATTGATGAAAACTTTAGTCACACCAAACAGATAGCTGCTAACTTGGGTCATGAAGATCATAGTATGACACAAAAGGGAGTCCCATCATCCAAGGGAAAGGAACAAAAACAAATGGATACTGATGCTATATGTCATTCACAGATGATAGGTGATGTCAGAAGTGAAGCTCTCCCCTCAAATGCAACAGAAGCTGAACATGCTATCTCAGATTCTAGTATCGGGGTATCAAAGTTTTCTGTGCTATGTTACTATATGTTTATTTGTATGATTTTGTGTGATCAGAGTTGCACCCAGACATCTTGACAGGTGGAGAAAGATAATTATTGAAAAATATTTAGACACGTGCTAAAAAACAATTAGTCGCTGCAAGGTTAAAAGTATACATAGAACAAAAGGACCAAGCTTACATGGGCCTGAAAGTATCCGCTTTCTTGTCTCATTATTCTTCCGTCCATTCAAGTCACTTGAATCCTTAATAAAATGTAGGATTATATAGAGCCAATTATTCTTAATCTATCATATGTTGTATGGTCCAGCTTGATTTGTACCGCCTTCTTTTAACCATGAAATGTTTTTCATTTAGGTGATTTACTGAGAAAAAACAAAATGTTCAATTACAGCCTTTTTAGAAATTTTGAATACATATTGAACAATTACCTGTTGACTTATAGGTAAGTTGATTCCCTGTTATGCAGGATGCTGCAACCGAAAATGAAAATAAAGATGGCCCATTCAGTAATGCATTAATAGCTGAAATGGAAGCTGATATGTATGGTCTACAGGTACACATTATTATTTCTGTAACTTTTGCCAAACACACCCAAACCACCATCAAGCTCCAGAAGCGCCTATGCAATTTTCCCCATAAAAGATAACCAAAATATAACTTTCTTATCAATTAGAGGTGGTTTTGTTAAATAACAGGAATTGTGTAAGATCATCTTATCTGATTTAAGTTATTTGCAGTCTTCCACTTAATTTTTATTTATTTATATATTTTATCATTTTGTTCAGCTGTCATCCTCATTTTGAATGGTGTCTGCAGATAATAAAGAATGCTGAACTTGAAGAATTAAGAGAACTGGGATCTGGGACATATGGAACTGTTTATCATGGTAGATGGCGGGGGTCAGATGTTGCCATCAAGAGGATTAAAAAAAGTTGCTTTTCTGGGAGATCATCAGAGCAAGAACGATTGGTGGGCCTCTTTCTCACATTTTTATAAATATTTCTGTTGTTTCCGTCTTATTTCCATTGTAGGCCTCTTGTATTCTTATTAACTTTCAACTTGCAGACTAATGACTTCTGGAGAGAAGCTCAAATCCTTTCAAATCTTCATCATCCAAATGTGGTTGCATTTTATGGGGTTGTACCAGATGGAGCTGGTGGAACCCTGGCTACTGTTACTGAATTCATGACTCATGGATCTCTTAGGAATGTCCTGATAAAAAAGGACAGGTGAATTTACCCTTTACCACCAGTCAATATTTTGCTTTGTTTGGATCTTAATTGTTTCTGAAAGATAAATTTTTGTCCAGATCACTTGATCGTCGTAGAAAGCTTATAATAGCCATGGATGCAGCCTTCGGAATGGAATATCTGCATTTGAAAAACATTGTTCATTTTGATCTAAAGTGTGATAATTTGCTTGTTAATATGCGGGACCCACAACGACCGATCTGCAAGGTAAACTGAAGTTAGGAAACTATGATACATGCAGCCTAACTAATTCTTTTGCATGGTTAGTATGTCGTTCTGTCCTGTCATACTTGGTTACTAGTAGGGAGAAGTACCTCGAAACCAGGAATCAGTCTAATTTGACCAAATGTTCGAAACAGGGCCATTTTTGGATTTCTTGTTAATATTTATAGCTTGTTTTTAAAAAGTTTAAATAGGGGAAGTTTAATCAGTCTTTATAGGTTTGAATTTGATAAATAAAAACATAGGAATTAAACCAGTACCAAAAAGCTCAGAGATCATGCCACTGCAAAAAATGTCAAGGAACTGAATTGGCTAAAATGATGGAAGTTGGTTGCTTGGTTATCAAACATAAACCTTAAATGTATAGTGGTTCTAGTAAGTTAACAAGTTAAGGGACTAAACGGCGAATGAAAGTTCAAGATTTAAATTGCCAAAATGATGAAAGTTGCTTAGTTTTTACCATTATCAACACTTACGAATTCATGTGAAGGTTTGGGTTGGGTTTACCTACCAACTTTCTTTTTACCTTTATTTTCTGTTAATCTTATGAATATTCAAGTATTAAACATTATTAGAAACATTATACTAGATGATTACTAATCTAAACTTCTTTGAGAAATGATTTATGCTACAACTTTAGTCAGTACAATACTTTTGATGCTGCAACTTATTATTTTTAGTAGGGCAAATTGGATTCTAATAATACAAAGTCCAAACTATGACTCATTAGCCAATAATAATCCATACTCACAGTTTGACCAATGGCACTTGTAACTTTCATTCTCGTTGTCAAGGGCAATCCTGCTCTAAAGAAGTGACCCTATTTGCCCCCGATGGCATGGCATATGATGCAACATCTACTTGGATAATTTTTTGGTCAATGGGCCATAGTTTGGATTATTAAAATCCAATTTCCCTTTTAGTAACATATTATAAAATTCATTTAACATACAGGTTACTATGAAATTTAAAAGAAAATAAAAGATTAATAGGCCAACTCACCAGACCCATCCAGCTTTAAAACTAGCTCTATTTTTGAAAATTTACATAACGCACCCATTTTGCCACCTCTACTCACACTAGGAAGCAGTAAAACATCTACTCTGACACGTATTTATTTCTTGTTGTATGACATGTTTATAAGAACAAAGAAGTTACAATTTTGAACACCTTTGATGCTTGGGCCTACTTTCAGGTTGGGGATTTTGGGCTGTCAAGGATCAAACGCAACACACTAGTCTCAGGTGGCGTTAGAGGGACATTACCATGGATGGCACCAGAATTGTTGAACGGTAGCACCACCAAAGTTTCTGAAAAGGTAAGAATAATATTTTAAATTCTTATATCATCACATGCCATGAAATATGATAGCTAAAACCTGAGTGATTGGCAGGTTGATGTGTTCTCTTTTGGCATTACAATGTGGGAGATTCTAACTGGGGAAGAACCTTATGCAAATATGCATTGTGGTGCTATCATCGGTAAGCGTTTTTATTAGGCGATAACTAGGTTGTGGAACTTATAAGAATGTGTGGAAATTAATCCTTAGGAAACACGTAAATACATGATTATTCATTTATGATGAAATTAGGTGGTATTTGGATGTGCTTTTTCAAGCTGATTATTTCAAAGTCCATCTAGAATCAGAATCTGATATTCATGTTGGGGATGGTTAGATAGTTTAATAAACGTGCTGACATAACTCTTCACATGCTTATCAGATTCCGATTATTTTGGCCCTAAAGTTTAGATAATCAGGATTGGAGAGTTAGAATCAGAAAATCAAAATCTATACTTAGAATCTGATTAACAGAAGGAATAGTTAACATCTCACCAACTTTTATTGAAGCTACAAATTCCTGGCTCCTTTTGGACAAAGCTTCTTTAAAGTTTTATATTGATGAAACAAATGTATATTTTATGTAACAGTAAATAGAGGTGGCAATTTCTGACATGGCCCAAAACACAACACGAAAATAACCCGGGTCTAGGTTGCCATATCTAAACCATTTGATAAGCGGATCATTTTCGAGATGACATGTTTAATTAAATGGGTCGTGTTTGGGTTGACTTGTTTGACTCGTTTAATTAAAAAGGTTGACCCACCGAACTGTTTAACCCTTTTACTACAACCCACAAATCTCATTAACATGTTTAGCACTTGATTATTATCCATCAACCTGTTTGACACGATTAGATAAACGAGTTAAAGGGGTTTTGTTCATGTTACTCGAGATTAGCTGTCTGAGTTAGGGTTGATCTTTTTGACACGATTAGATAAACGAGTTATGGGTCGTGTTTGGGTTGAAAAATGCTACGCCAAAATCAGCCAACCCAACATGATCAACACCAATGGAGACTAAATTGGCTTGTAGGAGATAGTGTTAGCATGTGTTTATGCTATTTAAAGTTGTAATCAGAAGTTGTTTAATCGAGTCAAATCTTAAATGACAGGTGGGATCGTGAAGGACACCCTTCGCCCGACGATACCAGAAAAGTGTGATCCCGAGTGGAGGAAACTGATGGAGCAATGCTGGTCAGCGGACCCCACAACACGACCTTCGTTTACTGATATCACCAATAAACTAAGGTCAATGTCCAAAGCACTACAAGCAATCGGAAACAAAAAAGGTCAACACGTATAACTCGACACGAGTTTATACCATGTAAGTGTCTATCTTTTTCAACTTTTTTTACGTGTAACTGTTCATTTGTTCATTCTTTTTACATAGTTTGAAAGGGCACTTATGTAATTTACACCAACCATACGCACAACAATACATGGATATGTTTTTCTTGTTTGCATTTGTGTATTATTGAGTGAGGTGAAACACCCAATGTACCTTTAGTCTTGTGGTTATGCAAATATACATAGATGGAGTGTAAGAATTACTAAAACAGAAAGATTAAACATCACTTTTACCTTTTTTTTACCTTTTAGTGGATTATTTTACCCTTTTAAGATTACACCTTAAAAATTGCACTTCTTTAACTTAATTATATTTATAAACGTTGTCATTTTTGTTAGTGTTGTAATTTTTATCACCCAAGAAAGAATTTCATATATACCCATGTAAACTTTTAAAATTTAAAATATCATATACCCGGACCACATTAAAAATATCATATATAGCGCTAGAAAACTTCTCAAGTATCATGTATACCTTTAGAAAACTTTTCAAACACCTCTGTTACGTCCGTAACATCTATTTTGATCCAAATATATTTGAGCTGGTTGATTATTCCACAATTTAGTTGAGATAATCATAACTGAAAGCTCTGATATCACTCTTAATTCGGTTTAGGGTTGATTACCAGTTGAATTTGAATTACAGATCAGAGTTTTTGACGAACAGAATGTATAAACTCAATCGATGATTTCATAGAATTAGTCGAATGATTACATATCCGAAAGAATATACATGTCCTTGAAGCAAGGAAGAGATCAAGTGTGATCTCTCCTCTCAGATCACAAAACTTACAAAATATATACATGATCAGACTATTTATTTATACTGTAACTCTCTCATACGTATGAAGTTCATACATATGAGCTTCATGTATTGTTCCATGTTGAAGCACTGGTAAGTTATTCGCACAGTAACGGCCAGGGACATGCACTACAGATACTCGCAATCATGTTTTGGATTGAATGATGTGATTCTACAAACCGATTGATAAACATAGATCGAATTTGACGATGAACGCAATGAACTAAATAATAACTCTTCGTAGCTCTAATTAGATTGAATGATTACAAGAAATCGACTCGCTTAATACATCTAATCACTCAGTTACTCTCAAGTGTCTATGAATTTTACTCACTCAAAAACGGATCTGCACAAAAACTGTTACCATCATACGCTTGGACCATTGTATATATGCATCTGCTCATACGCATGAATCTTCATAAGTATGAGCTTCATACTTATGAACCTTCATAAGTATGAGCCATTTGTCTAGTCTATATATCAACCACATACTATCTAGCCTATATAGCAATTGTCACAAAAGATGCACTAACAGACTTCCCTTGACAGCAATAGTCATAAAAGATGCATTAAAAGACTTCCCTTGACAGTTGTTGTATTAGGTCTTTTAATTTCTTCTTTCAAGTGATGTATAGTTGGCATGGCAAGGACACGATTTTCAGTAATAAAATCAACTTGCTGAAGTCTTCCTTTCTTTTGAACCATTTCTGTAGAATCCTTCATCCTCTTTGTCTCTGAAAACTTGAAGGAATATACTCGTTGTCAGCTGTCTTTCCATGCTTTCAAGAACTTGAACCTACATCTTCAGAAGACAGAAGAGCGGTTTTCTTTGTTAGCATAAAATTTAAACCTTTTGAAAGATTTCCACTTTGAAGATCTAAAATGTTATAAATTTTTTCAAGACTTTGTTGACCAATTTGAAAATTGGATGTATCATGTCTTGATATGATTGGAAATAAAGTTAAAAACAAAATTATCTTTAGAATTTTCAAACTTTATATTGAAACACATTGAAAATCTTTTTGAATTTTATAATTTTATATTAAAACACATCTAAAAATCTTTTTGGAATTTTCAAAGACATAAAAAACAAAAACAAAAATGTAATAAAACTATAAATAATAAAATGTAAACTTTATAACGAACTTGTTTGCGAGAAAGATCACAATATGAGATCATATTGGTTGAAACGTTGGAACTACACTTCAATTTCAATCTATGCTAGCACATAACCCAAAGATGATTGCAAATATAATTTGTCCACATTTAAACTTATACAGAATCATTTTCATTGCATAGTGACATGATTAGGTCATATAACTAGCACAAACTTTATGGACACCGCACAATCAGACATATTCAGATATTCACACATATTTTCTGTGATGTACTTTCTACTTAATTTCCTTGATAAAGTCTACTCTGAACCATGCAAAAACAAATAAGAATACTAAAACATCCACCCTAAGGTTGATCTTTCGATACATATTTAGGACCTCAGTTTTAGCAAAAATAAAGAAATAAAACAAGTTGAAATGTGCAGACTTTAATCCTCAGGTTTATACAAAGTATAAGAGAGAGAATCCAAAGCGTGAACGAAATACCAAGACAAAATAAAGCATAATCTCAGGTGCTTAATTCTCAGGTTGATATTATCATATACGCAGAGAGAGTCCAAGACTTCAGAAAAATAAAGAATGTAAAACAAGTTTAAATCTTTTAAAATGAATACATGTATACCCAGAGAATATCCAATTTTTCTTTCACACCGGATTATCAATCATGAATTATGCATCAATATGTTTTCCAGTAGGTTTGGCTTAGCATTTTAGTTTATATCACATTCACATGCTTTTGATATTTTCGAGCCTATCTAGCATATCAAGCAATGACTTTATGACTTTTTAATATACTTTGTTCATGAGACATATACGCTTAACCAATGTATGCTTAACCAAATTAGAATCCATCGAAGGTAAAGCACAAAACAAATCACTCTCTAAACTTATACCCCCACTAGTCTCTCATCTCTAGGCATAAAGATTTAAGTATGTATATTATTATGGCAACCTTCCGATAAAAAGTGGGGGTCCCAAGAAGACTTAAAGCAATCTTGTTTTTTACATGAGAGTAGGCCGACCACGATCCTACTTGCGAAAACACTTCTTTATGGGTACCATCAGACTCTACTTGCGTAGACCCCTCCTCACAAGTACCAGTTTACATACTGGTTTTGTTGTAGCAATACATCACATGATTCTCTACAACATCCCGGAATTCCTCTTAAGGTTACTGTTGCTGCAGTGGGAACCTGGAAGGTCGGCCACCGTCACACCCTAACCGACAGTGGATGATGTCAGGGTGCGATTATTGTCCAGATGCACACAATACTACATATTATGTTGTGATATTTTAATTATGCCCATTTCACAAAAAATACAAAACATAGATCAAGTTCCAGAAGCATGCATAACACAACCAAATACAACTCAAAATAACATAAATAGTCTCTTATTTTAATTAGGTCTCTCTAAAGTCCATGACATCCTATGGTAATAACGTCAAGCGTGATCAAACATCATTTCCTACAACATACGAGTCAACTACAAGAGTTAGTGAGTAAACATAGGTTTAATAGAATACCATAGATAAAAAACATGCGTTCTATGTAGTGATGCAAACGGGTGCGGGTAATAGCGGGGACTTCATTACCCATACCCGCACCCGAACTAAATCCCCATACCCATCCCCGCCTAATACCCAACGGGTACGGGTAAAAAAAACCCGCCGGATAAGGGGAACCCGATGGTACCCATTTAAGAAAAAAATTTCCACTTTTTAAAAAAGTTGGAAAAATATAACCATAATAAGTCAAACAGTCAAGTTTCATAATTCAATCCCACAATAATAATAGCTAAAAAAGACAATCATCACGTTCTCAAGTTCATAAAAAAAAAACAAAATATCAAAACCCACGAAGTTCGGACCCAATTCATCGTCTTTTATAACTTCAAACTTTACAAGATGTTTTTATTTATTTGAATGAGCACCTAGCATTTAAAAAATAAACAAATATAAGCATTATTACAAATATTTGTTGGAAAAAATAAAGGACATATATAAATTATATATATTCGGGTTTTAAACGGGGCGGGTAATACCATACCCGTACCCGAACCGTCCCCGCTTCGGGTTTTAAAAGTAATACCCGTCCCCGCCCCATTCGGGTCGGGTACCCGCGGGTACCCACTGTCACGGGTAAAATATGCATCCCTAGTTCTATGAGTTAAGTGTAAACCAAGTACGATAAACATGAAATGAGATAGCACAAACAAGAGTGTATGAACAAACCCTAACAATAAGGTTACCATCACCCGACGCAAAATACCGGTCAAGTGAGGCGGGTCGTCACACCAATAGATCTATCATTAAAACCCCAGATTTTTACATTTAATGTCACACGAGGTCGTTCTAGAGGTCGATCACATCATAATATACAAGTCACTCAAGTTTAGCATACTAGAGTAACACATAACGTTCACAGTTTGCGCATGTAGTTTTAGAGTATAGATCATCGTTTTAGAGTTTGAATACTAATATATGTTGCACCCTAAAACAATAAAGTAGAAGGGCTATAAATACTCACCTGATCCAGGAGATACGAAACAGACACGACACCACGAACTAGACGGTTAGACCCGAAGATGACCTTGACAAATAGATGAGATATATAAAATAAATTAATAAATAAATAAATAAGTTTCACGACTCACAGTGAAATTTAAGGGTCAATCCTAGAACAAAGATGATACGTATGTTAAGGGTCAATCTAGAACTAAGGACATAATTTAATTATTTTCATGCTGACCTAAATATATATATTTTTCATAAATTCATATAATGGCCACAATAATGATAATATTCCTAAAATCACAACATACATATGGATTCAAACAATAATTATCTTCATCATTTTCATGTATCTCATCTTAGATCTAATAACAATACCTAGCTTTTTCATGACAAAGTTTTAGATTTATATCATCATAGCTATTTCTCATGAGTATCTTCTAGATCTAACATTAAGATGGTATTTTACACGCAAACATATTCTAGATCTAGCCTCAGTATAACATTTCACATGATTATATGGCATTATACTCTAGATCTAACATGAAGATGACACTTTACATGATAAATTTACTAGATCTAACATTAAAACGACATTTTACACATAACTTATTCTAGATCTAGCATTAACATGATAATTTCTCATGATCAAAACCTTAGATCTATATCAATATAGCAATTTTTCATGAACAAATTCTAGATCTAACATGAAGATAGAACTTTCTATAGTCAAATCACTAGATCTAGTCTTCAATATGTATGCATAGCATAGATCTAACAAAATCATCATAAAAAATCTATTTTTGATCATAAAATCTATAGATCTAACCATTACAACATCCATGGCATGAATGTATCCTAACATCATTATAAATATTCACTCTTGATCATGAAATGTGTAGATCTAATCACTAACAACATCCATGGCATAGATTTATCCTAACATCATCATAAAAATCAATAGAACTTCTAACTTTCATCATGATATTACTAGATCTATCAAATATAAACAAGCATGACCAAGATCTAGCATAGCATAACCTGTCAGGGCCGATTCTGAACCTAATGCCTCTCTAATTCATCATACAGGTGCGGAAATCAAGCATGAAGATCATCCATGGGTGGATTGCTCATTGCAAATCTCAGATTTGTGAAGAAATCACACTTAAACTCAAAAACACCAAGAACACACACACACACACACAATGCTCCCATGTGGCTTGAATGAATGAAACCGTTTATAGGGTTTCTTCATTATGAGTATGTATACTACCTGGGAGCACTAATTATAAGAGAATAATCATTGAATTCTGACAAACATTCCAAGTACAGAACAACGTCGTTAAGAGTAAACAACATTGTATGACTACTTAACAAGATCGTTAAGAACAATCCAAACAAGATCGTTTATCAACATAGTAAAGAGTTAAACAAGATCGTTATGGGTTAAACTAGATCGTTAAGTAGAATTCAGAACAACATCGTTTGACAACATCGTTATGTATAAACATTGTTGATAAGGCCTAATCTACATCGGTAAGACAACAACATCGTTAAGCATGTGACAACATCGTTAAGACATAAGAACGTCGTTAAGACTAACAAACAAGATCATTATGACCTGAGCAACATTGTTGAAGATAGAACATAAGATAGTCTAAGTAAAGAACATCGTAAAGAATCAAAACAACATCGTTATGAATTAAAACAACATCGTTAAAGGTAAGTCAAAACAACATCGTTAAGAACAAAAAATAACATCGTTAAGAACTATTCTTAACGATCTTCTTCTATACGTAGCCAAAATCTTGAAGTCTTCAATCAACAACAAATCTTTAGGATGACTTCACCAACAAAGCTCAACGATGAAGTTGTTTGAGTTACCACCAACATCTAGGTTCCAACAATTCCCCCTTTGGTGGCAATACAAACATCTTGAATGAGCATCACCTTAGTTGACCCAGAAGCTTCAGCAGGAATCTCCAATACTTCCTTGGCAAATTTTCATAGTTACTATCAAGGCATAGAATCTGGATCTTTCATAGCTCCTAAAGGTCATCTTTCTTGAATTCTTCAAATCATTGTAATTCCATAACTCAAGTCTCCTTTCAGAACCACGAAGTAAATGACAAATCCCACGTCCACCCATGATCCATGTCTTCACTTTCTTTAGACTTTCGGTCGACATCTTCCCATCATTAATACACTCCCAACTCCACCATTTAAATAAGACCAGGAAGTAATTGGCATCGACTACCTCATAGGGCTTCAGCCATGACGGAACAGTCTCTAGGAGACCGTAGAAGATCCACTTCAGATAGCTTCAATGCAATAATCGAAGTTCAACAACATCAAACAACCTTTTAGCCTCAGCAACTTCCCTTTCAATTACCAACTCATGAGTTTGTCCACTGTAGTACCAGTCTTTGATCGGGAACTCACTTTGCTTCCCCAAAATCTTCTTAGTCTTCACACAATTGCCGTTATTAGAGTAAATATGTCTGTGCGGGACCAGGGCTCGTTTCTTGGACCACTTCTGTAACATTTGCAAAATACCCGATTGAGAAACCCGACCCGTTTTGAACTTTCATGATTTACCAATTTGTAAGTTATTGCGAACCGAAAGAATTTTCGGGTATTTATACACCAATTAATGAATATAAATGATTTATAATCGATTTTAAAAACCGAATACTTAATCACAATCAATTGGAATTAAATTGGGCGTCTCGAATTGATAACAAAGTAATTTCGGGTTTTATGCGATTTCGATACACAATTTGTTGTCTACCGGGAATCTCAGATTTGGTTATCATATATCAAATGCAACATTTTTATGAGTATAATAATCAATTATCATGTCATGAGTCATCACACACTTGATCGAGTCACGAATCGTTGATGAATTGCCCAAAATCGATGCGTACGTCAAAACCGACCAAAAATGTGTTATGTTTGATTGACTTTTGATCATAATTCAATATATGGCATGTTTATATTCAATTTTATTTGCTTGAATGTGGTTTATATGATGGGAAATGAAAAAAATGGAGAAAAACTAAAAAAACGGGACTAAAAAACGACGAAAAATGAAGAAACTAGAGCAAAAACGGTGAATCAGCAAAATTCTGGTTCGGGAGACTTGTAGGCGTATCGCCTGGAACTCCCAGGTGCCCTAGGCAATACGCCTGGAAGGCAAAAATCAGCAAAACCCTAATTTTCGGGTATTTAAGCTTCTTAAGTCATTGCAGCCCCCATTTTTCACCCCAAACCTCTCTAAAAACCCTAAAACGACCATGGACCTTAGAGATCATCTTCCTTGAAGACTTGGGGCTCAAGTTTGATGCTTTATTGCTTGGATTAAGTTGGTTTTACCCCCTTTCGGTATGTAAACTCAAATCTATGTGTTTAGCTCCATAAACCCTCTTTCCTTCTCCATCAAGATCTGAACTTTATGCTTGATAATCCTTAGATCTATGTTGCTTTTGATAGATCCATGGATTTTATGTTCAAATATTGCATCTTTATGTCAATTTAGGTTTAGATCTATGATGTGTTTGATGATCCATGCTAGATCCATGTATAGATTTGTATAAAACTTGATATTTTACGATACATTAGGGCTAAATCATCATGTTGCATATTGGTTATGACTAGATCCATGAAATAAATGCTAAAGGTTGCATCTTTATGATGAGATTAGGTTAGATCTATGGAATTTACAAGATGATATAACATAGATCTAGAGTTTATTCATGCAAGATTGGATTTTTATGTCATAAATTGTCTAGATCTACAATATGCATGCTATTTAGGGTTTGATCCACGAGATTTGATATCAAGATTATGTTTTTATGATTGGGAATGATTAGATCTACCAATTTGCATGTCATCTAGGGTTAAATCTATGTGTTTGGACATTATGGTTGGACTTGTATGCTCTAAACGACTAGATCTATATCATGCTCTATATTTAATGTTAGACCTATGTTTATTATGATCAAAATCAGCCCCCTCTTGTCATGAAACATTTAGATACATGTCTCATATGATTAGATATGTTTAGGATTATGCCATATATGCTTATAAATATCTAGACCCATGTCATGTACTAGTTTGATGATGTCAAATGATTAGGTTTGCATGATAAGATTATTTGATATGCTTATGACCTCTGTTTGACCATGTTGACTTATGTTTGGCCATGATGACATCTGTTTGCCATGTTGACTTATGTTTGACCATGTTTAACTTTCATATAAATAGTCAAATTAGGACTCTTTGACCTTACCTTTAGTTTAGTATTGGACCCTTATCGTACGTATCACCTCACCAAATTAGCAACGAGTCGTCGAGTCGGTTGTGTCGCGAAATTAAGCTATTTATTTATTTAATTAATTATTTATTTATTCTTCCTCTATCTCGCTACTCGTCAAGATTATCATCGGGTCTATCCTTCTTCATTTTGTGGTGTCTTTTCTCACAGATTGTGTCTCCTCCATCAGGTAAGTATTCATAGCCCCTCTTTCATTTCAATGTTTTAGGGTGCAACATGTATCAGTATTCAAAACCCTAAACTCTTTATTATGCAAACTCTATGCGATTCTATGTGCTCTATGTGTGATATTCTTTTGTGTGATACTTGTTGGATTCTATGTGTGGATATTCGCTAGTCGCTAATCGCTAATCGCTAGTCGCTAATCGCTAGTCGCTAATCGCTAATCGCTAATCGCTAATCGCATGTGTACCATTAACCATCGAGCCGTGGCAACAATGACAGATCTATTGGTTGACGACCCACCTGGCCTGCCTTGGCTTGGGCGCAGGGTGATTGCTCCCTAAGCGTGTAGGCTTGGTTGTGACAATCCAACTTTTCAGGTCATTTCCTGGCATTAACTGAACGTAAACCGTATTAAATGTTGTGTGAACATTTATGTGCTTAACTGTGTTGACTTTAGCAAATTAGGGTTTTGTGTGATCAATCACTACGAGCATGCACGAAAGTTTAAACGTTTAAAATTTTATGATTCGTATCTAATGATTTTATGTGGTATTTGTATATTTACATATTATTCGTTAATTATCTGAATTAAATAAGTATAGATTTAATTTTATGATTTTATATGAATTAAATACATATGTATATAATATGATTTAATGGGATTTATGATTTTATGTAATTAAAGGATTTTAATTACAAGTTATTGATAATAGAGTTATTATTCACAAATTCATGTGATTTAAATATGAAAGTTATGATTTTGTGTAATCTTAAATATAATTGTGGAGTTATACTCCATGATTTATTTTAGCAAAGCGAGATTTATAATTTTCTATAAACGCTAAACGATCTATATATTTTGACGTCCTTCGTATATTCATCGTTAAAAACGTTTCTTGTTAACTCCGTTAGAAATCAGTTAACACTCTTAAACTTCGAGGGATTATTCTTGTCAACTCCTAAACTCATTTTTATTTAGTCAAACCTGCAAGGACCCATCCTGTAATTGTCCAAACTTGAGTCCTATTATGGATTAATTGTAGGGACCATTTCTGTCATTTAGTTAAAGTCAATTAAAAGTCTCATTTACACCACAATCGGAAACCGTCGAACCCTTACCTCCATATTGAATTCGGAAATCAGCTCTCCCTTCAGTTACACCTAAAGACCGATCATTTAGTCCAATTAATACATACCTCGATCATTAGGCAAAAACACAACACTCTCGCAAATCTCTCGCTCGCCCTCTCTCGTTTTTTTCTATTTTTCTAAGTTTTCCGGTGAACTCGGAAATCCGACCAACCACCACCATTTCACCACCATTGTCGTACAACACTGAGACCGTCGTCCACCTCTGAGTAACCCCGAAGCATCAGTTTTGAGAATCGAAGCAACGTGCGGAGTTGTCGTCAAAGTTTCGGGATTAGTCTCGGTGTCGAAAAATTGTTTACTCTCATCTCCGGCTCGAGGTAATAAATCCTTAATTCTAATCGCACATTTTTATGAGGTTTATTTAAGTTTCGTGATTTTCCGGTGACCGGAATAAAACTCCGGCCACCGGAGTTCTTGGGTGAGGAAGATGAACCCAGGCGGGTACGGGTTATATACATATCGCTCCGAGTTGTGTAACAGACGCCAATCTGGCACAATGGTCTGGGCGCTGGGCTGTGTTGCTTGAGGTCGCGGGTTCTAAACCCGCCCTCTCCGTTTTTCTTTACAGTTTTCTTTTAAACCCATTTCTGGCCACACATTGCTGGATAAAATGTTTAGTTTCCGATTTTTAAACAGAAAGCATGCCTGGTCGAGTGGTTTGGTGGGTGTATCATGACATAGAGGTCACGGGTTCGAACCCGGTGACCTCCATATTTTATGTTTTTATGATTTTTGTATTCTTTTGAACATTTAACCACTCGATCTTGTACCGAAATTATTCCTTGTCGTATCTAAAACCCGTAAAAATATAATTGGGACATTACACCTCGTAAATCATGTTTAACTTGTCATTTTAAATTAAAAATATAGTTTAACATCTATATATATATATATATATATATATATATATATATAGAGTGAGGTTCATTGTAGACACCCCCATAAGTGTAGACAAGTAGACACCCTATTTCACATGTGAAATTACTTTATTTCACATGTAAATTTCACATGTGAAATTTTCTGAACAATAAGAAAAGGGAAAAAAAAAGAAAAAAGAAGTTAATCATAACCATTAGATCAAGAGATCTAATGGTGAAAAGAGGTGTCTACCTGTCTACACTTATGGAGGTGTCTACATATATATATATATATATATATATATATATATATATATATATATAGAGAGAGAGAGAGAGAGAGAGATATAAAACTTTGGGTTTACCTAAAAAGAGAAATACATATATAAATTGTGTAGATTATTATAAATATATATATACATGATGTTGGCTTGAAACGAAGTGATCTTTTGTGTAAACCATGAAATGTTTAAGAAAACTATTAAAAAAAACGTCGTTTTGACTAGAATCATAAAATACTCGGTTTGATTTATGATTCACTATAAAATATAGTACATTTTCAAAATAAATATTCAAATCATTGGATTTAACATGTTTATGTATATATATTTATATCTTGTTGAAACTTGGTTATTAACGTCACTTGAACGTTTAGTTATATATATATATATATATATATATATATATATATATATATATATATATATATATATATATATATATATATATATATATATATATATATAGGGGAAGGATCATGCGAAAACACCCCTTTTTTGTGAGAACTGCGTAAACAAATCTTAAAACCTACATAACTTTTTTCATACGTTAATATATTTTTTAAAAAATTTGCACCAAAAGTCTTAAAATTATATTATCTTTAATCCTATAAAAGTTTTAAAAAACTTAACGCTTTTTTTATTTTTTTAAATATTTTTTTTGTGTGGTGCACATGTGCATCACAAAAAAAACTCATACTTTTAGTATGAGTTAATATTTTTTTTCTTAGTCGCACCATATGTCATATATATATTCATCATTTTTTTGCGTTTTTATTCAATGATTCACATGTGCATCATACAAAAAAAACGCTCATACATGTGATATACATTAATAGTTTAAAAAGAAATTGCACCCTAAATCTTATAGTTGTGTTATCTTTAGATTTAAAGAAAAAAATAGCATTTTATAACTTTTTTTTAATTATATGATGCACATGTGCATCACACGGGAAAAAAAATGTTCAGTTTTTTTTTTAATATTTTGCTCCGGATTTAAAGATAACGTAATTCTAAGACTTTTGGCGCAAATTTTATGAAAAATCGTTAACGTATGAAAAAGTTACGTGAGTTTTAATATGTGTTTTCGCAGTTTTCACAAAAAGATGTGTTTTCGCAGGATCCTAACACTATATATATACACATTATATATATATATATTTATTTTTGAAGTATTTGAACTTAGAAAATATATATTAAAGTTATATATTTGATTTTCTCGCGTATTTCGATAATCGCTCGGATTTGGCACTCGTGCCATCCTCGACTTGTTTTGAATTCCACGATCCTTCGTTTTTTTTCGTTTACGTTAGACTTAATAGTTTATAGAACACACACTTATACATCTATGCTCGTTAGGTGATTGATTGCTTGCACAAGACTCGTTCTTGCTACTTGAATTAACTGTTTATCTAAAAACTTTGCTGTGCAACCTGTGAGTTTCACGACCCCATTTTACTGTTTTAATCCTGTTGGGGGAGAATAACATGCATGATTTACATAACTGAGATAATTAGACTTTTATATATCACTTGAAGTACTTGTAGCACACTGATACAACAAAGTCCTTCTTATGGTACCGTTAGTATTAATGACGATAGCAGGAAATATATTGTAGTACTACTGGGTCTGACAAACCCCACCCGGGTCAGTCGCGCTGACACGATTGGATATCGAACGAGTGTTATATTCGTCCTAAACACAACAAGGCAACTGCGCAAACTTTAAACAACTGTTAGCTTCGGTGACCATCAACGTGCGAAGTTTCATGTATATAGCCTAGCTAGCTATTTGATATATATTAGTGATTATGCTCTTACAACTTGATTGTGGTTGAACAGTCAATCTTAAACTCAACTTGAACTATTGTTGAATAGTCAATCATAAACTGGACTTAAACTGTTTTCGAACAGTTGCAATACTTTTAACTTGAACTGTTATTGAACCGATAAACCTGTGAACTCACCAACCTTTGTGTTGACACTTTTTAGCATGTTATTCTCAGGTTGCAGATGTTCGAGTATCACGAGTACGCATGCAAGAGACTTCGAAACCCTTTTATTGTCTTTGAACAAGCCACGTCACCTTCGGTGGTGGTGTTTTTTTACAATAAATACTTTCAGCATATTACGCTTCCGCATTTGTAAAACTCTGTATTTATATTTTAATAAAATATACAACCTTTTATTAATTATTGGTCGTTTGGTGTAACTAATGGACATCGATTCTGGTTTGTCACGCTCCCTGCGGCGCGTTATCGCGCGTGGGATTTTTGGGGGTGTGACAGGTGCACATCACTTATATTGCTTCTTGATCATGATTTGGATTGAACACTTGACTCATTGAATCGCAATGCTTTAAACTATACAGTATGATAAACCTATGTTTACTCACCAACTATTCGTAGTTGACCTTTATTTTATACATGTTGCAGGCTATGCAGTTTGATGATATTTTGCCATGACTGATGACACCATAGGTCCGCATGTGGATTTAGTGTGACCAAATTAAGCAAGTTAATTTGTTTCACTTTTGTTGAATATATCATGTTATGTATTGATTACTTTTATTATTTGAAATGAGTTGATTAAGAATATCGCAACATTAATTAGTGTTATATGCATCTGGACAATCATCGCGCCCCGATGTATTCCACCGTCGGTCGGGGTGTGACAACTTCTCAAATTCTGCTTGCTCTTGTTATCTGGTTTGCTTATGCAGTATTCTTCTGAGAGCTGGATGCACCATCTGCTAACCCATTTTGCCTTTTTCAGCATTTGAGTGATTGATTATATCCAGATTTCTTAACTATTTCAGTTCCCATGAGAATAGTTTGAGCAGATCTGCAATAGCAACAAAGAATTGCACGAACCCGTTTCTCCGTTTAACAATGAAAGCATCAAACTTGTGGTCATACTTCCAGCCCAAAATCTTCATCCCATCAGTAGTTTCTGCATTGGCAGGCATGTCTTTGAGCTTCTTTGTAGTGAACTGTATAAGAGCTCGTATGTGAGGAGCCATCGCCTTCCAGTCATCTACCAGGGTGGGTTCATTTTTCTTTATGTGTTCTTCAGCACATTCCTTTTCCCGTTCATCAATTCTGCATTTCCTGCATGTGTTGTCTTTGTTCATGTATGCAGTAACTGTTGGGTTATATAACAAATTATCACTTTAAACACGAGTACGCAGCGGAATTAATCCTATGAATTAATCTAACTAACCGGTTAAAGAACGTGTACCTTTTTAGCTCGGCAAGAGAAGAACCTTTAGGATTTGAAGTAAATCCTTCTATGTTCGCACACACGACACACCGATGTACGTATGCTAGTACTCGATCACGAACTCCTCTTGGTGAAGTAGGCTTGGTCGAACCACACAAGAAACCGAAACCCCTAGGGTTCTTTCTTGTTTGCCGAAAATTAGAGAGAGAATAGAGAGAGATTAGGGTTTTGCATTTTTCAGATAAAATGCAGCAACATAATCCTTAAACCCAGAGGGTCTATTTATAGGTTTTACAAACTTGATAAACAAGTTAGGGATTGGGATGGGGACCATCCACGAATTCGGCCCTAATGCCTTATCCCAATCCTTTTCTCAATTGTAATCCAATTACAACTCTCTCTAATTACAACTAACACCCCTGTTAACAATTAACTGTCAGTTTTTAACGATTCCTCGTTAAATGTTCGTGATAAATATTAATTAACTAATTAATTAATACAAATACATTAGTGTCGAGACGTGTAACCCCGTAGACTTAAATACTTTCCGGACATACGCTTATTAATACGTGATCATATCCCTACAGCTCCCACTTGAGCTCGTAGTAATAAAGGTAATAACACTGGTTAGCGTCTAGCAACACGCCAATGCTCCCGGAAATATTTAAGTACAGTTTCTCAAAGTGTATTTAAATGGTACAATCATTTACTATCCTTTTGTTACCGATACCGTTGTTAAATATGAATATGGATCAAAGTCATTTCATATTTTAACGATTCTGTTTCTCATTCCATAACTAATTAAAGATTACCAAATTCAAAATCGAGACACATCTGGATTTCATTTGGGCATGGCCATGCAAACATCTTAATTAGTCCCAATGAGGGGCCCAGTGGTATCTGCTTCAACTTTTAAGCTGAAGGAACAAATCCTCTTGACTACACGTGTCTAGTCACATACTTCACTACACTTACTGAAAATAGTCCTTTTATACTACCTTATTCAGGATAGTTAGAACTATATCAAGCAGGTGCAATCCATATATGCATGACCTGCTTGTATCTCAAGTCTAAGGATAAATAAAGCAACCATTTACGAATTTCACTTAATGACGACGATCCATAAAGTGACAATTCGCTAGTGGGGTAGTCCGATATGCATCTTATGAATATCATGTGAGTTTGGTGGGACCATCCATTATATATTCCAAGAATATTACCAATCACTCAGATTTGTCTTAGTTTAACTATATTCCCATATAGTTAATTGACAATGGACAATTTAGAATACTTGACAAGTACTCAAGGATCAAACATGCAAATATAGGACACAATTTACTATTAAATGAAATCAAACATATCAAGTACTTTATTTCACTATATAAATAGAAATTGTTTAACATCCCTTATCCAAATATCGAACATCAGACATACATGATTTAACTAGCTAACTTAAGTCCCATGCCCTCGGCATGCCTTTCAAGCTTCGGCCTCGACAAAGCCTTCGTGAAAGGATCAGCTAAGTTAATATCTGTGTGAACTTTGAGTAATCTGATTTCACCTAGTTCGATCTGCTCACGAACATAGTGATATCTCCTGGCATAGTGTCTGGCGCCCTTCTGAACTCCAGGTTCTTTGGAAATGATTAATGCACCAGTATTTTCACAATACATATCAATAGGCAAGTTACTTGTAGGGATCACATCAAGCCCACAAATAAACTTCCTTATCCAGACTGCCTCCATTGCAGCTTCCGAAGCAGCAATGTACTCAGATTCTGTTGCAGACATAGCAACTATGGTTTGTTTCTTGCTTTTCCAATTCGCAGCGCCTCCATTCAGAACGAAGACGTACCCAGACTGAGACTTCGTGTCATCTCTATCATTCTGAAATCCAGCATCGCAGTATCCGGTCACTTTGAGCTCTTGATCTGGATTTCCCCCATATACCAAAAACAAATCTCTAGTAGCCCGTAGGTATTTGAGAATGGTCTTAACAGCAGTCCAGTGACTTTCACCCGGATTCTGTTGAAATCGGCTAACGATATTTTGCGCAAACGCTAAATCAGGTCCAGTGCATCTTACCGCATACATTATAGAGCCTACAGCCAAAGCATAAGGAACTCTTTGCATACGCTTCACCTCATCAGGTGTAGAAGCACCTTGTTTGACCGATAGACCAAGTCCTTCCTGCATAGGTACTATACCACGCTTGGAATTCTCCATCTTGAATCGCTTCAAGATCTTATCAATATAAGCACTTTGACTTATTCCTATCAACCGCTTAGTTCTATCTCTATTGTAACATCCCAAATCCAAGATGTATATTCTAACCGAAACTCTCGAGGGTCGAATTACTAAGTTGTTATTTAATGAGAATATTTTAAAATGACGGATGATTAACTTAAAAAATATAAGTTAATCTTAAGTCGGGTCGGTTGTGTTATCTCCCAAATTAGTTTTTGGGGTTAATATTGTTAAAGATAACGTAGTAGATGAGACTTTGACCCAAAATAATTAACATCTAAAGTGGAGGGGCTTATGTTGTATTTGTTTAAAGAAAAATTATGTGGAAGGGGTCAAATATGTAAAAATCGAAATTTTAGATATGAAAGGGGGGTGGGGGTCGTGATTTTGGTCAGAGAACAAGAAACCCTTGTGTTCTTGTGAAGTATGGCGACCAAGACCCAAATCCAAGCCAAATCAAAGCTAAAATCCGAAATTTGAGGCTTTGCATGACTCAAATCTTCAATGGGTGGATTGTTATGAGTTAGAATCACCAAGTAGCCTTCAAGGTAAGAAAACCTAACTCACTTTTATGTCTAAAATTCGTAACTCACTTTTGGGGTTATGAGAAAAGTTGATTAAAACATCAAATTGGTGGTTTTGTAGTGTTATTTGATCATGACTATAGCTATATTAATGATAGTTGTGATGAAATTCCATAAACATGAGGTTGTATGTGAATTTCAAACATGATTAGTGAAGATATGAAATACTAGTTGAAGTATGTGATTAAAGTAGTTGAATGTAGATGAGAAAGATGAACTTTCACTATATTAAATGAAAGTTTTAATTAGTGATGAAGTAATTTGCATGATGAGTTGAAAGTATGCTTAAATGAGTTATACCCTTGGCTAGATAAGTTGTAAATTTTGTGTAGAAATTGCATGCACACCAAGTGTTTGATGAAATGCCTAAGTGAATTTAGATACTTGAATTCATGGTTAAATGTGGTGTAAACCCTATATATAATCATGATAATTGAATGGGCATAATTATGATTTGCCAAGTATGTTTAACAAGTGAATTTGATGCATAAAGTTGTGAAATGGTGGGTTATGGTTAATAAGCATAACCCATGTAGTATTGAGTGCATAACTAATGGTACATGTAATATGTATGTGTTAAATGTTGTTGAATATGTTGGTAATCGTGTGTACACTTATGGAATTAGAAATCCTATGTTATATGCATGAATATGTGCTTAATAGGATGGTTTAGTTTTTGGGTAGTTTGACTTTTAGAAGTCAAACGCCTAAAAATGAAGAAATTGACTTATATGGGAATTGACCCATAGTGTATAATAACCATGTTGTGAAATGGCTAACTAGTCATCTTATGAGTGTAGAACATGGTAATGTTGATTGTTGATAAGCTAAATGGGAAGCTCGGAAACAAATGGGTCAAATGGAGAAAATGGCGACAAAGGCTCAAGTCAACTTTCAAGTAAGTATATCTTACACCATAGTTAGAGGATTACATGTTGTATGCCTAATATGACGTACTCATGTAATTATACGATGAAAATGTAGGTGCTAAGAAAGTAAAGGTTGGATATAAAGTACATGTAGGTGTTTAATAATATGCTAAGTCTAAATATGAAAATTAGACATATGAGCATTTTATTTATGTTGAAATTATAAGATGTGATTGCAAAATGATTCTAAAGTTGTGTTAGTTGAAGTGGATATTCCAACGACAGCAATTCTATATATTGAGTCGTTTTAATGATGTTGACGTGTGATACAGTAAGGGAATTACCCAAGTTGTAGGTTGAACTAATTACACAAATGACACTAGCAAATGGTGTCCATTGTGAAAAGGGAAGTGAAGGTATGGACTCATCGCTCTTGTTGCTATGTGCATAATCAAGGTATGTGATAAACTATGTCAATTGAGAAGTTGTCTAAATTGTTATAACTAGCACGAATTGTTTATGATTGAAATGCTAGTAAAATAACCGTAAGGTAAGTTGCAAGTTGGAGTTGTCAAATAAAAGAGTGGAATTGATGGGATTTTATGTATGAAAGTACGCTAACTAATAAAGGATGGAAATCTCAAAGTTTGTGGACACTTAGTTGTCCTTGCAAAGTGTCAATCATCTAAATGGGTCAACGGGTTGAAATATGGGGCAATGTTAAACTGATTATATTAGTGGTGGATTGATCTATTATGATGGATTAATATGTCTAAAAAAAGTGGTTGCAGGTGAGTTGGAAGGTACCCGGGTTGATCCCGAACCTTGGTTGCGGTGTATAAACCGAAAATCTGGAAAATAACTCAAAAACAGTGCAAAAACTGGCTAAGTATAGGATGCAGGTCAAAACGGACAGAATGTCGAAACGGCCGTTTCAGAATCCTGCACGGCCGTTTTGAGCTGCTGTTAGCAGTTTTTGTGATTTCTTTTTATATAGTTGTTGGTTACGTTTTGACCACTCGGGTCTAATTGAATGCTTAAAAATCATAAACACGAACATGTTGTCGGTGTTTATGGTAGGTCATGAATAGGAACTGGACGGGATGCGATTAAGTTAAGGTAAACGTCATGAATAAGATTACAGATGCGATCAAGGCAATATGAAGGACTGTACACGTGGAAGGATGACATAGAAGCTTAACTTTTTCATGACGTTATTGTCGGGTCTTGATCTGAAGCAAATAAAGTGAAATTTCAGGTCTCCGAATTGGATTGTACGTAAGAAGTGGTGGTTAGATCACTCTTTATACTAGTGATCAAACCATACACTAGAATTTAAGTTGAGTTGTTTTGAGTTAAATGGGTACATCAAGTGGGTGTACGTGTTGGTTTTAAATTAACCATTGGACTATTTTCGGTTGTGGGATCACTTGTGAAACAAGTGATTAAGTCATGATTTTCAAAAGTTGAGTTGTACTAGCTTTGTTGAAAAGTCTATGTACAAGTTGGTTTTTAAATCAATAGTTGCATTCCAATAAGTTAAGTTGTGGTCTTTTCTTTAAAAAAAAAAAAACCGGACCTGTTTTCCGCTGCAAACTATCCCAATTGGGTGATTTTGTTCGAGGGTGTTACATCTATAGATCTTGATTCCAAGAATGAATGCTGCTTCTCCCAAGTCTTTCATGGCAAAACACTTTCCAAGATGGGATTTTACATCTTGCAACATTGGAATGTGTTTTCCTATTATCAATATGTCATCTACATATAAGACAAGGAAAGTAACATTACTCCCACTAGCTTTGCGATATACACATGGCTCATCGGGATTTTGAACGAAACCAAACTTTTTGATTTCTTCATCAAACCGTTTATTCCAACTCCTCGATGCTTGCTTTAGTCCATAAATGGACCTTTGAAGCTTGCATACTTGGTTGGGATGTTTTGGATCAATGAATGAACCCTTCAGGTTGATCCATATAGACTTCTTCATCCAAGTAACCATTTAAGAAGGTAGTTTTAACATCCATTTGCCATATCTCAAAGTCATAGTACGCTGCTATGGCTAAGAGAATCCTAATAGCTCTAATGTCAGCTACTGGTGAAAAGGTCTCATCATAGTCAACGCCAAAACGTTGAGTATAACCTTTCGCCACGAGACGAGCTTTATAGGTGTGTACATTTCCATCCATGTCGGTCTTCTTCTTGAAGATCCATTTACTCCCAACGGTTTTCGCGTTAGGAGGAAGATCAACCAAGTTCCAAACTTAATTATCTTTCATGGATTTCATTTCCACGTTCGCAGGTTCAAGCCATTTGTCAGATTCCGGATCTGATAATGCAACTTTGAAGTTCGGAGGCTCATTGAGATCTCCTGATACGTTATCCTCGGATTCGACTAGACCAATCCATCTATCCGGATTAAGTACGATCATGTCGGATCTACGAAGTGGAATCGCAACATCATCGACTTGAGGTTCATCACTTTGAACATCCCCCCCCCCCAAGTTGATGATTGCTAGTTGTTTCAGAAGGTGACACATCTTCTAGTAGTTCTACAATTCTCCCACTGTTCTCTTGAGCTATAAAATTCTTTTCAAAGAATTCAACATATCGAGCAACACGAACAATATTTTCGGAAGGATTGTAAAAATAGTAACCCATTGTTTCCTTTGGGTATCCTACGAAGATGCACTTAGTAGTCCTGGGTTGTAGTTTGTCAGGCGTATCACGCTTCACAAGTGCCTCACATCCCCAGACTCTTAAGTAAGACAACACAGGGACTTCTCCATGTCATAATTGATGCGGTGTCTTTTCAACCTTCTTGGTTGGAACCATATTTAGAACGCGTACAGCGGTTTCTAGAGCAAAATCCCAAAATGATATTGGGAGAGTTGTAAGGTTCATCATCGACCTTACCATTTCTAGTAAGGTTCGATTCCTCCTCTCAGAGACTCCATTATGCTGAGGAGTGTAAGGAGGAGTAAGCTGTTGGACAATTCCACACGCTTTAAGATAATCCTTGAACTCTTGGCTTAAGTATTCTCCACCACGATCCGATCGAAGGATCTTGATGGTCTTTCCGAGTTGATTTTCTACTTCGTTCTTGAACTCTTTGAATGTTTCAAACACTTCATATTTATGTTTAAGCAAGTAAACATAACCATAACGGCTGAAATCATCCGTGAAAGTCACGAAGTAGCTAGCACCTTTTCTTGACACATGTCTAAATGGGCCACAAACATCAGTATAAATGAGTCCAAGTAGTTCTTTAGCCCTTTGCGGCTTGTTCGGAAAAGGTTTTCTTGTCATCTTTCCTGAGATACAGGAAACGCATTTATCAAATGATTCATCATTTGATTGTAAGATCCCTTCACGTTGAAGTCTTTCAATGCGGTTTTTGCCAATATGGGCAAGACGAAAGTGCCAAAGATAGGTAGAGTCCAAACTAGTTTTGGCTCGTTTGCTAACATTGTACATTGAATTATTTGAAACACAACCACGCATATCAATTTCATAAATGCCATCACAAGGAATAGCATCAAAATAATGAACATTATTTTTAGAAACTGAAATACCGATATTATTAAATGCATTAATAAATCCTTGGTTTTTCAACAAAGAAACTGAAATGACACCTCTAGTGATAGAAGGTGCATAATGACAATTGTCTAATACAATGAATAACCCAGAAGGCAGAATTAAATGATATTCTCCTATGGCTTCTACAGCTGCTGGCAAACCATTTCCCACGTACAAAGGCAAAGCTCCAGGCTTCAGTTTCCTCCTCTCTCTAAGACCCTGTTACGAATTACAGATGTGAGTTCCACAGCCGGTGTCATACACCCATGAATCACACTTAGAAAAGGAAAATAATTCAATTGTGAAGATACCTGAAGTACTAGCCCCGCTAGTATTCTTTCTCTTCTTCATCAACTCAGCTAGATAGGTAGGACAGTTCCTCTTCCAGTGTCCAACTTCACCACAATGGTGACAGATGTGGTCTTTAGCCAGATGCTCTTTTGCGGCCGGAGGGGTTTGCTTGGTTTTAGGAACAAACGCAACTGCCTTGCCTTTTCCTTTACCATCATTCTTGCCCTTCGCCTTTTACGGTCGTTTAGCCTTTTGGATCTTTCCCCCCTTGATCATAAGAACTTGGGGTGTTTCAGTGGCCTTCTTAGGAATCGTTTTTTTTCATACTCGACAAGCATTGCATGAAGCTCAGGTATAGTCTTAGTCATACTATGCATGTTGTAGTTGCGCACAAAACCCTCAAAATCCTTCGTAAGAGATTTGCGGATCATGCCAACTGCCACAGCCTGATTATACACATAATTGAGCGATTCCAATTTGTCAAAGTAGCTCTTCATCTTGAGCACATGACTACTGACCGATTTACCAGTTTCAAGCTTCAAGTCGTGGAGTTCCACAACTAGGGCGAACAATACAACACCAGCTTGTTTTTCATACATCTTCTTTAGATCTTTGATCATATCACAAGGTGTATGAAATTCGTATTGCTTCTGAAGATCGGGAGTCATACTCGAGATCATCATGCAAGCAACCTCATCGTATCTGCTATACTCTGCATTGTAGAACGCTATCTCTTGATCAGAAGCATTAGCAGCTGGCTCGGTCGGCCAATGATTTTCAAGGACATCGGTCCTCCGTTCAACTCTAAGGACAATCCTCAGTTGACGGTACCAGTCATTGAAGTTAGATCCATTCAGCTTTTCTCTTTCAAACATTTGACGAAAAGCATGACCAACATTGTTTTGAGGAGGGTTTGTTGCCATCTACAAAACAGATTAAGTTCAAAAATCAGTATTTTCGATAATCTTTTTCTTAATAAATTTAATTACCCAATGTTTAAACACTTTAAACAATTAAGTTTATTAAGGCTATGATCCAATTGACATGCCATCATTTCATCAGTTGATCTGCTAGAAAATGATGCATTCATGTGACGCCCACTTCCAGACTTGGCTTCAGAAGGGGTCACTAATCGGATTTACTCATGAACACAAGGTAATAACAGAGATTACTAAGCAGCGGAAATTTTAAACTTTTATTTAGTTGCCAAGTACTACAAAGTATGAGATAATTTACATAAGGAAATACTAACTATCATTACGTTTTATTGCTATAACTATATCTATGCCAGCTTGCCATAACATTCCTTCCTTCCGATAGCTTGCCCGTCTAATCCCTTATCACCAGGGCCTTCTCATAACTAGTCGAAGCCTCACCCTGACCTGACATACATACATTTTTGGAAAAGGTCAGCTTACGCTGGTCAGCTTACGCTGGTCAGCTTACGCTGGTGAGTTCTATATTTTAAAAGCTTTACCTTGGTGTGAGGTTTGAAACCCTTGGACCTGCAAGATCCTTTTTTCATAGACAATTAACAAGTATAATATATATCACAATTATATAATACACAATATTCCTTAACAGGAAACACCCCCTATAAAACCATTTATCCTGCTATCTCTTCCTACAATCCCAACATTTATTACTAGTGTAACCCTGCTAATGTATAAGCAGAGAAACCATCTTTGTGGACTGCCGAGTTTACCCCTTTAGGGTATTCCCTATAACGGTCAGTTGTTTCGCTTTCCCTTATTTGCTAACTGCCGAGTTTACCCTTCTAGGGCATTCCCTATAACGGACAGTTGCACCGCCTTCCCCTATTTGCTTACTGCCGAGTTTACCCTTCTAGAGCATTCCCTATAACGGACAGTAGCTTTTTCCCTTTTCTATTTGTAGTGGTCTCTAATCCCATTGAGCAACACTACCTCCTAACTCCCTCTGTACTACTACCCGCCCCTTAGTTAAATACCCAAGAGACTTAAGATTATTAGTAAACAGTGATAAGGTCTTCATATACGGCAACAAGTGGACATCTCCCAATTTACCGTTGGTGTATGTATACATGGCGTATCCTCTACACTTCTGATATACCGGGTAACTAATATTATTATGCTTATATATAGGAAGTACCAGCGGCGTATCCACCACATAATAATAAAGTGAATGTATCACCTGTTCTCATATAATCATACATATTCACTGTAACGTTTACTAATAGTTCCTTTATCCCTTGACTATCTAATTTTTGAAGCAAATATAACACATATCACATCACAGTCATTATAATTATGTTATAACACATACAATGATTTAATATCATTTTCATAACATATCATATATATATATTTCTATATATATTATCCCAAAAGCCTTTTAATAATTTATCAATTCAAGATACTTCACGTATATGCATTTCCACAACAGTCCACATATATATATCAATTCAATAACAATTTAACAGTTCAATATACCCATTAACAATTAGCACCTAGCAGTTTGATATATATATGTATTCATTCAAAGGTAATTCAACAGTTTAACACTTCAATAGTTCAGATAGGCAACATTTCAGTTATAAATCATTTAAATGCATTTTATAACATTTGTATGTATATCAGCCCGAAAACATTTAAAATATTTAGGAGTGGGCTCATAGAACTCACCTTATGTCTTTAACTTGTTTACTCGGACAAAACTTCCACAACGATTCCTTTTTGACCTAATTTGCGTATCGTATGGCGTTAACGCAAGGTTTTATACAATAAACACTTCCTATGTTTATTTTAACATCTTATTATCTTAATAATATTCAATTATTAAGTTTATCCCTTTTTAAAGGTCAAAATGACCAAAATGCCCTTTAGGCAGTTATCCTTTTCTTTTAATGATAATATGAAGACGCGCATTCCTATAAGTAAATGCTCACCCCGGGGTCGCCCAGTGAGGTATGCCAGGTCCCAGTTGGAATTTATGCGACACCCCCGCTTTTGCCAAAAACCCCAGAGTACAGGCGCTTACCCTTCCGGTCCGCACGAACTTCTAAATATCCGATTAACTCGGTATCTTTAATACTTTATTATTTCTCCATTTTAAACCCATATATGTTTATTATATATATAAATATGTTACCATACCAAAAATCAATTCCCTATATCCTCCGGATTATTTTATATTAAATATTTATATTTAGAAACCCTAATTTCCCATTTTTTCTGGTTTCTATAGCAAAACTCATTTTTATTCAAAACCGTCTTAGGGTATTATCTATTATAACATTTTATAATATCCTTTAAAATGGCAAAGCTTAATTCAAAACCGTTTACTCGATTTGGGCAGAATAACGACATGAAAACCCTAATTTTTGACCCGTTTACAAAACCTTAACCAAACCTTTTCCAATTGTGAAATAAACTTAGGGCTTTCTTAAAACACATTAAATTAGGATTACCTACAAAAATTCAGACCCTAATTCCCACCCGATCACCCGATTTCATCAAAACAAGCTCAAGAACCCTAGTTTTTATACATTTTTAGAAATCATACTTATAGGAAATATTATCAAAAACTGAAAGAGGTTATTGTTAAGCATACCAAATAAGGGGTGACTGCAGAAATTCGGCTCCTAACTCTTCACCGTTTGGGAGAATTGCTCCGACGAAGGTTCTGGTACGAAATGGGGTTTTTGGGTGATGTTTCTGTGAATTGGCGAGGATTTAAGGCTGCTATCGAGCTCTATTTATAGTTATGAGGTTCGCCCTTGGTCCCTCCACGTAGTATGATGAGTATTTGATCGATATTGACACGTTAGGAGGGCTAATTTGGATCAAACGTGGGGAGAAAGTCGAATACGTGGCCATTTTTACGACCTGATCACAAGGCTGCCTGCTGCCACCCTTCGCGTATCGCGCCAACATGGGTTCTGGGCTGCGCGATACGCGAGCCACCTCCTGTTCGGCAGATTTGGATTATTTACACTTTTGGTCCTTGAATTCTTATCAAATGCTCTTTTTACCCCCTGAACTTTTATTCTTTTGTTATTTTATGTACCAAAATATTGTAAGGCATATTTCTAACATTTTGTAAGGTTTTTAAGGCTCGGGATTCATTTGGTAATATATATTTACTTATATATATTTATTTATTTATTACTTGCTAAATTACGATTTAGCCCCTCAAACTTTACAATACTTATCATTCCATGTTATGAATCATTTTAAGACATCATTATAATACTTTTTAAGTCTCTGAATACTTATGATAATATATATATATACATTCGTTCATATCTTTTAAAGAATTACAGTTTTAGTCCCCCAACTTTTATCTTCTGCATATTAAACCCTAATCTTTTGATGTAACCATCATTTTATGTCCTACAACCTTCCTAAACATATTTCTAACATTCTCGAAGGTTAGGGTCACATATAATAATATATATACACATATATATTTGTATAATTACACAAATTACACTTTCTACCCTTCTATTTTCTTGTTAACTATTTAGGCATGCGTTTTTCACACATATAACTATCCAAACACGTATTTCCACGTATATATCCATCAAATGAATATTTCACATGTATTCATACTATTAGACATATATCTATACATGATTTCAATATCATGTAATCGTATAAACCTATTTTCTCCCGGTTATTATTTATTTCCATCATATAAACGTTTAGCTACGTTTTTCATGCTAACATCATATATATCAATTATCTTTGATATAAAACACATATAATTTCATTTTCTTTCCTCATGTTATCAATTAACACATAAATCATTCATGCAATACTGTTATTTATCAGTCTATTACCCGGTAATGGGTAAAAATGCATTTTTCAAACGTTTTAACACTTTTAGCTTTCTAACACATTTATCATGTGTATTAATCACGTATTTCTCAAATTTTGGGATGTTACAACTCTACCCCCCTTAAATAAGGTTTCGTCCCGAAACCTGCTTCGTTTACGAATATCTCATCAGCGAGATATCCTTAACTTACCCCTTTCTTTCCTAGGTTGATTTAAGAATCTAACCTAGGCATTCATAACACTTTATTATAGGAACTATCTTGCTCCTAATCCTTCATTCTAATTGAGATGTAGAACCGCAATACGTATTTCTATATACGATAATCCGTCATTTAGTATGCTTCTATCGAAAGACGTTATTTCTAACGCGTTTGCTTCAAACCGCAATGATTCATCAGACGACATTTCAGCTAGCTCCTTGAAGAATACATCTCTACGAGACTTCTACTGCTCCGTTTCACCTCCACCAGCAGCTCCATAAAGTTGAGCGATCAAATTAGGCAACGCCGCCTGAAACATTTGATTTACTTCTGCCGCCATAGCTGCTCGTTGCTCGTTTGTAAAGACGTTAGTTCTCGCGTTATTCTCTCGTTCGGGATTCACACGCACACGCCTTCCTATACCGGTTGCTCTGCCGGCACCCCTACCTCTACCACGTCCGCCTCTTATCATCATCCTATATTCCAGGTGAGTGACATTTCAGAATTTATGTGACGTAAAGTCCCCAAACTTTTGAATACATGATAACCAGATAAGTACCGGTACCAAAGCAATTATATAGTTATGATGTGTTCAAAAACCCAGTTACTTCCATCACAATCCTTCTATGTGTCCACTCTTCTCTTTATCCTTCTACCGGTAACTTTAAGTTAAACCAGTTCTTCAAGTCATCTTACTTCCTAATTATACTGTCTTATAATTTCTCTTCACTTGGACATACAATAGTTAGGACCTAGGGTATGTTTATACGGCTAATACCAAATTGCAGTAGCTAATTGCAATCCGGTCTTTTCCACACTTCACATACTCTAGATGCTACTTACTATGTCCCTAATGCATTCTCGTTTCTACGGGCACAAGCTATCCTGGCTGGCACCTATATTCCTTATCTCATCCTACTTTGTCTTTCCTGAGTCCTAGTTTAAGTCTAGATACTGCATTAGCATCTAAATCTCTTAAACCAAGGCTCTGATACCAACTTGTGACGCCCACTTCCAGACTTGGCTCCAGAAGGGGTCACTAATCGGATTTACTCATGAACACAAGGTAATAACAGAGATTACTAAGCAGCGGAAATTTTAAACTTTTATTTAATTGCCAAGTACTACAAAGTAAGAGATAATTTACATAAGGAAATACTAACTATCATTACGTTTTATTGCTATAACTATATCTATGCCAGCTTTCCATAACATTCCTTCCTTCCGATAGCTTGCCCGTCTAATCCCTTATCACCAGGGCCTTCTCATAACTAGTCGAAGCCTCACCCAGACCTGACATACATACATTTTTGGAAAAGGTCAGCTTACGCTGGTGAGTTCTATATTTTAAAAGCTTTACCTTGGTGTGAGGTTTGAAACCCTTGGACCTGCAAGATCCTTTTTTCATAGACAATTAACAAGTATAATATATATCACAATTATATAATACACAATATTCCTTAACAGGAAACACCCCCTATAAAACCATTTATCCTGCTATCTCTTCCTACAATCCCAACATTTATTACTAGTGTAACCCTGCTAATGTATAAGTAGATAAACCATCTTTGTGGACTGCCGAGTTTACCCCTTTAGGGTATTCCCTATAACGGTCAGTTGTCTCGCTTTCCCTTATTTGCTAACTGCCGAGTTTACCCTTCTAGGGCATTCCCTATAACGGACAGTTGCACCGCCTTCCCCTATTTGCTTACTGCCGAGTTTACCCTTCTAGAGCATTCCCTATAACGGACAGTAGCTTTTTCCCTTTTCTATTTGTAGTGGTCTCTAATCCCATTGAGCAACACTACCTCCTAACTCCCTCTGTACTACTACCCGCCCCTTAGTTAAATACCCAAGAGACTTAAGATTATTAGTAAACAGTGATAAGGTCTTCATATACTGCAACAAGTGGACATCTCCCAATTTACCGTTGGTGTATGTATACATGGCGTATCCTCTACACTTCTGATATACCGGGTAACTAATATCATTATGCTTATATATAGGAAGTACCAGCGGCGTATCCACCACATAATAATAAAGTGAATGTATCACCTGTTCTCATATAATCATACATATTCACTGTAACGTTTACTAATAGTTCCTTTATCCCTTGACTATCTAATTTTTGAAGCAAATATAACACATATCACATCACAGTCATTATAATTATGTTATAACACATACAATGATTTAATATCATTTTCATAACATATCATATATATATATTTCTATATATATTATCCCAAAAGCCTTTTAATAATTTATCAATTCAAGATACTTCACGTATATGCATTTCCACAACAGTCCACATATATATATCAATTCAATAACAATTTAACAGTTCAATATACCCATTAACAATTAGCACCTAGCAGTTTGATATATATATGTATTCATTCAAAGGTAATTCAACAGTTTAACACTTCAATAGTTCAGATAGGCAACATTTCAGTTATAAATCATTTAAATGCATTTTATAACATTTGTATGTATATCAGCCCGAAAACATTTAAAATATTTAGGAGTGGGCTCATAGAACTCACCTTATGTCTTTAACTTGTTTACTCGGACAGAACTTCCACAACGATTCCTTTTTGACCTAATTTGCGTATCGTATGGCGTTAACGCAAGGTTTTATACAATAAACACTTCCTATGTTTATTTTAACATCTTATTATCTTAATAATATTCAATTATTAAGTTTATCCCTTTTTAAAGGTCAAAATGACCAAAATGCCCTTTAGGCAGTTATCCTTTTCTTTTAATGATAATATGAAGACGCGCATTCCTATAAGTAAATGCTCACCCCGGGGTCGCCCAGTGAGGTATGCCAGGTCCCAGTTGGAATTTATGCGACACCCCCGCTTTTGCCAAAAACCCCAGAGTACAGGCGCTTACCCTTCCGGTCCGCACGAACTTCTAAATATCCGATTAACTCGGTATCTTTAATACTTTATTATTTCTCCATTTTAAACCCATATATGTTTATTATATATATAAATATGTTACCATACCAAAAATCAATTCCCTATATCCTCCGGATTATTTTATATTAAATATTTATATTTAGAAACCCTAATTTCCCATTTTTTCTGGTTTCTATAGCAAAACTCATTTTTATTCAAAACCGTCTTAGGGTATTATCTATTATAACATTTTATAATATCCTTTAAAATGGCAAAGCTTAATTCAAAACCGTTTACTCGATTTGGGCAGAATAACGACATGAAAACCCTAATTTTTGACCCGTTTACAAAACCTTAACCAAACCTTTTCCAATTGTGAAATAAACTTAGGGCTTTCTTAAAACACATTAAATTAGGATTACCTACAAAAATTCAGACCCTAATTCCCACCCGATCACCCGATTTCATCAAAACAAGCTCAAGAACCCTAGTTTTTATACATTTTTAGAAATCATACTTATAGGAAATATTATCAAAAACTGAAAGAGGTTATTGTTAAGCATACCAAATAAGGGGTGACTGCAGAAATTCGGCTCCTAACTCTTCACCGTTTGGGAGAATTGCTCCGACGAAGGTTCTGGTACGAAATGGGGTTTTTGGGTGATTTTCTGTGAATTGGCGAGGATTTAAGGCTGCTATCGAGCTCTATTTATAGTTATGAGGTTCGCCCTTGGTCCCTCCACGTAGTATGATGAGTATTTGATCGATATTGACACGTTAGGAGGGCTAATTTGGATCAAACGTGGGGAGAAAGTCGAATACGTGGCCATTTTTACGACCTGATCACAAGGCTGCCTGCTGCCACCCTTCGCGTATCGCGCCAACATGGGTTCTGGGCTGCGCGATACGCGAGCCACCTCCTGTTCGGCAGATTTGGATTATTTACACTTTTGGTCCTTGAATTCTTATCAAATGCTCTTTTTACCCCCTGAACTTTTATTCTTTTGTTATTTTATGTACCAAAATATTGTAAGGCATATTTCTAACATTTTGTAAGGTTTTTAAGGCTCGGGATTCATTTGGTAATATATATTTACTTATATATATTTATTTATTTATTACTTGCTAAATTACGATTTAGCCCCTCAAACTTTACAATACTTATCATTCCATGTTATGAATCATTTTAAGACATCATTATAATACTTTTTAAGTCTCTGAATACTTATGATAATATATATATATATATACATTCGTTCATATCTTTTAAAGAATTACAGTTTTAGTCCCCCAACTTTTATCTTCTGCATATTAAACCCTAATCTTTTGATGTAACCATCATTTTATGTCCTACAACCTTCCTAAACATATTTCTAACATTCTCGAAGGTTAGGGTCACATATAATAATATATATACACATATATATTTGTATAATTACACAAATTACACTTTCTACCCTTCTATTTTCTTGTTAACTATTTAGGCATGCGTTTTTCACACATATAACTATCCAAACACGTATTTCCACGTATATATCCATCAAATGAATATTTCACATGTATTCATACTATTAGACATATATCTATACATGATTTCAATATCATGTAATCGTATAAACCTATTTTCTCCCGGTTATTATTTATTTCCATCATATAAACGTTTAGCTACGTTTTTCATGCTAACATCATATATATCAATTATCTTTGATATAAAACACATATAATTTCATTTTCTTTCCTCATGTTATCAATTAACACATAAATCATTCATGCAATACTGTTATTTATCAGTCTATTACCCGGTAATGGGTAAAAATGCATTTTTCAAACGTTTTAACACTTTTAGCTTTCTAACACATTTATCATGTGTATTAATCACGTATTTCTCAAATTTTGGGATGTTACAACTCTACCCCCCTTAAATAAGGTTTCGTCCCGAAACCTGCTTCGTTTACGAATATCTCATCAGCGAGATATCCTTAACTTACCCCTTTCTTTCCTAGGTTGATTTAAGAATCTAACCTAGGCATTCATAACACTTTATTATAGGAACTATCTTGCTCCTAATCCTTCATTCTAATTGAGATGTAGAACCGCAATACGTATTTCTATATACGATAATCCGTCATTTAGTATGCTTCTATCGAAAGACGTTATTTCTAACGCGTTTGCTTCAAACCGCAATGATTCATCAGACGACATTTCAGCTAGCTCCTTGAAGAATACATCTCTACGAGACTTCTACTGCTCCGTTTCACCTCCACCAGCAGCTCCATAAAGTTGAGCGATCAAACTAGGCAACGCCGCCTGAAACATTTGATTTACTTCTGCCGCCATAGCTGCTCGTTGCTCGTTTGTAAAGACGTTAGTTCTCGCGTTATTCTCTTGTTCGGGATTCACACGCACACGCCTTCCTGTACCGGTTGCTCTGCCGGCACCCCTACCTCTACCACGTCCGCCTCTTATCATCATCCTATATTCCAGGTGAGTGACATTTCAGAATTTATGTGACGTAAAGTCCCCAAACTTTTGAATACATGATAACCAGATAAGTACCGGTACCAAAGCAATTATATAGTTATGATGTGTTCAAAAACCCAGTTACTTCCATCACAATCCTTCTATGTGTCCACTCTTCTCTTTATCCTTCTACCGGTAACTTTAAGTTAAACCAGTTCTTCAAGTCATCTTACTTCCTAATTATACTGTCTTATAATTTCTCTTCACTTGGACATACAATAGTTAGGACCTAGGGTATGTTTATACGGCTAATACCAAATTGCAGTAGCTAATTGCAATCCGGTCTTTTCCACACTTCACATACTCTAGATGCTACTTACTATGTCCCTAATGCATTCTCGTTTCTACGGGCACAAGCTATCCTGGCTGGCACCTATATTCCTTATCTCATCCTACTTTGTCTTTCCAGAGTCCTAGTTTAAGTCTAGATACTGCATTAGCATCTAAATCTCTTAAACCAAGGCTCTGATACCAACTTGTGACGCCCACTTCCAGACTTGGCTCCAGAAGGGGTCACTAATCGGATTTACTCATGAACACAAGGTAATAACAGAGATTACTAAGCAGCGGAAATTTTAAACTTTTATTTAATTGCCAAGTACTACAAAGTAAGAGATAATTTACATAAGGAAATACTAACTATCATTACGTTTTATTGCTATAACTATATCTATGCCAGCTTTCCATAATATTCCTTCCTTCCGATAGCTTGCCCGTCTAATCCCTTATCACCAGGGCCTTCTCATAACTAGTCGAAGCCTCACCCTGACCTGACATACATACATTTTTGGAAAAGGTCAGCTTACGCTGGTGAGTTCTATATTTTAAAAGCTTTACCTTGGTGTGAGGTTTAAAACCCTTGGACCTGCAAGATCCTTTTTTCATAGACAATTAACAAGTATAATATATATCACAATTATATAATACACAATATTCCTTAACAGGAAACACCCCCTATAAA
>JBCNJP010000013.1:853540-951615 GCA_039602395.1 Deinandra increscens subsp. villosa
TGCACTCCCGTTCTTAGCAATATACGCTTGAACATTTTGTAACTGTTGTTGAGATAATACAAGTATAGTGACGAGTTTTCTTCATACTTGTGTTATTACATTATTAGTTAACAACTTCAAATTAAATATATCTGAGAGTATAAGAGTGAAGATTGCCTTGGAGAGAACTTTCCTAAGATGCTCAGAGCCCATTTTTCCATTTAAGCTGACATTAAATCTATGTTAGTCCTGACATTAAAATCTATGTTGGTCCTGTAGATCTAACAAGCCAAACAAAAAAGAGTTGAAACAGCAATGTTCAAGAGTTGTATTAATTTACAAAGCTAACAAAATAACAATAACAATAACACCTAATTACCACACAAAATAGCTTATAGAGCATGAAAAAATTAAAGCCTTAATCAAGAATACAGTATACACAAATTTGTAAATCAGTACAACTAAATCACAAATGCAGATGCATAATATAAATGCACTGTTGTGACACACACAATTCTTATTCCTAATGACAAACTTATACCTTGAATGTAACGATTACATATATGCCTTGAAAAATTCAATGAGAACAGATATTAACAATTCGTTTTCATATGGATCAGGCAATACATGTACCGAGCGCTATGAGAATGAACTGAGCTTGAGGCTCACCCGTCCTTCACTCGAGGCTCCACAAAGACCCTAATTCTTATTGCCATAAAAAGTTACAAATTTACAACCAACAGTGCATCCAACAATTAAAACTCCCAAACTTTACATGAAATAAGCATCATAGGTTCTCGGATAGAATGAATCGTCGAGTACATAATTGGTGCAAACATGTGGAATGTCTGATTAAGTATTGTTTAAGCTTAAAATGGGGGAAACAGAATCCATTAACGATAATGAGATTAATTAGGTTTAAGTTAGTTGATTAACGGAAAAGCATTAGAGTCAAAAAATGTTAACTGATATGATGATTAGCGAGAGTGAAATCTTACATTGAATCGAAGGGTGGATCCTCTCGGAGAAGGCTGCTGCGATGGCTTGCTGGGGGCACAAAACGAGGGGTTTTATAATGACCTAATGAATATAAATTCTAGGGTTATACGCTCGAGCGTAAACTATGATCTGGCGGCGGCGTGGACGTTGCTGAGGAGGTAGATATGGCTGGAGAGAGCAGGGAAGTGGGAGATGAGGTGGATATGGCCAACGCTAATTTTTGTGTGAGAGGGGGGAATAATGTTTGGAGTGGGAGTCTTGAGGGGAAAATTAGGGTAAAAATTTTGGGGGATTTTTTTGGCGGGAAAAAATTAAAAACGACAGGGATTCTTGACGCGTACATTCTTAAGTGTCCTCCATGTTTTTGTTTTAATTATACGACACAAGTTTTATGACGCGCAAAAACGCGCGTCATATACTATTTTAATTTTTTAAAATACGATAGATTTTTAATGACACACAGATTTTTAATGACACGCACTTTTGCGCGTCATAAAATTAGCGTGCATCATCGTTCGCACATTAAGGAAAGCACTGTTTCTAGTAGTGCAGGTTTTTCATGGATGATGAAAGGCTCTGAATTTAAGGGAGAGTGGCATTCCTATTTTTCCCTATCTACTCTTTCTAAAGACATTACAACCCTTATGCTTGTTTTACAAGGTGTTAATCTTATTGATTTTGATGATAGGTGGGGATAGGGTTCCAGTTTATTGATGTGTTTGAAGTTAAAGAAGTGAAAAAAGGTGATTCAAAAACATATATGCACTTTCCCCATTAAAATTTCTAGGCTTCATTAGATCCCCCTTAAAGTTAATGCTTTTGCGTGGCGAGCGGGTATGGATAAAAAATCTCTACAAAGGTGGCTTTGAACAAAAGGGGTGGTTCAGATTCCTTCGTTTTGTCCTAGGTGTGGTCTTTTTGAAGAAACAACAGATCATCTTCTGATGTCATGTGCTTGGTCTGATCGGGTTTGGACCCTCATTCTTCTTTGGTGTAAGGCGCTTTTTATTCGGTTCGATTCGGTTAAGGGAGTCCTCACGACGCATTTGGAAAGGGAGAAACAATCTTGTGTTTAACAAAAGAAATTCAATAGCGGAGGAAATCTTTGTAAACACTAAGGGGCTTTCTTTTCTTTGGATTTCTAATAGAGATAGACTAGACCACGTTACGTGGAGTGATTGGCGTACTTTTTTCTGTTGTCCCCTCTATGTATCCCTAGTGCCTCACTCATTTTTTATTTTTAATGAATGGCCATTAAAAAAAATCTAAATGTGGAACACATGTATAGTATAATTAAAGATCAAGAGAATATATATAAGCAGTAATTTGTAGAGTAGATAGAATCTTTTATATTTGATCAGTGTAAACTTATTCTATAAAAGTTGGTAATGTACGTCTGACATGTAACCCTTAAGTTGGTTAGCAAGAAAACACATAAATCTCTAGTAAATCTAGGGCCAGCCAACTTGCCTCTCTTAACCCACGACTATTGACGAATTTTGTTATCACTCGAAAATTAAGAAAACGTGTGTAGAGAATTTTTGTGTTCTTAAGTTTTCTAAAATCCAATCTTGATAGTTATTACTTTGTTTCCGCTCCACAAGCTGATAATTCAATTTTCCATCAACATGCCCATCGAGACTATCACATGACGAAACCAAGAGTGAACTTTGATCCGTTCTCACTTATAAGATTAGATTCCACGATCTAACATATCTTAAAAGCTTAAAAGCTTAGATTGGGTAGTAGTGAGTCATAGTAGATCAATAAATTCATAACGGAAGATAACAGGTGATTCATGTCTTCCCAAACCATATTAGTTGGGTCTTAACACCCTTTCGTAAAGAATTACGTACGATGGATACAAATCGTTTTGATGGTTTACTTGTCTTCCTATATAAGAATGGTATTTGGTCTAGTTTCTGCTACGTTTTTCGGAACATATTTTATCTAGTGGCTATTTCTCTTAGAATTAAAAATACAAATGAAATATTTCAATCTTAAAACGATATCAGTAGTAAGTATATAAAGATAGAAGCCTATTTTCAATTAAAGAATGTACTTATGACATGGAAAGTGAGATGGAAAAGAGAGATTATAGAATTAGGAGAGATAATTCTTGGGTAAATGCATGCACTTAAGGCTTAATTGCAATGGTTTCGGGGAGGGCTGGATCGGGGGTGTTCGGTGGTCACGGGGGGGTCGGGAACACCATCGCCGGTGGTTCGGGGACGCCCGATCGGGGAGGTGGATTCGGGGTCGGGAGATGAAAATGGGGAGCTGCCACCGAGAGGGAGAGATGGTGCCGGAGGTTCGGTGCACGGCGGAAGAGGGCGGCGACGTGGTGGCGGAGATCTGGTGCGCGGCGGAAGTCGCCGGAAATTCTTGCCGGAGAACCAATGTAGCTTGCCGAAGAGTGTGGGGGGAGTGGGGTGGGGAAGACGGTGTATTATATGGTTTTTTTTTTGTTTTTTAATTTTAAATAATTTGTTATAAAAAGTATTTGGGAAATGGGAAACGGGAAATGGGAAACCATTGCAAACAAAATGGGCAAAATGGCAGGGGTGGGAACGATGAGGTGGCACCAAAACTGGAGCGGAGATTGGGGAAATGGGAAGGGTATTGCAATTAACCTAAGACTATGTGTAGGCATGAAGCTCATGCATTAAGCGCTTTGTAACATGTGTCGTCTTAGTTTACCAAGGGGCTTCATGACTAAAAGTGATGTAGTCATGGAGCCCAATAACGCACCTCTAACTATTACATAATTATATTATTTTATTTAAAACGATTATCATTCAAATCAATCTATCGAATTTAAAAAAAATCAACCAATGAGAAGGGGGGGGAGCTATGGGGGGCTATGGAGATAAAGCCGGAGGTAAAATTTTGCCTCATATCGTTTCGGGGGCAGTGTTGCGGCGCCTATGAAGGTGCCATCAGCCTTCATTGCACCCACTACGGATAGTGTAAGAAGAGAGAAATTGATTATAAGAGAAAGGAAAAAAATGAGAAAATAAAGAAAAAAAAATAATAAAACCTACATATCGTCATACTATTTATTTATTTGGAAGGGCCCCCTTACGGCCCTATGTGCATATTCCAAAATGTACCTCAACATAAGTACTTGTGTCTCGTGTCTTTCCACATTAAATAAATACTTAGACATTTAAAAGTCTAAGTTCAAGTGAAATTACTTCATCCTTTTAGAGCCCAAAACTGACTAAGTTATTAGGTTTGTGACTGAAGTGTGTTTTTCATCCAATTTTTCAATTGATTGTGTGAAACAAATTGTTATCCTCTAATCCTTAATTGTGGTAACATAAAGTTAGAAAAGTTATCGTGTTTGCATACCAAGTATTACACATTTGGGTCTCTTATCTCTTAAGGATTCAAGAATCATAATCTGAAAACGATTAAATAAATATATATATGATCGAATAACTTTTAAATATATACATCTTGTTTGTCTACAGTAAATTTGAAAACGGTAATCAGTTGATGGTGACACCTTTAATTGCACATTTTTATAGTGCTTGCGAGAGACAATTTACTATTCCTGATAAATTATTGAAAATGAAGAGATATATAGGATATTTCTAGTACATCAGATCTAGGTATCATGAGTCCGAATGGAGCATCCAAACCAGGATATCCTCGTATGGATAATCTCATGATCAACCCAACGACGACTCATTTATGACTAATCATTTCTATGTTTAGCGCTCCTTTAACGAGCATAGTTACTAGCCACAATCATTGATAGTTTAATCATAGTTTAACCATAGTTTAACCCCCACATTCTAGGGACAGTTAAACTTCCATCCGACCACTATAAATACCAACCATATGGGTTCCGGATAAAAGGTGTTATATTCATTGGATACCCGTATATACTTATGAATAATCTTTTTAATTAGTGATACTGATTGTCACGTTAAAGTTATGTCATAGTAAATAATCTTTCATTCTCTTATGACGAAACTAACGGTGCTTGTTTTACGGTTTCACGCGGTCAATTTTAGGCGTTCACAGTGATGGGATCCAACCGGTTGGTTTAATATTTGTCTCAACAAAAAAGAAATATAATATTAATAATCAAAGTGATAATATATAAAATATTAAAATGAATTGAAATAAGCTACATCAAGTTTAGGTGGACATACAAGTGTCCAGGTTCATTTTGTTATTTTTCTAACATTCACCCTACATATATAATAATAATAATAATTGGAGGTAGATGTGTGCATTGTAGAGAGAGAAAGATAAGGTTTCTAGAGAGAGAGAGTATGGAACTGAATTCAAGAACGAAAGAAGACCAGTTTCATATTGTTCATAAGGTCCCATATGGTGATGGTCCTTATGTAAAAGCTAAACATGCTCAGGTTGATCATTCATTCTTTCTTGTATATATTTTTTTTCCCATAGATTGTATTGAATGAAACTTATAATTTGATGTTTTAACAAGCTAAGTTAATATTCAGTAAAGTTGTTTCTGTAGATTGGTTTTATGTTATTTTATTTTCAAAAACTAATCTACAGAAACAACGAAAAAACTTTCAAAACCAATCTTACACGCAACTTACGAATACCTTCAAATCTTGGTTTTGATCTAACCAGGTTTTTTATATTATATTTAACTATAGAATCACTTCAGAATTAAATGAATCGTTCTTCAACTATTATTATTATTAATTTTTATATTATACGTTTATTTAGATCAACGTTTTACCTTGTTCGATCTCATCATCTCTATCCCATACAATTGCTGGTAATTTTGTTACCTACTTATATAAATTACCTATAAATGATATACATAAAAGTATTTTTAAATCTCAAAAGAATTTTATGTTACTTTGAATTGTTAAAATGTTGTAAATCTGAATTTCTGAATCAGAAGTGGATACCCTTGAGATGTAAATCTACCCTTTAGATGAATTATTGTGCCCATTTACTTTGTATTTATTTTCTTTTTGAAAGAAACATTTGTTCTAAACAATTTTGTACTTCATTAGTTTATTTTTGGATAATAAATAAGTTCAAATAATTTACATTAATCAACTAAGGTTACTAATGTGAGTTGATATATGAAATTGATGTAGCTTGTGGAAAGAGATCAAGAGGGTGCAATAGTGTGGTTTTGGAAGGCAATAAATGCAGGAGATAGAGTGGAGAGTGCTTTAAAAGACATGGCAGTTGTAATGAAGCAATTGGATAGAACTGAAGAAGCCATTGAAGCCATCAAGTCATTTAGGTGTCTTTGCCCTAAAACTTCACAAGAATCCCTTGATAATGTTCTTATTGATTTGTTCAAGGTACAACCTTACATGCACATAGTACTACCCACCTTACATCCATGCATAAACATATGTATGACAATATATCTCTTGATTAATAGAATTATCATTTATATTACAAATAATCATATTTAGTAAAAATCTCACTTCTAACAAATGTTTAGATGAGTGTAAAACTTATGGAAGGAAGGATTCTAAATTTCATTGAAATATGGAAGCTAGGGTTTTGAATTTCATTAGTTGATAAGAAATTTGATAAGAAATTAATTTCTGTTACAATTTCTTTCCTCAACTAACCAAAAAATGCTGCCTTGAAATTGAACTATCAAATCTAACTAAGAATACAATATTGAGCAGAAATGTGGGAAAGTGGATGAACAAATAGCGTTATTAAAGCAGAAGCTTAGGATGATTTATAGAGGAGAAGCTTTTAACGGAAAACCGACAAAGACCGCTAGATCTCATGGCAAGAAGTTCCAAGTTTCTGTGAGACAAGAAACTTCTAGAATTCTGGTATATATTATTTCTTTTAAAACATTTTTTTTATGTTCATTTTCAACTTACCAAATTACAAATAGTTCGGGTGTTGATCGGATTGACGGGATGAATAGTTTAACCCGACTAGTATACACTAAGGTGGCGTTTGGTTTCTGAAATGTAATGGAATTGGAATTGATGTTTTTACTTTTAAAATTGTTCTTGATTGGATAACGAAGAAATTTGAAATGCAATGAAATTCTTTAATCAAAGAAATTTGGTACTGTTTCAACATTTCTTAGAAGTCATTCACTTTAGTGGAGGAAGGTTATATGGTCTTAAATTTCTTTTATTAAAGGAATTCATTCAAATTTAAATTTATCTGTAACTCAACTAAGCACAATTTTAAAAGTAAAACTATACAATTCCAATTTCATTACATTAGACAAACCAAACGCCTCCTAAAATTTGTGTAACTCAAATACAAAATCTAGTATACACTAAAATTTGTATAACTCAAATACCACGTGTTAACCCATATACTAAACGTGTCAAACAGGATAACAAATTAAAGATGTTAACACAAATACGTCCCATTTAATTGAACATGTGGAGCCGAACAAAGCTCATTATATATGATAATCTACTTAAAATCGATGGTTTGATTTGGTTTTATGTTTTCTCCAAAACAGAATTTTCATACCCAAATTCATTATTTTTTTAGTCATATCTTTTTAGACCAAAATTTTCAAGGCCAAATGACAAAATAAAAAAAAAATTTGAAAACGACCCAATCTAAAACCTTACATTATTTTTCAATTCCAAAAACCAAATTAGTGGTTTTTGTTTCGGTTTAACCGTAAAAAAAAACCGACTCATACACACCTTTCATGAACTGAAACACAAAAGGGCAATAATTAATTTGAACCATACAATAAAAACCAAACCTGAACTTGTTCTAATTTGACCATAATTTCCTTTTTGATTAAACAGGGAAACTTGGGATGGGCCTACATGCAAAAAGCCAACTTCATGGCAGCAGAGGTGGTCTACAAGAAAGCCCAAATGATTGACCCAGATGCAAACAAGGCCAATAACTTGGGCCTTTCCCTAATTAAACAGGCCCGATATGATGAAGCTCGTTCGGTCCTTCAACAGGTCGTCAATGGTGAGATTCCAGGATCCGACGATATCAGGGCCAGAAACAAGGCCCAGGAACTGTTGATGGAGACTGAAACGTGGCGGCCAGCATTCGAGCTCTTGCCGGGCCTCCCTGGACTGGACCTAGATGATGACTTTGTTAATGGGCTTGAAAAGTTGATGAATGTATGGGCACCCAGTAGATCAAAAAGACTGCCCATATTTGAACAAATTGAAAAGTTTAGGGACCAAATAGCTTGTTAATTTTTCGTCCAAAAAGTAGTGTGTTAAATGTTCTTTTGATATATTTGGGCTTTTCTTTTCTTTCTGTGTAAAGTGTGTGAAAATAAATGAGAAAGAGCTCGAGTTGTAAAGCTATTTGAGCCAATAGTTGATGATCAATACTTTGTTGCTCTGATCTCAATTTCTAATTTGCTTTTGATGTAAAAAAAGTATATGTTTTTGGCAGTTTACTTGTACAAACTTTATCAAAAGCTGTTTGGCTATGCTCTTAATTAAATATATACACGTTTTAGTTGGTTTTTGTTTGAAACTTGGGGGCATGATGATATAAGCCCAAAAGAAGAGTTAACTTCGTTTTTGGTCCCTAAAGTTTGCATATTTTAACATTTTTAGTCCAATTTAAAAAATTATAACATTTCAGGGCCTATACTTTCAATTTCTTAACAATTTTAGTCACTTTTTAAAATCTCATCCAAATTAACGGCTGAAATCCGTCAAGTGAGGGCTATTTTTGTAATTGAACTCTTTTTCTTGTATCACATAAATAAAAGGGAAAAGGGTTCAATTAAAAAATAGCCCTCATTTGACGGATTTCAGCCGTTAATTTGGATGGGATATAAAAAAAGTGACTAAATTGTTAAGAAATTGAAAGTACAGGCCCTGAAATGTTATAATTTTTGAAATTGGATTAGAAGTGTTAAAATGTACAAACCTTGAAGACTAAAAGCGAAGTTAACTCCCAAAAGAAAGAAAGAGGAGAATATTTTAGAATCTTAATTAAAATCAAATCCATTCATTTCAAGTAATAAAAGTCAAATATGCTTAATTATGCTTTCTTTACTTTGAGTAACAATTCATCTATCTTAATTTTCTACGTCAGAATCATGATCATCTTCAGAGTCGTCACCTTAATTCTTCACTTGTTGTTTTGCTGTACGTAATGATTAATTCCATGCAAATATAATTATTCAATTGGAGGTCGTAATAGAATTTTTTACATTCTTCACTTGTTTTACATTAGTCATTTTTTTAACCTGTTGGAGTTATTAACACTTGTTAATAACTTTGGGCCTTAAATGTAATTCTGAGAATATTGTAGGGACTGGAATTGTAAATTTGTTTGAAAGTTTGTTACCGGTTGTTAAAGCTGATTAGGTATACTTAAGCAGTGAGATTAGGATATAGTTATTCAGCTTTTCAATTGTATTTTCTTTGTATGTTCTTCATTCAATTTCTAATAAGAATTCTCTCTAGATTTGTTCTAAATTCGTCTATGATATCGATTGAAAACTTCAATTGGTATCAGAGCGTGAATCACCGCCGCTCGTAAAGAGATCTCGTCGGAGTGATTCCGATCGAAAGGGGGAAGCCTGTGAGCTGTGAAATTTCATCAAGATTAGGCGATTGTTGTCATCGCCAAGAAGGCCGGCTCGACCTTCATCACCAATTTCACAGTTTCGTACATCTCCTCGAAGAACAGCTACGATGACAGACGCCGGAGCAACTCGCCCGAGGGAGAATTACACAACCATTCCGCTGCAATGTCCCACGCTGAGTCAGATGAATTACTCAATTTGGGCAGTGAAGATGAAGGCCATCTTTAATGTTCATGGCCTTTGGGAAGTAATTGTGCCGGCGGAGGGTGCAGAGATCGATCCGAGAAAGAATAGTGCTGCGATAGCCTATCTGTTTCAATCGATGCCAGAAGACTTGATCATTCAAGTGGCAACCATGGAAACTGCCAAGGATATTTGGGATTCGATCAAAACCAGGTATGTGGGTGTAGATAGGGTAAAGAAAGCTCGTCTGCAAACTCTGAAGGGTGAGTATGAGGCACTGCGCATGAAAGATGGTGAAACAATAGATGACTTCACAGCCAAGTTGAGTGCCATTGCAACCAAATTTGTGGATCTTGGTTCTCCAATTGCAGAATCTGCCCTTGTAAAGAAGCTCCTTGAAAGTGTGCCTGAAAGATTTGTGCACATAGTTGCAAGCATTGAGCAGTTTGTGGATTTGGATACTGCTTTGTATCAAGAAATAATTGGCAGGCTAAAGGCATTTGAAGAGAGGACAGGAATGAAGAAGAAATCATCAACTGCTGCCAAGGAAGATCAGTTGCTGATGACATACACTGAATGGCAATCAAAATCAAAAGAAAATAGGTTCAAAAGTAAGGAGAATAGTGGAAGGTTCAAGGGTAAGAACAGGGAATCATCCACTGTTAATGGCAAAGGGAAACAACCTGAAGACAAAGGAAAGGGGCAGAAGTTTCAAGAGAGACCCAAGAAGGATAAGAGCAAAATCAAATGTTTTAAATGTGACAATCTTGGGCATTATGCCAGTGAATGCCCAAGAAAGAAGGTTTTAGAACAAGAATCAAATCTGATTGAAGAATCAGAAGATGAACCTACCCTGTTGATGGTGTGGGATCAAGGGACTACCAATGAAGAAGTTCATTTGAATGAATTGAATGTGGTGCCAACCAGTTTCTGTGACTCAGAGGATAGAAGTGATGGGACAGTTTGGTATATGGATAATGGAGCCTCCAACCACATGACAGGTAATTCTTCATTGTTTTCTGTTTTAAACAAAAGTGTCAAAGGAACTATGAGCTTTGGGGATGGGTCTAAGATAGAGGTTAAAGGAAAAGGATCCATAGTATTACATAGTGAGACTATGAGTACTAAAGTGCTAACTGATGTGTATTATATACCTCAGTTGAAAAGCAATATAATGAGCCTAGGACAGTTAGCTGAGAAAGGCTGTGAAAGTAGAATTAAGGGAGAATACCTATGGTTGTTTGACAAGGATCAAAAGTTACTACTTAAGGTTAGAAAGGCTCCCAATAGGCTCTATAAGGCTGTCTTAGGAAAAGGAATAGCAATGTGTTTCCAGGCTAGGATAGGTAGCCAAGAGGGAATTTGGCATAGTAGGCTTGGACATGCTAGTGTTCATGTTTTAGATCACATGACTAGGCAGGAGCTTGTTTTAGGAGTGCCTAGGATTCATAGTAACTCACAGGTGTGTGACACTTGTTTAGTTGGTAAACAGGTTAGAAGTTCCTTTCCAAAGGAATCTGTTTACAAAGCTAAGAACCCTTTAGAACTTGTGTCTATGGACTTATGTGGCCCTATAACACCTAGAACCAGAACTGGCATAAGGTACTTCATGTTACTTGTTGATGAGTTTTCAAGATATATGTGGGTGTATTTCTTGAAGAGTAAAGATGAAGCTTATGAGAATTTTAAGAAGTTTAGGTTGGAGATTGAAGGTAAGTTGGGGTATAAGATTAAATCACTAAGATCAGATAGGGGAGGAGAGTTTACCTCTCATGAGTTTAGTGATTACTGTGATCAAAATGGTATAACTAGGTTGCTGACAACACCGTACTCACCTCAACAGAATGGCACTGTTGAGAGGAGAAATAGATCAATCATGAATATGACTAGGTGCTTGTTGCAGGATATGAATGTACCAAAGATTTACTGGGCAGAGGGAGTTAGACATGCTGTATATATTCAAAACAGGCTGCCCACTAAGAGTTTAAAGAATACTACCCCATATACTGAAATCAAGAATAGAAAGCCTAATCTAAGTCATCTCAAGGTTTTTGGGTGTGTAGGGCATGTCAAAACTCTTGGCCCTGATGTTAGGAAGTTAGATGCCAGGAGTAGCAAGATGGTATATTTTGGGGTACAGGAAGGAACAAAAGGCTACAGAATGTTAGATGTTGAAAAGGGTAAAATTGTCATAAGTAGAGATGTGCAATTTGAGGAGAACAGGCAGTGGACCTGGGATAGTTCTAGGATAGCTGACCATGTTGAGAGACAGGAGACTAGTTGGAACTCTACATTTGAGGTTGTTAATCTAGAAGGAAATGGACCTGAGGTAGATACTTATGATAATCCTGAGCACAGTGGGTCAGAAAGTGAGAATGACACAGGTGATATGCAGGAACATGATGACTTAGTAGAACCACAGGGACTGGGGGAACCTTCTAGGAGGTCTGATAGAGTTAGGAGAGTCCCTAGTCATTTGAAAGATTATGTGTTGGATAATAGGCTAAGACAGCAGGAGCAAACACAGGAAATAGTTGATCAGGTTGCTTTGTTATTAGTGCAGGAAGAGGAGCCAAAGTCTTATAGTGAAGCTGCTAAATATAGTGAATGGATCAATGCTATGAAGGAAGAGTTGGGTGCTATTGAAAGGAACAAAACCTGGCAGTTATGTGACCCACCAAAAGGGTGTAAGCCTATAGGACTTAAGTGGTTATTCAAAGTTAAAAAGGATGCTAAAGGCAATGTTACCAAGTATAAGGCTAGATTGGTAGCAAAAGGTTATGTCCAGCAACTAGGAATTGACTATGAAGAGGTATTTGCCCCTGTAGCTAGGATGGAGACAATTAGAATCATTTTGGCACATGCTGCTGCAATGAAGTGGAAGGTATATCACTTAGATGTGAAAGCAGCATTTCTGCATGGGAATTTGCAGGAGGAAGTGTATGTAAAGCAGCCTGATGGTTTTGAGGAAAAGGGACAAGAAAGTAAGGTTTATAAGCTATCAAAAGCTCTTTATGGGCTTAAGCAAGCTCCTAGAGCCTGGAATTTGAGACTGAATGAAGTTCTGAATGAGTTAGGCTTCAGGAGATGTAGGCATGAGCAAGCTGTGTACACTAGGTTTAGAGGTGATTCAGTTGTGATTGTAGGAGTCTATGTAGATGATTTACTTGTGACAGGAAGTAGCAAGGCAGAGGTTGATTTGTTTAAGAAGCAAATGTGTGATAAATTTGATATGACAGATCTAGGAGAATTGTGTTACTACTTAGGCATAGAAGTAAATCAATCTGAAATAGGCATAGAGATAAAGCAATCAGCTTATGCATTGAAGATTTTGAAATTAGCAGGCTTAGAGGACTGTAATGAGGCTAGAATCCCAATGGAACCAGGTTTGAGATTAAGCAAAGAAGAGGGTGGTGAGGTTGTGGATGCTTCAAGCTATAGGAGGTTAGTGGGTTCATTAAGATACTTAACTCAGACTAGGCCTGATATCACTTATGCTGTGAGTTATGTGAGTAGATTTATGCAAGAGCCCAGGGAAGCTCATCTTAAAGCTGTTAAGCATATAGTAAGGTACATTAAGGGAACAGTGAATTATGGTTTGCTGTATAAGCTTGGTACCAGTGGAGATTTTGAAGGGTTTAGTGACAGCAACCATATGATGGATATGGATGATGGGAGGAGTACATCTGGTGATGTATTCTTTTATAACAGGGCTGCAGTTTCATGGCACTCACAGAAACAGAAAACAGTAGCATTATCTAGTTGTGAAGCTGAGTTTATGGCTGCAACAGCTGCTGCTTGTCAGGCACTTTGGTTATCTAGATTCCTGGAAGAATTAACAGGTAAGAAGCATGAGAAAGTGAAGCTTTTTGTGGATAACAAGTCAGCCATAGCTTTGATGAAGAACCCAGTGTTTCATGGGAGATCCAAGCACATTAATTTGAGGTTCCACTTCATCAGAGAGTGTATTGATAGAGGACAAATTGAGGTTGAGTTTGTGAGAAGTGATCAGCAGAAAGCTGATGGTCTTACAAAATCTCTTGCTAGGAATAGGTTTGCAGAGATGAGAATGCAGATTGGAGTTAAAGAACACTTCAAGTTCAAGTGATGGTGGGAGTTCAACACATCATACACACAAATCTATGGATCCCTGGTGTATGCTGCTAATGTTGGATTGTTACTAATTGAATTTGAAGCTGCAGAGAGATGAAAGAATGAAGAAATTAAGTGTCTCAGAATTAGGGAGGAGAATGTTGGAGTTATTAACACTTGTTAATAACTTTGGGCCTTAAATGTAATTCTGAGAATATTGTAGGGACTGGAATTGTAAATTTGTTTGAAAGTTTGTTACCGGTTGTTAAAGCTGATTAGGTATACTTAAGCAGTGAGATTAGGATATAGTTATTCAGCTTTTCAATTGTATTTTCTTTGTATGTTCTTCATTCAATTTCTAATAAGAATTCTCTCTAGATTTGTTCTAAATTCGTCTATGATATCGATTGAAAACTTCATAACCAATATACGCATGCATGTCAGTTGGTTATTGTGATCTTCGAGTAAGGGTCTTTCGTTATGTGTCGTTTTCTTACTCTTATTTAGAATATTAATAGAATAATTATTGTATAGTTTATGTAGAGTCCATTATCGGATTTAGGAAGGGTTGGGGAGTATGTTGGATTGTTGGCCCTCTAGCCGTCGTCTGGCATACCAAATTTTGTTACTTAAGTATTCAAATAGAAGATTTATTGTACTTGGACCCCTTAAGTTGTATTCATGAAGCAGTTGAAAAGAAAAGAAAGAAGAATGAAGTCGAGTTTTTCTGGCAGGAGGCTATGTAAGGTTTGAGTTTGTTGCTTCATATAGAAAGGTTTGAGTTTGTTTCCGGTTGATGATCCATACTCAGTATGCCGTAAGGTTAGTCTGGATAAATTTGGTGAGCATGCGATGCATTGTAAGGAGTTACTTGGGTTTAAATACATGCATGATTTGGTCATAGATGTTCTTTGTGATATGCTCAAACGGGCGGGGATATCAACTAAAAAGGAAGTTCCTGTTAACTTTGACAGATCCGCTTGAGGGGAGGTCTACTCTACGACCAGTTGACATCCTTGTGTTCGGATGAGCAGGGGGAAACACGCATGTGTGGACCTTACAAGAGTGTCCCCTCTGTTTGGGCTTAAGGACAATGGGTTCGTTGTTGGCCAAGCTGTGTTGAAGACGGAATCAGACAAAGTCGCTAAACACAAGAAAACTTGCTCAGAGAATCAACATGTGTTTAACCCATTTGCATTTGATACATTTGGGTCCCTGGCTCCCGAGGCAGTTGGTTTCCTTAACAGAGTTCAGCGGGTAGTGTACAACAATTCCTCTACCGCTAAAAATCATAGCTTTGTTTTTAGTAGGATTGGTTTTGCTATCAAAAGGGGGTTACGACACAAATTGTTACTCGTTTACCTGCCACTTTATTGTAATTAAATCCTTCTTTATATTACTATTGAAAAGAAATAAAATACAAAAAGAGAAGAACAAAGGAGGAAGATGATAGTGTCGGAACTCACAACAAATATGTCAAAGATCTGCTTTTTAGTTTAACATAGGATTTTTTTGTTTAATATCATGCCCATTTATATTGGGTAGCCGGAGCCCACTAAACAAAACCTAATTTTCTATCACCAAATATTATTTTCACTTACGTTTTTTTTCTTATTTCTGAACGGCATATTTGGATTATTGACGGGGATATTACATCACTCACCTGATCATCATCGATCCCTATCAGGAGGAAACTCACCGTAGATGAAAAAACCTCATGGCCAACATGTAACCCCCATTAACTTATCTTTTATTACAAGTGGGATTTAAACCTAAGACCTCCCACTAAAATATTTTTATTGACTTTTAATACTAATTAACAAGATTCACAGGTGTGAGCGTTGTCGCGCCAAGGGTTGATTTTAGTGTTCTAAAAGATTTATTTTGTTGCTTTTACTTGAATACATATATCAAACTTGTGAAATTTTCTACTTTTCAGGAATATCAAACACCACATTGTATATACAGGTATAAAACATGGGCCAAACGTTATACGTACAAACAGTTTGCTAAGATTATAAACAAAATCAGTCAAATACAGCTAACACAATAGTACATCCACATAAGTTAATTGTCACCAACATCAATTTTGGCCTTTTATACATCCAAATAAGTTCTTACCGTTAGCCACCTGTTAGAAGCTAGCAAACAGGGCCAGTAACTTTTTTTAGGAGTAGCATCAAAAAAAATTTGGTTCGGGTCGGGTTGGTCACATAAGACAAATACGACAAAATAATAAATGAAACATCGTAATTAGAATTTAAATAATATAGATACGATGGTCTTTTCGAATTATTAAAAAAAGTATTGGAATTAGTATAATTGGACAATTTGTTACTTTTATTTTATAAAATTTGAATAGCACACCTGCAAGATTCAAGAAAAACAATATCATAGAAGGAATGAAGATGATCAACGATTCATTTTTGAATGGAGCATCAATGTTAATGTATCGATAATTAAGTTATAGATTTAACTATCGATTGTGCTATTAGGTATTTAGGTTCGGGCTATTACCTAGTAGGTTTATTAGGTTATTGGGCAGTGGCGGATCCAGACTTTTTTGTGAGCGGGGGCAAAAATATATCGTTTCAAATTAAGTCGGGTCAAAATGGTTGATTAAAACAAGTTAAGTTAAAATGGGTCGGAGAAAAATAACACACACTCATTTACTTAACAATTGTAAATACGTCCATATTTATTTACTTAATATTACGATAAATTTGATAACATATTATTTTGATTAAACTCAAAATATTAAGATAAATTTGATAACATATTTTAATTAAACTAAGAAAAAATATATAAAAAACATAAAATATAATTATAAATTATTTGTCTAAGGAGCAACAAAACAAACATAAGACGTTAACATTAAAGTTGTTTACGACTCAAATAAAACTTAGAGGTTTATTTTGTTAGTTTGATGGAAATCAGAGGTTTATTTTGTAACTTTGATGAAAATAAAAGACTAATTTGAAACCTGTTAAAATGGGCCCACAAATTACTTTTCTTTTCATACAATTTAATATACTTTCTCTTTCTTATGTCGTCTTCTCCATATAAAAAACCAGATATACTTCAACCTCCATTAAAACTCCTTTCACAAAGCTTGAAATAATCATTTAAAACATTTGATTTCCTTCTCTATTTGTTCCTCACTCTTTCACAGGGGCCTTTCAAAAATTTATAAAGGGGCATGTAAAAAAAAACTAAAAATTTTCCACTACTCGTATAAATTTGAGCGGGTGCCTCGCCCCCCGCTGGAGATCAAGTAGATCCGCCCCTGTTATTGGGCTTGGGTGCTGCCTGGGCTATGCCTAAGAAGATCTAAACTAAAAAATAAATAATGCAAGAAGCAAGGCTCAAACTCGGGTTGCTGGGGAGTTAGGTAACGCGTGCAACACATCTCACAAGAACCATTGGGATAGAAGTATTGTTTACGAAATTTATATAATGATTCACCATCAAAAAAAAATTACTTGAAAAACCGTACATGTGATTTCCACTTTGTGTACGAGTAAGAGGTAGCACGGGCTACCTAACCACTACAGTTTCACCCCTGCTAGCACGTCTTGGTTGTTGCCAGCCGAAGAAAATGGTCCACATGCAACTCGAGTTGTTGGTTATTCCCCTCCCACATCATCACAACCTTCTATATAAGTTGCAACAACATATAAATTAGGAAAAAACATAAATAAAAATGGGTCATGGGTACATCTAAATCCACATACATATTCAATATCATTATTCAGTAAAATATTACCAATAATCACATAAAAAAGAGCCCACCATTAGTAGACTTTAGTTTATCCAAGGAGATGGTGCTTGCAGAATAGAAAGTAATTTTTTTTTACCTATGACCAGTTCTTGAATGCCAGATATAACATCAATTCCACACCAAGGTGAGCCTGCTAGGACAAAATGTTAACTTACAGATTGTAAAACATTCTTCGAGCAGTGCATAATTGCATAGCATCCACTGAAACCCACATGTTTTTTCCTTGTTAGAGAATAAAGATAAATTACACGTATCTCCAAATGATACAGTTTCTCTTTAATTTTTCTTTTTCCTTACTAAAAGTTATTTTGTTTCCCTTATTATAATGTAAATGTTTTTTCATAGTAAAGTATTCCAATTTCTAACCATGAATTCCAAAATTTTATTTCAAAACTTCAATAATCCTTAAACTAAATAGAACTATTTAAATTGAAGATTTAAGTAATTTACCTTTCAAATGAAAGTTAATTTTGGGTCCTGAATATTCTCTCTTTTTAATCCAAGTTCACGTTGGTAGAATATGTCTTGGCAAACTATTTCCATTTTCATCGACAAGCGTATACAATTTATACCTTTTTTTTAACGGCAATTTGGCTCAACGGTGTATCGGGACTGGTTACCCTGGACCTACCCACTGTCCCGAGTCCAAATCTCATAGCGAGGGAACCCGGGAGCGCCCCCCCCATTTGCACCATCGGGCGGGAATCGGGCAAGCCCGCAAACCCTCTCTTGTGACTCAGGATCAAGCAAGCTCAATCCTTCATTGCCTACCAATATCTCACAAGGTGGTGTGAGTGAGACTAGAACTTGGGTCTCTTCAACCACAAGCTTAAAATTTTAACCACTACACATCTAGGTCCGCATGTTTCGTCCACGTTTCTAGTTTGTGGAGCTAAAAACCTCTACCTGCAAATAGCGCTAGGGGAAATCACCAAATCAAACCCTTTGACCAACATGTTTTCTGATTATAGCGGTTAGATTTAAATTTTAACAAAGAAAAAATCCTCCAATAGAACGATGACATGTGTCCAACTATAGGCTTTGCGCAAAATATGCACAACAATATCAATATATAATTTGCGTGACCCTCAACTTATCAAGCCAAACTTAGAGCTTTCATCATGAAAAATCATTGAGCTACCCATCTAGTTCGGACCCAAGCGGCCAAGCATCATTAGCCAAATGTTCAAAGGACCTAATGCTAATAAGCAACTCACCTCAATTATATAGTAATATATATTATATATATCGAAATATCTTTATAGGTACAAACCTATACAAATATTGTCTCACAATATGAGCCTTTAGAGTCAAACAAAAATTTGAAAAAATAAAAGGAAGAAACAAAATCATAGTCAGAAACCAAGAGGCACATTCACTTGACACATTTGACACCATTGCAAGCAGAGAAAAATATAATGAGAATCAGTGCAATTATTATTCCTAAAACTATCAGTTTCATCTTCATATTCTTGAACCACATTTTTCTTCTCAATTGTGTACCCTGAGTCCTAAAACCTTGTGCCTGCAATGTCGCGAAAAACAATAAGGAGAACAGATCTCTGGTTTGATTTGAATTTTGCATTTGTATAGACTTACCTGGGAGTGAAGGGTCTCGGTTTTGTCAACCAGAAGCTCGATCTTCTCTCCACGGTCAAGAACCTAGAAAGAATTACTTATATGAATAAGTTGGTTCAGTTATGTTTCTAATGTTAATAAGTAGCTAGAGTGTATTTCTATTTCTAATCATGGTACTAAATTACTAATGAAGTTTTGCTAATCATAAATTAATGCATTAACAATATAATGACTTTTATTGAAGAAATTAGAGATTAAAGGAATTGCCCGGTTGCCGATCTGATACCCTGATTCGGTCTTGAAAACACCGGTCATGGGTCAAATGGGTTGGGGTCAAACCTGTGTGCTGACTCGCCAACTCTTGTCAATTTTTCAAAATTTCATTAGTAACCTATATATATCAAATATGACTACAAAGCCCTATAATAAAATAACAGTGAAGTCGATTTTTTTTCTTAATGACCAATTTAACATGCAAGGATTGAAGATTGAAAATTGAAATTGATACTTATGAGTAATGCCTTACCTTCTCAATGTTCTCCATCATCACACCTTTGACTTCTGAAACCTGGGCCTTGACTTTTGAAAGCTTGCTGATCTCTTCTGGATGGTCCACACAATATTGCATCTGCTCCTTCAACTTGGGACTGGAATTAAAACAAATTAGGAGATTAACAATCAAAATTTGAACTTGTAAGATGGAAAAAAAATGGAAATCAAAATTAGAAAATGCGATTACCCAAATTCTTTATTCAGACTATTGGCAACCGCTATTGCGGCTTTTCCTCCGGCATATTTCTTGGTAAAATCATCCTTAATTCTTTCAAGAAAAGCCATGGGAATCTGCCGGCCAACAGATTCTATGGCGACCACACAGTATGCTTCATAATTTAATAAGAATTAATTGTTAGTTGCATATAAAACGAAGTAAACAAGTGATACAAATGCATGTGCCTGTAGAATAATAACAATATGTCTGTTTTGTTTCTTTGGAACTTACATAACTAACCAAATTACAAATTACCCAATAAAATTCTACTCAATTGTAGAGTCCAGAGAGGGTGAGATGAGGGCATACCTTAACTCTATCCTATATGATAGACAAGTTGCCACAAGGAGACTCCCGAATTCGGACATAATTAACCAAACTAAAATCCTTAATTCTACAAATGATGTTGATGATAATGAAGGTAATGATTGATTGATATGACTTTGATATGCTCATGATGATGAGAACTACTTCATTGATGCTTTAATTTGAGTGTGCTTATTGCTACACTAATTATTGGTATTAGTTTAATAGTTATGTGCTTTTACTTTATTAATTTATGCTATACTTATTAATCCAATATACTTTACATCACATACTGCAGTTAATTTTTGTCATCATCACAAATGCAGAACCAGATACGCACAGAGGTAATTACATATGTACCAAAAAACTTAAAAGAAGATAGGAGAACTTAGCACCTTGCACCTTATACACGACATCTAAATCGACTACCTTTAGTATAGATCGATTGATCAACAACATTTCAAAATGTTGAAAAAAACCGAAACTACTTTGCATATAAATTGGTTTAAAACCATAAAGTATGATGTTAGGATAAGAACTATAGCTGATTAACATCTAGAAACTATAATGAATAGATCTTAAGTACTTTAATTCATTGTATTTTTTATATTCATCATAATTACTCATATTCTTCGTACTTACTGAGAAGAGTTGCATACAACACTCTGATCCATTCCATTATATAATTAAAGTAATTGAAGATCTAAGCATTTCAGGATCCGCATAAATACAAAATGAAATCAAGTTAATCACAAAAATACAAAGCAAAGCGGCAATGATCATCATCATTAACTCTTAACTGCGAGAAGGAATGTTGAAATCAGAACATAATAAGAACGATCGTCAATAATCATGATAAATCATTAAATTGCTGATTTCGTAGTGCTATAATTCAAAATCAACTACACTTACAGATATAAATCAAATCACATCAACACAGAACTGATAGACACACCGACAATCAAATTGAACAAAACTGAACAAAAGTGAACAAAATTTCACAATCAAAAGCATCAAAAATGAAAGTAAATCAGATGAAACTCACTAAATCCGTCGTGAACGAGATAGTTAAAGGTATGACCATCGCAGGAGTAGGTGAACTTATTGTTCGTGGCAGGAAGTTTCTGGAGACACTGAGCGGCGATATTGGTGAAATTACCGGTGAATTCCGTGAACTCCGAGAGAATCACCGTCCCTCTGGCAACAAAACTGTAGATCAACGACTGCTGGCCCATGGTAAACTTGTCGTTTTCGTTTCCGGCGACTAAGAAACCCTAGCACCGATCAGCACGCCGTTGTTTACAGAGAGAAAGAAATGGAGGAAACGTGAGAGAGAGAGAGAGAGAGAATATGGAAGGTGAAGGGGAGAATGATTTGCTTAAACTGTAAGTAAAGGTTTTTTTGTCGACGTTGTGGTGTTAACAAAGTCCCTTGGAAAATAACGGAAACGTCCAGCTGTAATCTGTTTCCAAATTTCGAATTTTTGGAGGTATGTGATTGGTTTTTGATAACATTTATGCAACACTGTTTGTGTTTATGGGGTCTTAATTTCTTTTTATTTTTTTAAGAAAACAACTTTTATTACATCACGTAGATTGAATTTTAGTGTAGAATCAGGGTATCTGACTGGACATGATGGTGTGATCAAGGACGATCCGGCTAGTTTTCAGCTCGACTACAAGATGTTGAGGTGTGTTTCGGGCAACTTCCGATGTGCTTGGGACCTGGAGAGGACGAGAGTTAGGCATGGGAGGGTAAGATCCTCCAGTTCAGACCTGGACTAACCAGGGGCGCAACTTTTAAGGGGCGGGAGGGGGCGTCTGACCCCTCGAAATTTTTTTTACGATGTAGGGGGTATATAATTTTCGTGTAGAAAATTTCGATATACTCCGGTTTCGACCCCCCATTTACTCAAAAATTGACGTTAGGAAAAAAAAATAGATCCCGACCCCCCACTTGATATTTTCAACATTCGCCACTAGGACTAACAGCTTCATCATGGTCATCCCAGGTCTTCCCTTGTGTATGTATATAGGTGCAAATGTGTATATAAGAGGAAAGATGGATTAGGTCTAAAGATCCGGGTATCTATACAACCTGAGCAAGAGTGTCGTGCGAGGTTAACGATCCCCTCATTAGGTGGTTGAGGGTATTTATAATACTTAACCTTTTGTCATAGAGTGTTATTAATGCGTTACATGATCTATACGTGTCTTGTCACCGAAGTCCGACGGTGTAGGTACTTATTTCGGGTAATGGCGGCTAATGATTGGCATTAAGTGCCTCTGGTCCGGAATGAGTAGTTCCGAACCAGAGGGCCTCAGTTTATCGTCCTGGCTAGACTCATGTATTGTCCAAACTATGCTTTGTGTGGAAGCATGGTCTGGTTCAGCCATGTCACCCTCAAGTTAACTAGACCGCACCTTGTGAGGTTGGTCTGGCATGTAAGCATGTGGTTGCTTGCTTAGATGTGTGTTTGGATCATTCAACATTTGTGTTGAAGGCTATCTGATTCGGGCATGCATCATCAGTCCCCAGCCGAAGTGTTATGGTTTGGACATGATGGTTCGGAATTTTATCATGTTAGGTCGTTGGTTGGGTCGCGCATAGACGACCAAGCTACGTGCCGCCCTACGGTGCATTGATGGGACAATTCGGTACACTTAACCGTTAGGAGTTTCACGCCTCTATACATATTGGTGATCCCTCCTTCGAATGACATACACCTACAATCTTCTTCTAATCATTTCCCCTCACATTCTTCCGAACCAACTTTCATTCACTATGTCCCTCCTCTTTTTCTAGTATTACCTTTGTTTCATTATGTATGAAAATTGCAAGAAAGATATGCACCTTCAATATAGTGTCCTTAACCCGACCAAGCTAGCCAAAGAGGTAGCCGGGTACGGTATTCCCAACCTTCTCCATAGTAAAGTGCCGGTCAGGAATGCATGTATAACTGATTATACAAAGCGGAAAATAGGTCTTTATCTTCATCATTTTTCCTATGCTCATATGCGTATTCCCTTTACCAAGTTCTTTTGTACTGTCATTCGAGCTCTTAGGGTAGACTTGAGGCAACTGTCTCTGCTGGCCATTGCTAGGAATCTAGGATAATGCAATTTGAAATGGCATGTTGAGCCTCTAGTGTCGAACATACCCTTGGCCTATTTAGACAGTTTTTTCCTCTCAACCATTAGGACGATTGGTACTTGGTTGAGGCTGCTCATTATAGCGTAGCGCCCCGACTGTTTTCATCTGCGCCGACCAAACTGAAGTTTTGGAAGGATAAATTTTTCTGGGTGGCCGATGTGTGTCTTGGATTTAAGATGCACTGGAGGGGACCGGCTAAGAACTTAAATCCTTTTGATGTGACGAAGCGGAAGTATGCCCCTAAAATGAAGAGGATATGGCGGCAAACATGATGTCAATGCGTAAGCAGCTCGAGGAGGCTAGTGATTACTAGAGTGAGCCCTAATTGGACTTTGGTGTTTATAAAGCCAGTGTTTCGCGTGAACGAGTAGGGTACTGATTGTAGATAGTTTACTACTTTTATTTTTTGTTTCCCTTTGATTATCAAATTATCGTTTGCACTTTTCTTTTGCAGAAATTGGCCTCTTGAATTTTTGAAAAAGGCCAAAGGTGGATGACGTGATGTTAGGTATGAAGCAATTGAATGAGGGTGAAGAGTGTCATGTGAAAGAGACAAAAGAGGTATGATTTACCTAATTCAGTGTGAAGGATAGAGATAAAGTTTTCGATGGTACTGAGATTGGTGGGGCTAAGGGTTTTCTCATACAAGAGCAGGAGAACAAACGTCGTAAGAAGGAGTTGAGGTTAGCAAGGTTTGGGGGTAAAGGCAAGGTTGTGGTTACAGAAGTAGGTGGACAGGCCGAAGGGGCTTGGTCGAAGAAGTGTTCGAGGAAAACAAAAGTTAAGAGACCGAAGAAGAAGCCAAAGATGACGAAGGGTGATGTGAATACCATGCTGGTGGATGAGACCACCTAAGAGGATCCTGAAGATCCACCTATTAGGAGCCCGTGGATATTGAGGATAATTCTAATGATGCGGGGTCTAAAGATGTGTTGTCTGGTACCCCTTCGGTGCTTGATTCTAACGAAGCCGAAGGGGAAGCAACTGTTAGTGAGTAGGAATTTTCTAATCAGTAGGAGGGTGATGTGGATGCTGCCTTTACAAACATATTGGGGTCGAAGAAGCTGAAACCTGGGGTTTGGAAAGGTGGCGATGCCATTGCCTAACTGGTCATGCAAAGTGAGTTGGTCGGGTTTTCCGGTTGGAAGCCAAAAGATAAAGAGAAAAGCCCAGCTAGGGATGAGGGGTCGAGTTCTAGCAATGACCAGGAGGCGATCTATGCTTCGTAGTGGATGTTGAAAAACAAGGAGACCATTGATGGCTTACGGCGAGTAAAGGAGTTTGTGAAGTACATGGCCCCGCCTGGGCGGGTCAAGAAGCCAGAGGAATGAGCAAGGGGGAGGAAAATAATCGTACCCAACTGAGGTTTGCTCAGGCCTTCACACATTGCTCGAACTAATGATGAGGCGTGGCAATGTCGTCCGGGCGATGGAGCGATTGTCGACCTCCTTGGCTAGTAAGGATGAGGAGTTGGTCAAGGTGAAGGTCGAAAGCAGAGAAGGCTGGTACCGAGGAGGTTGAGAAGCTGAAACAGCAACTGGTTCCAGTGACTCAGAGTAATGGTTAGTTGTGCATCTACAACACAGGTCACGAAAATTAGTTATTGTGGTCCATTTTAAATCGTTTTCACGTACATATACAATACCAACCTGTGCACTCACCAACATCATTATTGACCGTTTTAAGCTTGCATTTCTCGAGTAATTGATCATTTGGATTAGGACATTTTGGGCATCTGTTCAAGTGTCATCATGCTAGGACTTCATCTTTTGGGACATTAGTTGTTATGTTCATGTTATTTTTTGAAACATTTTCATTCCACTTAGCTTCTGCAATTTTGTACAATTTTAAATGTAACATTTATGGTTGTAACGGTTTGTTAAAAATATTCTTTAAAATTTATTTAGTTTTGTTCAATGTAACTTGTGTTGATGAATGAAGTCACGACCCCACAGGAAGCCACCGTAGTTGGGGTGTGACAAATAGGGTTCTGGTAATAACTTTTTTAACGGAGTCTAGCGAAAATGATCAAATTACCCATCACTTAACGGACCAGATTTAATGGAGTTAGACGAAATGACCAGTTCCATAACAACCGTATTACTTAAAGGATGTCTAATGTAATTAGTTAGAAGACCTAATCCATAATTTTCGATAAACATAAAAGTCTTATTTTTTCTTTTGTAATATAGTCTCTTTTTTTTATTAAAAGGGGTTGAATATATCGAAATTGCCCATCACTTAATGGACCAGTTTTAATGATGTTAGGCGGAAAGGATCAGTTCCATAACAACCCTATTACTTAAATGATATTTAATGTAATTATTTTACTTAAAGAACCTAATCCATAATTTTCGATAATCTCCTTTCTTTTGAGGTACAATGTGGTTGTCCTAGAACATAGACAAATTCTATTAGAGAAAACTCAAAATTTATTTTAAAAGACTCGAGTTGAACATGAATCCATAGCCAGTGGCGGATCTAATGTTGGGATACCGGGTTTACGGGAACCCACGGAGTTTTGAAACTTTTGAGAAATATATAAAAAAAGTATAGGTGAATCCTGATATATCATAGGAGTGAATTCTAATAGAACCAACAGATTGCTTTGGTTCAATGGTTTCAGCGTGACATTCCAACCTTCACGTCCCGAGTTCGATCCCTAATATCAACAGTTTTTTTGAACTTTTTTTACTTTGTTTTTTTTTATTTTTTAATGTATGTTCTTTTAAGCGATGTTCTTTTAACCGACATATGCGCTATCAGCCTCTCACAGATACGCAATACCCAATTCCCAAATCCCACCCCTAATATGCACCTTTCATCCTCTCCTGACTCCCCACTAAACCCTCATTCTCACCGTCCAGCGAGTGGAGACCTTCGGCCTGAGCCCTAGTTCTCACCGTCACCGTCCGACTGCTCTCACTCTCTGTCTCTCTCAGTGCTCTATTTCTCTCAGTGCGACATATATGCGCTCTTCAGTCTTCACAGTTCACAACAACAGGTAAAAATTCTTCAAACATTTGGTTTTTGATTTCTTAATTGATTTGGTTCTTGAATAGTTATTGAATTTGGTTCTTGAATAGTTCATAGTTGAATAGTTGAATCTCAGAATCTGGTTATTGAATTTGGTAATTGTTCTTTAAAAATTTAGGTTATTGAATTTGGTTCTTGAATAGTTATTGAATTTGGTTATTCAATTTGGTTCTTGAATAGTTCATAGTTGAATAGTTGAATCTGGTTATTGAATATGGTAAATTCATCAAACATTTAGGTTATTGAAGTTAGCTCTTGAATAGTTGAATTATGAATGTGTAGTTAAATTTGATGTTCTTATATTGAGTTTGGATCTTGAATATTTGAATCATGAATGGTTAGAATACAGTGTCAAAACGGATAAGGTGTATTGCTTATATTTCTACTTGTATCCGGAAGACGGACAAAATGATGCATTTGTGAGTGAAGGGGTGTGGTGTTGGCAAAGGATTCAAAGGTTTGATATTCATGTTGGTGATTGCAATAGTCCTCACTACAAAGCACGTAGAAAGGGGGAAGACTTGATTAAATTTACACAGTCTATACATGTGGCCTTTGAAAAACAAACCGGATAATCAAAAAAATGAATATAGAATTCGATTAAGTACTTCGGTTAAAGTTGTTAGAGCATTGTGGAATGGTGGGTACGACAAGTCTGAAGATTCCCTCTACAAAGGACATTTCGTAGAGGTTTTAGAAGTGATGGGTGATTTAAATGAGGATGTTGGTAATGTTATATTAAGTAATGCTCCTGGAAATTGCCAACTAATTGGTCCATCAATCTAAAAAGAAATTTGTAATTGATTTGCAGAAGAAGTATTAAAGAAGATTTTTGAAGAACTTGGTGATGAGGTTTTTCCAATACTAGTTGATGAATCGATGAATGTCTCTAATAAAGAACAAATGGTTGTGGTATTGAGATACATTGATAAACTAGGATTTGTGAAGGATATATATTGGTCTTGTCAATGTTAAGGAAACAACCGCTGTATGTCTTAAATCTGCAATTAATGGACTATTGCCCGTTTCAATTTGAGTTTGGGCAGGGTTAGAGGCTAAGGATATGATGGTGCAAGCAACATGTCCGGTGAGTTTAACGGTTTGAAAGCTTTGATTTTGAAAGAAAATTCTTTCGCGTATTTAGTTCATTGGTTTGCTCACAACTTCAATTTGTTGTTGTGGGCTTAGCAACCAAACATCAAGAAATTTTTAAGTTTTTTTAGAGAAGTATCGGATTTAGTAAATGTAGTTTGCGCATCTTGCAAACGAATAAATTTGGTAAAAGAAATTCAAAGAGGGAGTTTGGGATTGAATCCAGAATTTGAAACTGGAAGTGGAAAGAATAAAAAACTATCACTTGCAAGGCATGGAGATACACGTTGGAGTTCTCATGACAAAACACTTCTCCGTTTGATTTCTTTATATTCTATTGTTATTGAAGTCCTTCAATATATAGAAACTTTGACAAGTGATGATATTCACAAAAGTCAAGCAAATGGACTTAAATTTTACATGAAAACTTTTAATTTTGTATTTTATCTACATTTGATAAAGCGCATCTCGGGACTTACTAACACACTTTGTGAAGCTCTTCAAAGAAAAGATTAAGATATATTGAATGCATGTGAACTTGTTAGATCAACCAAAAAAGAATTGCAAGAGTATCGACTTGAAGGTTTTGACTCACTTTTAAAAGATGTCACATCCTTTTGTGAGAAATATTATTGTAAAACCTGTGTCTTAAGTTTCAAAATATTAACGTTAAGTTGTCAGAAAATTTGGTCCCAATTTTTGTTTTCTTTATAACCATGCTACACATAGCATTTGCAAGCATCATTTCATTATTTTACAATTCTAAAGTTGTATTTGATAATGTAAGGAATTATTTCTCCAGGATTGATGTTAGCTCGGCTAGTTATAGTTATCTCGGAAGGTTTAGAAGACCCGAGGTAATAAGTTATCTCGGACTAAGTAAACTGTCCGAATTAACTTAATTTACCTTAATAGTTTTTATCTCGGACGCTTAGTTTTACCTCGGAAAGTGGAGTTGTCCTAGATAACTTGAGTTATCTCGGACAAGTTGACTTCCACTTGACCCGACAAGACTACTTTTTTGTCAGAGACGCAAGCTGCGCTGCTTTACCGCCAATCAGAAGCTGTCAACTTATCTTCTAGACTAGTTTATATTATTTCTAGTTCATGTATCTTTGTTTAACGATCCAGATGATCGTAGAGAAATCAAGGGCTCTCCTTGATTTCTTAGGCACTATATATACTTTACTTGTACTTTGTATTTATCATCGATGTTCACTCTTTCGGATTATCAAGTAATAACAATAAAGTGCCATGTATTATTCATATCAGTGTTCTTACTTGCTTTACATTCAATTTTCGTCTTGTTAACTAAAACATAGATATTAACTTAATTTGTTTCCGCCTGGTTAATATTTAAGTAAATTCTTGTGTTAGGTTTAATCTGTTAATCCATCGATCCTACAAGTGGTATCAGAGCTTTGGCTCTCGTTTTAAAAATTTTAAAACTACAGATTTACTTACATACTCTGTTTTCTTGTTAAAAATGGTTTTTCCTTTCATTTCGTACATCCTTAAACCATGTGTGATTCACGAAATGGCAGTTCAAATAAACCACCATCTTTTTATTCCCGATGACTTTAATACGTAGAAATTACGTATGATTGGGTACCTTCATCACTCTGATTATCGAATGTGGAAGTCAGTAATCTATGGCCCTACCATTCCAAAAGTGAAAACGACCACTGTGCCTAGTGTCGATCTGGTAAAAGCTTATGTAGACTTTTCCGACGATGACCACAAGTCCGTGGAAGGTGATCATAAGGCATTATGGGCACTACAGGCCGCACTTCCTAACTCTGTTCTCGTAGGATTTAAAAATTGTAAAACTACTTTTGATCTTCGGAAAGCTTTAAATAAAATGTGTGAAGGAACAGATGAAGTAAATGAGAAAAAGAATTATGTTCTAAAACAGAGATATGAGAACTTCTCTCATAAAAATGGTGAGAGTATGAATTCTCAATATCTACGTTTTGTTCAATTACTCGATGAGCTGCAAGGAAACGTTGTGAAGATGGAGAATGGCGACTTAATCAGAAAATTTTCGAGGTCTTTACTTGATGTTTGGACCATTTACACTGTAAGCATCAAATATAACAAAGACCTCAAAACTCTGAAGCTGAGTGAATTATATGGGATGCTGAGTGCCCATGAGATGGATTTAAAAGAGAAGTCAGGTGTTCTAAGCAAACCTGCAAGCTTAACACTTCCCACCTCTACTGCACTCATCACTTCTCTCGATGATATAAGTCAATACAGTGATCAAGCTCCTGTGATCACTTACCCTATATCACCAAGAGGTAATGAAATCATACCTCAGTTTTATAACAAATTTGCTCATATTGAAGACATCAATCATGGAGGTTTCACCAGATTTGACCTGGAATGCATAAGTGGTGATGACCTTTAAGAAATGGACATTAACACTAAACTGGCAATGGTTTCCCTAAGAGCTCAAAGCTACAAACAAACAGGTAGAAAATACAATGGAGACAGGGGTGCCCAAATTGGTTTGGACAAAAGTAAAGCCAAGTGCTATAATTTTCACCAACTTTGACACTTTCCCAGAGAATGCAAACAACCTAGAAGGCAGGTTATGAACAATGATGGAGGAAGTAAATACTCAAGACCTCAAAATGCATGCTCAAAGCCACAAACATCAAATTCATCAACTGGAGGTCCTTTTGCTCCTAAACCCAGTTCAAACTCTCAAAACCATGCTACTGTTGCCGTTGCCAACCAAACAGGTTGTGTTGATTGGGAAGATATCATGCAAGAGTTTGCTCCCATCAATCATGCATTAATGGCTAATGACGCTTCGTCCTATGTTGATAACTCTCCAGTTTCATCCGCTGATGATACCTCTTCAAACTATGAGGTAAACATTGAAATTATCACTAAAGTACTTTCTTTGCTTTGCAAACCTACTTGTGCGGAGCAAATCAACCTTCAAAATCTGAAATGACACACTTTAAATCTCCCAAGTCTAGAAAACAAATGGAATATAGGCAAAGAAAGACAGCTGAAAAACAAAAACTCATTAACTTTCACTCAGAACAAAATTATTTTCCTATTCCTAAAGTGAGTCAAAACTCTTCAAATCATGATCAGTCAAAGGCTAAATCATCAAAACCAAAATAGGTGACTCAAACACTTATACTCAAAGAGTATAAGTACAATGATGCAATGGACAGACCCGAGACCACCAGAGGCTTGGGTCTCCCTCAGAAAATAACTCATTTGTCTTACATGTGCAGGAAACATCCAACAAGTCTCAGACTAGCATCTGGGTAGTAGATAGCGGATGTTCCAGCCATATTACAGGAAATAAAAACTTACTAAAAAATACAAAAAGAAATATGGAAGTGAGGGTAGCAGTAAGGTCAAACGGATATGGGTCCAGGGGTCACTGACCGACCATAGAACCCTGTTCAATAAGTGGAACGCATTAGCTGTCCGCTCTCAGGTTGGGAAGTAAGGGTCGGAGGGTGGTCTCGTGAATGAGGAGGGGGTAGGCCTTGGGGAGGTTGGGACACTGGTTGAAATTGATAAAGTAATGCTTTAAGGTCAGGGGGTAATCGGTAGAGGTATTGGTCTCTGGGGGAATGATGGTTAATTGAAACATGTAGGCAATAGCATTAGTAGAGATCAAGTGTTTGAACCCATTAAACTGAATAGGTTGCGCCCCATCAGTGGTGACCCCTTCCCAACGAAAGGATTGACTATTCTTCTGGAATTCAAAAGTGCCAGTGGCGTAATCGATAATAACCGGGCCCAACGTAGACAACGAAGAGACGCACAAAACCATATCCCATCCTTGCAGGGGAAAAACATAATAATCGACCACAATGGGGAATCCTTGAATACTATGCTTGACTTGTTTAGCAATGCCGGAGCAGGGTAGGCGTTCGTCGTTACTAACCATAACCGATAATGGAGTAATCGACTCAATATCACATTTTAGAAACTTAGTGATGTGAGGTTGGACAAATGAATGAGTGCTACCACCATCTAAAAGGATCTTGAGTGGTTTACCTTTGATTGTACCTGTAAATCGAAGGGTGGAAGAGGAGTAACCACCAGAGAGTGCATTATAAGAGATTGATGAAGGTAGTTGGAGTTCCTCGAGCTACAATTTTTCAGCCAATATGGCATCTGGGGACGCAGATGAGGGATCAGGAGGCCCATCTGGTTCCGAGGAATCGTCATCAAAGAGCAACAATTGAGGGGAATTCTTACATTTGTGATCCCATGTATATTTCTCATCGCATCTGAAACACAATCCCTGAGATCGTCTGAGAGAAATTTCTGATGGGGTGAGCCGTTCAAACCCTAATTTCATATCGGACACCGGTGCGAAAGTTGTTTTAACCGAAGAAGAGGGTCCGATAAGAGTAAGGGTGTTTTCGGTGTGGGTAAGAGGCCTTTACCCTGGCCCAAGGAAACCTGGCCCAAGCCTTTTTCGATCATAATACATTGTTTATGCTTTTGGGCCATAGCCATCACTTCATCAAGGGTTTTAGGTTTATGGCTCATTACGGATTGTTTAAATCGGCGTGAAGACCGGAGATGAAACAGCTTACCAGAAAAGTTGTCGGTAACATGATGGTGCGATTAGAAATTGTTTCAAACCGGTGACGGTGGAGGTCTACTGAAGTTCGGCGAGCAGACCTTTGGTTCCTCGAGATCCTGAGCACGAAAACGGGAATGAAGGGATTTCGTGAAACCCGACCAATCCTCATTCTGCCGGTGACGTTGCATCCAATCAAACCAATCCACGGCGGCGTCGTCCAAAATAGAATGAAGAAATAGCCAATTGATCGTCATCTGAAATGGAATAGAACTCAAAATACCGCGTAGCCTGAGCAACCCATCGTTCCGGGTTTTCACCGGAAAAACGTGCGAGATAAAGAGAAGTAGGTTTATGACAGCCGAGGGCGTTAGGGCCATCAGAGAAGAAAACGCCTGAACCCCTACTGGATGGAGAGTCTTCGCCAGTTATAGAGATCTTCTTATCGATGAGTTTGAGAATTTCAGCCACCATGGTCTCCGTTTTAGACTGAGAAGTCGCAAAGCCATCGAGATCCTACCAGAATTTTGCTTGATTGGCTTGCAGGTTTTTGACAGTATTATTCAATTGGGTGAGTCTCGTACCATCAGCCATATGAGCTGAGTTCAATGAAAACACCAAATGGAATGTACTAACTGGAATTAGCAATAGAGATGAAAATTGTTCAAGGAGGTGGGCAGATTTATTATTCATCAAGTATCAAGAAGGGAGATGAGAATACAGAAGAATGTTTAGGTGAGGAAGAGAGGGACTCAATGCAAATCATTTCCTGACAAACTCATGCCACTACTCACTACATATAACTGACTGAATTGCAAGCATCTTTTAGAATGCTGAGGTGGCATTCATGGTATAATCTTTTCACGTATTTGGTGCTCTCTTAATTCGGTAGCCTCTCCTTGGTTGGACTTGCTCCGTATCCGTTGACCCGTTTGTATGATTCATAACATGGACCGTGTGCATTGTTACCACCAGATATGATCCAATAACAGGTTTAACGTCATTTGAATGAGTTCAATCAAAATTAATTTGAGCTAGTTTCCCACACGTATTGTTTGAAAAATTATAACAAAATAATATATGTAAGACAACCACATAAGAAAGATTTTAATAATTTCATACCCATGAAAAACCGGGCAGAAATAAATAGTGTTTCACTCGATAACATTAAATTAGAGGGTGGCAGAAAGTCCTTAAAGGAATTCTTCCTTATTAGAAGAGGGAGATTATTAATAAACTCGTCTAAGTTTTGTAATAACTAGTTTTCATGACTACATAAAATTAATAAAATATTTTATAATTAAAAGCATTTATTTATAACAAACTCGTCTTAAATATCCAAATTAGATCTGCTTGTTCATACCAACCATATTACCCTTTATTTATCATTTTCGTAACATTGGCAATTAATGTACGAAAAAAAGATCAATTTCATTCGTAAAAAAAGGTCAAACTATTACAGTTTTCCATCTTATAAATACCTTTGTCGCACCAAATATAATGTGGCTTTCATCTACTTTTTTTCATTTTAAGATTCTCTTATTATTTGCTCATGGCTAAATTCAACATTTCCTCACAAACCCTCTTCTTTATTTCTATTTCCATCTTCTTGATCATGTCTTCTATAGCACCTCAATCGTTCTCAAGAACCCTAATTTCTTCTTTTTCTGCTTCTTTGGTGGATCTTGATCGTCGCAAAAGTACCCATGACCCGAATTTGACATCCTTTGTGGATTCAAGAACTCGGGTGGAGTTTGAAGTTGATGCTCATGAAGTTCCAAGTGGAGCGAACCCTATTTCAAATAATGTGGTCGATTGAAGTTAATTACGAAGGGTTAGTGAAGGCGAAGAAAATATATAGTTTGGAATTACTGAATAATTGACGGTATATCATATTTTATATTTTTGTTAGTTGATTTTTATAGTAGTAATTAGTAAAGCATATATACAATCAATTAATGTCCATGTCATAAATGCTACTTATATATGAATGATTTTTTTTTTAATATTTTCGAATGTTTTACATATGTTTTTTCCCATCATCTTAATCATAGTCATAGTCAAATTATATACGATATTTATCACATTTAAGATTGTAATTATTTGTTTATTTTTTCTTTTAGGTACTATATTACATGTCTTGTGTATGTTTTTGAGGGTTTCTGTTTTGACCAATGTCTTCTCTATATCTTTTCAAAACACAAAATCCAATAAAGCTGAAAATCTTCCAACCATAGCTCACCCAATTGCTTCTATGATTAGGTTTAGATTGTCAGTAGTGATGGGACGTCACCCTCTCTATAACGTCCATAAATGTTGGAAGAGAGGATGCGTAGTGGTGATAGCGATCATGGCGTCGGATACTTTAGTTTTTTACAGAGGAAGGAAGCGTGATGGTGGTAGCACTAGATTGGGAAGAAGTCATTCATGACGTAGACGGGGGTGCTAATCCGGCATTATGGGAGGGGGTGGCGTCCCATGGAGCCCATTACACATGGCCTTAGTTCATTTTTTTTTACGGCTTAATTTTCCTTTTGTTATTAGCAGGATTTGAACCCTTATTACAAGAAGATATTAAATTTTCTTTTGTTATCACTTATCAGCAGGATTTGAACCCTTTTTCATTAAAAAAAATATATTAAGCCTTATTTAACACCATGATAGTATTAAACCAAAAACCCTTTGCTATGATTACTTTATTTATATTTGTATTTTTATGACATGTGTAACTTTTAGGGAGAAAATTATCGTAACAGACTATAAGATACGATTTTATAATTTTGAATTGTGAGTATATCAGTTACCACCAAAGTGTAATTTGATGACGATTAGTTTACATACATATATATTATGATCAGCATCAAGGATACCGATCAAATATAAGAGAAATGTAATCTTGTTTACCTTATTAATTAGATAGGGTAAGTAGGGTACTGCAGAACCATGAAGAGTTTGTGGTTGACGATGTTGTTCAATTGATTAACTTAATAAGCTAAATTAAAAACTAAGAAGTGCAAATGTTGATATTTTGATTTGGTTCGGAATTTGTTGAGCCTAAAACAGACGATTGCTTAAAAACGTAAACTTGATCTGAATTTGGATTTAGAAAACTTATAAAGATAAGATGATCATCTCCGAGGTACAAGTTAGCAACAGGTTATGAAACCCTAGTTTAATTATATGGAAAACTATCACTATGACATAGACATGACTTGATTAATGCTTTTAAGTTGAAGGGAACACACAAAACCAGGAATCCGACAGATGTTGGTTAACGGTCCAAATCCGAATGATAGCTCCAGATAAGATGTTGTCTTGGTGTTGTATCAATTAGGTAGAAATAACCTTGATAATTACTCAAAAGTTAAGCATACAATTAATGAGAAAGTAAATCAAAGCCAGTAAAACCAATATTTAATCAAAGTAAACAATCGATGATTTCAATCACCAACCGAATGATTGGATTTACATCCAGTAAAAGTATAATCAAACAAAGGAAATAAAAAACCCTAACTAACCCTACATCTCGAGGGTGATCAATCGAGGATTAGCCACGCATGTTCATCGTGAATACTTCAGAAATTGGATTTATGATTGTTATCGGATTAAACGTTGCGATATTTATCACATATATGATTGTAATTATATATTTCGATTTTTTTAAAATATAATAGTTTTTAGATTGGTTCCCCAGGTTTCCCATTATTTTTGTGTTCCCCATTGAACTCTCCCTATATGGCTATATTTTATCACATTTAAGATTGTAATTATTCGTATTTTATCTTTTAGGTACTAAAACCAAGAAAACCTAGAAGAAAATATATATATATATATAAGAAAAGACATAAAAGATTACCGAAGAAAAATAAATTAGTAGTCAAAGGCTCTACGGATCAAACCTAGAAGCTAAAATGTTGTACTAAACAACTCTACTCACCACATCACCAGCTTCTTGTTAATTATGTTACGTTTGCATATATTTATCAGTTGTACTTTGTTAGTATAGTTAATAATAACAGCGATGATAATAATAAATATATATATGCTGTTATTATTAATATATATATATATCATAAAATAATTAATAAATTATAATTATAATACAATTTTAAAAAATATATATATATTTCAAATGATGCTTTAATGTACAACTCAAATAGTACTTAAATGAGTTGTACTAAGTACTTTAGGTACAACAATAAGAACAACATGTCCAGTAAAATCTCACACAAAGGGTAGGGTCTGGAAGGGTAAGAAGAGGAGAAACTTTACCTTCCCCTAAGGGATAAAAATGTTACACCCAAAAAGACCACCGACTCGAATACCACCTAAACAAGAAACAACAAGCCGCAAATATTGATGTTTAACACATAACACACAACCAAGTACGACTAAAGGTACAAACCCAAAGACGATATGAATAACACACCATAGTGTAGTAGCTAAGTGAAGGTTAGGGGTGAACAAAAATAAAAACACACATTCAGAAAAACGAGACAAGCCAAAAAACAATCCTAAAACTCCCTAGCTTTTATTCTACGTTTTCATATTCTTACGTCACTGATCATGTCCTCAGGAAAATGCAAGTCTAACATATCATGTCTAATTTGCTCATCGTATTTCAGTTTAGCCCTACCTCTATTCCTTTTCCTCTTAGTCATTATTCGCTCCACAATTGCCATCAATAGCCTTCTCCTCACATGGATAAAATACTTTAGGTACAAAATATAAACTGTACTAGAAAGTCACATTTATTGATTTCTCAATTCGTATTTCAGCACTTTATTTAACTTTTATTCAAATTTAAATGAACATTTTAGAGAACTTTTTGGTTTTACCATCTATGTAATCCAACATTAAATAATTAATAATATAAATATAGATTAATTACTTATGTAATTCAACAAAAATAATTAATCCTATATATTATTCGTCATTTTCTAAAAATAAATATACGTGAAACTAAGGATATGAGTCGTAGAATTACAGGTTGATCAGTTGAATTGTACAATTACAACACGGCCTTTATCCTTATTTGTGTAAAAACTAATCCACACCCATTAAAAAATCACGTAATCAAATACAGACTCTTTTTTAACTGATTGTTGAGTATTAATCATTAACCAAGGTGAGCATGTTAACGGAGTTGATGAAATGTAGCAAAGATGGGTTAAAGTGGTTCATAAACGATTCAAGAAAATCAACCCAGCAACGGTCAGTTTAGTTAAGCAAATCAACCCGAACACAAACTAATTTTTTAAACGGGTTAGTTACGAAAATCCAAATGAGTCATCTATTATGTATTTAACAATCGGCTCAGAAGTCACTTGGTCTTTAGCATCTTAAGTTAAGAAGTTAACAATGTTGCCATAATAGTGTGCATTTTAAATGCAATCCAATAATATACCACCACCAGTTAGCACTAGAGACCAGAGGAGGCCTACATGTCTAACTAGGTTACAAGAACTTATCGGATTCACATAAGAACTTGTGGTATTCACAATTCGAACTTTATGAGGCCTCATAACATGAGGTGCCACAAATCTGGGAGTTGTGCGGCTTAGCCATGAGAGTAGCGGATGAAAACAAATACTTCCCTAACATTATGGGTTTCACTAGCTCAAAGTTTTTAAATAAGTTTGTTCATTTTCCATCACATACAAGTTACGTAACTTAAAACAAAAAACACAATCCCACCGATTAAATGCCTTAAGATAAATGAGAGCACAGAACCTGTTTCAGCTTTGTGCAGCATTCATGTGCCCATATTTCTGCATCACCTTCTTGGTCGCTAGTGCTGCGGCCTCGCTGGCACGAAAGGTACCGCTCGCCATGATGGCTGCAAACTCCTTTCCAATCTCTTCTTGCACTTTATTCCTTGCGTCTCCAAGAGGATCAACCGTCAGTTTCTCTTCGGTTGTTCCAGCTGGCACAACTGCAGGTGGGACCACATTTTCAGTTTTTGACTTTGCATCACTGCTGGTCGAACTAGTGTTTGCCTTGCTTTCTGATGGCGTTTCAACCTTCTTTGATACTTGAGGAGTTGAAAGAACTGGGGAAGGCCTAAACTGAGGAGCTTGTGGGACAGCACCTGCCCTTAATGTGGACTCCAGATTCTGTATCATAGGCACTGCAATACATAACAATTTAATACAACATTATTACGAGTTTGAGTTGACGATTCTAGCACGTGTACTTAGAAAGGGTCTAAGTACAAAGGAACAAAATATCTGAATCGAATGATAACCCTGGGATCCATTTTAAAGGTGTATAAATAATAATCAAATTGATTGAACTAAATCCTACATTTAAACCAACCTTTATATTATGGGAAAAGATCTACAGAAAACCAACAATTATCCAGAAAACCAAAAAACAACCTTTTTTTCTTTATAACTTCTTCATATATTAATAATTTTTAAATAGAATTTCACCAAAAAGTCTATAATTTTATTAGCTTTATTTATGGGAAAAAAATTTTAAAAAATAAAAAGTTTAGTGATTTTTTATTAGTGCATCATGCAATAGTACTAATAGTATTGCATAATGCATTATAATTAAAACTACTTAAAAGAAGAAACTTAAACTTAAATATGGACGTGGTTTATGCGAATAATGTAAAAAACAAAAAATTGGTATTCATAAACCAATTTTATATTATTGTTGCATAGTGCATTATTAATTTCAAGCTAAAATCCGAATTTTGTTTTATTTTTTAAAAAAAACTAGAAAATGTTTTTAAAGTTTTTTCATTTTCCAGTATTCTTAAAATCATTAAAGAAACATGTAAAAAAAGTTTTAAAAAAATAACTTTTTTCTTGATTTTTTGGTTTTTTGCAAAATAATGGTTTTTTTATGAAATATTGGTTTTCTATAGAACCTAACCCACCTTTATATTTTATATTTTCAATAAAACACATCACAAAGGCAGAAAAAAACTTACTTATAAGGCCGCCCATGGGACTATTCATGACTTCATTAGGAAGGTTGACAATGTCATCAGGTATGGATGCACCCACCAAAAACTGTGCAACCTCATTGCTGAAATTATTGCAGTTGTGTCTCATTAAACTGTAGGTTTCCGGGGTGTAGCGTGGGCTTATTTCCTGTAAATACATCTCAAACACATCTTTTGGTACATGTGTGATACCGAGATCAATTACTCGGAGTGGGGATCCATATGGTGCCGTTCCAGCTGGAATTTGTTGGATGCCACTCCCGAAATAGTACTCGGTGCCATATACCACCACACCCGTGTGCCTGTTTTTAGAACATATTGTTAATTGCACATGCCATAATGACAGATGACATTTCAAGTTTTCAACCCATTTAGGTGTATGGTTGATTTTATTCTTCACCTCTATCAATGGGTCGAACAAGCAGAAATCGGTCAAAATCCCTAATCTGTTTCATTTAAAGAAAATAATACAGCTGTGTTTTAACCAGATTGGTCCTGTCTTACTCTTTGTACCTTTTTATACAAAAAAAAATTAAAAAATTAAAAAAAACAACATGTATTACAAACGATAATATTATCAAGTTTTCAACACCGTTTAGGTGACTTTAGCATACAAAATGACTCAAACATCACGACAATGCCATCATTCAACTAATGACATGCACACAAGAAGTACAACTAAAACAGGACAAATGAAAAGTATCTTGATACCATATGGAAATCAACCATAAAACAAAAGGGAAAAAAGAAGTTACAACGGATTAGCCTGACCGATTTCAACCCATCACCCAAGTTGCCCGACCCACCAAAGAAAGAAAGAAAGGTCATGATCGTTACCATATGGCTTCAATAGCCTTCCCCAGGAAAGACATTGAGAGCTGGCGAGCAAGGCCTCCGCTTAAATCATAAGCATGCAAAGTCACCTTGTAACCCTCCTGTTAATGGAACTCTAAATTGATTATTCGATATCCAAAATTATGCATCTCGATGGAAACAAACAGAAGTGTGACACAATCACACGAATGAAAGTTATAGATTCTATTATATACGTTTGGTAAAAGAGCCGTACCTCAGCCATCTTTAAAATTTAAAATGGAAGTTGTGGATGCTATAGATGTCCTGTCTGTGTAAGTTCTTCACAAATATATCGATAACGAGCTTTGTTCACACAAAGAGAAATGCATTAAGAACAATTAACAGGAAAAAATAAAAACTATAGTTGAAGAGTAAGAAATCATGCAGAAGCAAAATAATCTAAAAACATTTGTTCCAAAAGTGACATTTCTAATCCCACCACTTGTAACCTAGTTTTTTAATGAAGCTTTTGAAAAATATCACTGTTGTTCTCCCAATAACAGAAACTAAAAAAGCATATAGAAGGATCAACTAATTGCACTACTCTAAAGAAAACATAACATGTTAAATAGACATGATCAACATGACATCCTTATCATATTGCAGTAAGATATTAAAGATAACTAGAAGAATAAAAGAACTCCTGAAGAATGAAAATGTTAAGAAATATGATAGTATACATTACATACTTCAGAAAGTCAGTTGTAATTGAAGGACAGATTTTGGAAGCTAGTCAATTTTAAAGATAGGGGTGATAACGTGAAGACAAACACACATCAGATGAATGAACATACAAAACTTTCTAGCAGAAACAAATATTTACTCAACAAATACAAGTTTGTCCATATAGTCATTAGTTTCTAATCACGACACGTCACTAATTTGATACCCAAAATATAGCACAACCAAAACTTCTTAGTCAGAGGGTTATCATAAAGTTCTATTCTCTACCAACTAGAATTGAGGGTCCTACTAACGCTTTTTCTTGAAAAACAAGTTTTGTATATAAAAAACTGACAAATTATTGGGACTGGGTCAAAGAACCCTCTTGAACATCCCTGGTTCCGTCTTAGTTCTCCCTCAATCCGCACCTGATCACTTGTATGGTGATCTCAGATCAGTAAAACCGACCATAACTTCTCAGGAATTGCAAATACTAGACATATGATGATGAAATTAGTCACTTGCCAAGCAAAACTTGCAATTTCTAATAGGAAGTCCAGCATCATTAAGTAAATTGATAATTATCTATGGACACAACCTTCATCATTCACAATTTCCACTTTAATGGCACTCACACAGGTCAAAATAACTAGTAGCCTATAAATCCTAGAAAATTTCAAAACACAGACTGAAATTATACATAAAACGTCTCACATACCAGTTGCAACTAAAGCACGAATCACGGAGATTGATCAAATCGGAACATAAAGGTACAAATTTGACATCAATCAAAAGTTTAACAGAAAATTACAAGGCAAACTATAGATCCTAAACAATTGCGGTCAGTAATATGAGAAAATTATACCCTAGGCGTCTCAATTGGTGCACGAATCTCCAACAGAGTTACGATTGATGTATGTTATGAGGAAACTAAGATCAAACATACAGCAATCGAATGTATATCGGAAAATTTTTAATAAAAAACAGAGAGAGAGAGATGCAGTTATACCGGAGGAGATTCGAGAGGGAGTCAAAGAAGAGGAGCGCAGAACGAATCAGAAAACTGTGAATGATTAGTTTATATGGATGGATGGGGGCCGCTGGGTATGGTCGGTCTATCACATTCTAGAATGTACCAATGTTAAACGTTTTTATTAAAACCGTCATTGTTTAAATAAAAATAATTTATTATTATGTCACATCATATATAGCGGAAGTGTCTTCTAACAAATCATTTTGTTTTAAAACTGTGCCATTAATTTTGTGCTCCATGAGAGTCGAAAAAAAAATTAACAGCAAAAAAAGAGAATTATATAAAAAACCACCAATAGCAAGATACTAGTAGAGAAGGGTTACAGATGTAAAAAACGGATATAAAACTTTGCAACCAATACAACGGATCCCGTTTCCACAAATCCCAAATCTAAATTTCTAAGATTTGCACAGTTAGTTAGCTAATGATACGTCTCTGATTTGGTTTTTTTTTAATTCTTCCCGGATGCGTGTTGTGGCCCTCGAATTCTTTCCCGTTTTTTGCTTTCCAGAGTTTTCAAACTGAAGCCGCGACGATTGCTTTTAACGTTTTGCCACGATGTGTAGCTTGACCTGGAACAGATGCATGGTTATAGGCTTGAGCTATGCAAGCAGGAGGGGAGATAAAATGATTAGTCCAGGAGGCCACAAAGTCTCAGGTTTTAGTGGCAGAGGGACATTCGAAAAGAAGATGGTTTGCTGATTCAATGGTGTCGAAGCACCAGGAGCAGGAAGGATATTCTAAGGTGATACCACGTTTTAGAAGTTCTGATTTTACAGGGATAACTGTTATGGGTCAAATTCCAAGCACCCGGTTGAGAAGCTCAATCACACAGGAATCCGGGAGTCCCAAGGATTCTCAATCAGGAAACTTAGAAATTGGGACTTACATGCTTTTGAAGACCAGTGAGCATGTTGATGGTTTCGGTAGCGTTCAGGCCTTCGAAGCAATCAGGGAGGCTAATGGAAGCAGAATCTGAGCCCCTCCTTTTCTTGGTGGTGGTGGCTTTGCCTTTGGGCTGTGGGGGCTTTGAAGAGGTAGCCTTGGAGGTGTGTTCGACCTTGGGATGGGTCAATTTGGGAGCTTCAGCAGTTACATCATCATCAAAGTAGTCCGAAAGGTCCTCGAGATCAAAACTCATCTTGGTCTTGGGAGCTGAGAAGTTGAAAACACAAAATAGATAAGTCTAAAATTTTCAATTTATTATAAATTCATATTACAAAATCTATCAATACTTACTTGACATTTTTTCAGAGTTGCTTGGCTCACTGAAAGAGGTCTCAATCGCGAAGGTTCTCTCAGCCACGGGAATCTGATAAAAAGCCACAAGCTTCTTATCTGAGAGAGGAGTGGGTTTAATGAGCTTCTCAAACACGGGGGCTGCAAAACAAAGGAAATCGAAGGTAAGTTAACAAATCTCAAATATATTGACAGGAACAAAAGAACACAAGCTTCCTACCCTTCTTCACCCATTGCACCGGCAATTCTTTACCCCCAACGATGGAATCCCTACGGACAAAGAAGAATTTCTGCCTCCAATCGTGGTCATTGTGGGTGGCCCTAGGAATCAGATGGGAGTCTGAGGTTCTGGCCTGAAGAACAAAACGGCTGTTTCCATGGGTTCTAAGGTTGTAGGTAGCACAGATTTCCGGAATCCCTATCGACAGGTTTCTTGAACGGTTCAGGCTGTCAATGGAGTAAAGAATCTTCCAAACCATGGGCATGGTTTGGGCATATGACAGCCCGGTGACCTTGAAGAAGTCATTCACCAGTGCAGGGAAGGGAAAGGACATCCCGAGTTGGAAGGGGTAGAGAAGAAAGCAAACCCAGGTTGTAGAAACCCAATCGGCTTTCAGCCTAGGGTCGAATGGAAAGAAGACAGCATTGGACGGAAACTGGCCGGACTCCTTGAGGTCTTTCACGTCGATATCAGTGAAACGGCAGGACTCCTCCGATTTCACCGGAATGAAGCCCTGATCGACGAAGTCTCCGACGGTGGCAGGAGCGCCGGGAGCAACAGAGGAGGAACGAGTTCTCTTGACCATGATGAAAACTAAACGAAAAAAAGTGAAATTTCCGGGAAGAAGGATTACTGACCTGAATGCCGGAAGAAAGCTTTTCTCTAGGGTTTTCGGAAAGATGGTGAGTAAACGAGAAAATAAATGAAGTATTTAAGGCCGCAGGGTGTGACGGAAATCTCGTATGGGGGAGAGTGTAAGCCGTCAAATCAAAAAAGGCATCTTAGATCTCGGCCGTCCACGTAGGCATGCGGATTAACTTAAAACGATTTGAATTTCACAGCTGTTATCCTTTATCAAACACCCGCGAAATTCAGGGGCAATTGTTATGGGTCAAATTCCAAGCACCCGGTTGAGAAGCTCAATCACACAGGAATCCGGGAGTCCCAAGGATTCTCGACAGGTTATGCTATCCGTTATTTATTCGAATGTCTTTACTTACTAATTGCCACGTGATTAATTTCAATTGCAGATAAAACGAGGTCTAACCTTCCTAAGGAATCGGTCAATTAAGGCTGACGTGGCATTAACGAACGTGGACGGAATGGTGAACTTCCTCAAACGGCTATGGGACGTGGTCAAGAGGATCCCTGATTTTTCGGATAATTAGTTTATTTCTATTTGTAACTATAAATGGGACATGATCGAGTTAGGAAACATAGAACACAACACACAGCACTCTGAATACTGTAACACTTAGCAATCGATCATCGTCTTCATCATTGTAATCGGATTCTTGATTTATAAAAGCTTTAGGTAGCAGGCGCTTTGAGCCGGCTCCCGAGGTTTTTACTGGGATTCTCAGAGGCAACTCTCAGAATTCCGGGTTTCCCTCGTATATCATCGTGTCACTTGCACTACTTTTACTTTGCTTTTGAACCAGATTTCTTAGCACCTCACCCCACATTCTAAGTTTGGAATACGAGATTGCCTTGTGTAATTTTTTACCAAAACAGTTTGGCGCCCACCGTGGGGCAAAACGGTGCAAAACTTCATTTACTCTATCATATTCTACGTTTCCAATCGCTACAATGTCTTCCCAGATGAAGACTTCATCAGTATCCGCAGGATCTTCGGGCATAAGCAAGATCAACGCGACGTCCTCCTCTGAAAGTCAACCGAGGAACACTGGAGTGTTCATACCGACAGTTACCACATCACTTCCTCCCATCCCAAGGAGAGATGCGGCGAAACAGAAAGGACCACAAATTCCGGTTTTCTCGGAATCTCAGGGTGAGCGTATTGATCCTGTTATTACTAACCATGATATTTTTGCTTTGATCCAACAGATGAAATCCCAAGCGGAGCAGCAGGAAAGAACCACTAAACAGGTGATAAAGGAGCTTAAAGAGCTTAAGAAATCTAGAAGCTCAGTCGATGAAGAAAGCCCTTTATATCCCAGGAATCTTGACTTTGGCACGTCGGGATCCCTGGCCAAAGATCGTCTCAAGTCAAGGACACCAGCTGCCGCTAATAAAGGCTCCTCAGCAACTTTCACAACGTGTCCTCCAATCGTCAGTTATCAGAAGCAGACATCCGAGATCCCGGAAGGCTATTATCAGGATTCCTCGAAGTCGCGTGATTATGATTTCTGGGAATCCCAACCAATGGGGTACCAGGAGTATTCTGCTTCTCAACCCCGCCTTAAGGCTAAGGAACTCAAAGGATACCGCTATACTGATCCGTTTATCATTTCAGACGCCGGTCCTGCAAGACCTTCAGAAGTTCACCAAGGAGATTTCATTCCTATGCAGGATCCTGAAACAACCGAGTTTCCAGTATTCAGAAACTCACGACAAGAGCAAAGTCCCAGAACCAGGGACACATATGCAGGGAGAATTTCTAACCCTAGTTATAATGTGCCTAACACAACTGTTATGCAGGATACAGGAATTCCGCCTCAATTTGTCAGGGAACTTCAGAAACTCAAGGAGATGATAGCTAGCGTCCCGGGAATCATCAAGCCTATTCCCGAAGTCCCTCTAGAGAGTCACAGGATATCGAGATTTACGAGACCCATATGTGACTATGGAGATTCCGAAGCGTTTCCAGACCCCTAGCATGAAATTATACGATGGTACGACGGATCCCGAAGAGCATGTGGCTCACTATAGGGAGAGGATGGAAATCAACCCAATCCCCGCTGATATCAAGGAAGCCTGTCTTTGCAAAGGCTTTGGTTCAACTTTGACAGGACCAGCCATGAAATGGCTACTGAGTATTCCTCCCAATACTATAACCTCGTTTTCTCATTTAGTTAATTTATTTAATAATCAATTTTCTTGCAGCAGAACTTTTGAAAAGCTCACAGGTGATCTTTACCGAGTGGTCCAGAAACCATCGGAGCCCCTCAGGGATTATATATCCAGATTTGGCCGGGAATCCCTTGAGATTCCAAATTTGGACATGGCGGCTGCCGTGGAAGCATTCAAAATGGGGCTCTCTAAGGATTCCCGATTTTATGACGATTTGGTTATGACTCCATGCAGGAACCTAGATGAAGTAAGAAGTCGGGCTCTGAGGTTCATTCGCCTAGAGGATGACAAGATAATTCACCAAAGGGAAGAAGCTGCAAAGAATGATCGAAATTCCAGGAAGTCTGAATCTTCCGGGAAATATTATAACTCCAAACCATACTCTCGAGGAGATAATCAAAGGATCAATGCTGTAGATGAGGAAGAAGACAATGAAGAATATCCTAAAATTTCTGAATATTGTTTCTCTTGTGATATTGCTGGTCTAATGTGTGCTATGCAGGACTTAGGAGAAAAGGCAAGATGGCCCAAGAAAGGTGACAAACAGGGATCCTGGAAGGATAAATCTAAATGGTGTGCCTTCCATGAGGATTTCGGGCATCTCACTGATGAATGCATTGCACTTAGGAAAGAAATTGGATATTTGTTGAGCAAAGGGCATCTCAAAGAACTTCTCGGTAGAAAGAAAAGTCGAACTCAGGAACCCGAGAAGTCCCAACAGCGAGCAGCTTCTCCACCTCCGGATGCTCCAATTATTCATTTCATATCAGGAGGCTCGGACATATGTGGAACCTCTTACTCGTCTGCAAGGAAGCATGTTAAGCAGTCGAAGACTGAAAAGAACGAGAAGCCTACAAAGACTTCACGGCTAACTGAGCAAAAGCTTATCTCATTTGATGAATCCGATAGAAGCGACATCCAGGATCCCCATCATGATAGTTTAGTTATTACTCTGCATATTGCTAACTGTGTTGTACGCAGGATTCTGGTGGATAACGGAAGCTCAGTAAATATCATTCATCTGGAAGCATTGAAAAAGATGAACGTACCAGAAGGCGACATAATCCCAAGATCTTCAGTCCTTGTTGGATTCAGTGGAGAAACCAAGAATACGATTGGGGATATCCGGCTTCCTGTTTACGTCGAGGGGGTAAACTGTGTTCAAAAGTTTTGTGTTATTGACTCACTTTCTTGTTGCAATGTTATTTTAGGTAGGCCTTGGATTCATGAAATGAAAGCCGTACCATCAACCTACCACCAGTGCATCAAATTCCCGACATCCTGGGGAGTTGTTCGGATAGAGAGCGACCAACAGAAAGCCAAGAACTGTTACCTCACATCAATGAGAAAAGCAGCCAAGCTTGACTCGGCATAGCAATCAAAGAAACTAGCACTTCAACTTCAGGAAGAAAAAGAATTAGACGTAAAGGAAGTTCAGCTTGATTCTGAGAATCCTGAAGTGAAGGTGCTAGTAGGAACTGATATTCCCAGGGATACTGAGCAAGAATTGATCCAGCTTCTCGCGAACAGGAAAACAACCTTTGCATGGAAGCATGAAGATATGACAGGTATTCCTACTAATGTTATAACTCATAGACTTGGTTTGGATCCTACTTTCAGGCCAATTCATCAGAAAAGAAGAAAATTTGCTCCGGAAACCAACATTATTATACAACAGGAGGTTGACAAGCTTCTCAAGACAAAAATGATTCGGGAAGTCAAATATCCTAAATGGCTAGCAAACGTGGTCATGGTACAGAAGAAAAATGGGAAGTGGAGAGTTTGTGTGGATTACACTGATCTAAACAAGGCTTGTCCCAAGGATCCTTTCCCATTACCACACATCGATGTTATGGTGGATGCTACTGCAGGACACGAGATGCTCAGCTTTATGGACGCCTCATCAGGATTCCAACAAATTCAGATGGAACCCTGTGATCAGGAGCACACCGCCTTCATGACCCCAACAGGTATCTATTGTTATACTGCAATGCCTTTTGGACTTCGAAATGCAGGTGCCACCTATCAGAGACTTGTAAACATGATGTTCAAAGATCAACTGGGAGACACCATGGAGGTCTATATCGATGACATGGTAGTGAAATCCAAGAAAACTGAAGATCACCCTAAGGATCTTCAAACAGCACTCGATATCCTGGATCATTACAACATGAAGCTGAATCCTTCTAAGTGTCACTTTGGGGTTAGAGCAGGAAAGTTCTTGGGTTATATGGTAACTGAAAGAGGAATTGAAGCCAGTCCTGAGCAAATTAAAGCAATTCTAAATCTGAAATCACCTACAACAATTAAGGATGTCCAGAAGTTGACCGGAAGAATAGCAGCTTTGAACAGATTTATATCCAGATCCTCAGAAAAAAGTAAAGATTTTTATGAGATTCTGAGAAAAAATAAAAGGTTCGAGTGGAATGAAAAGCATGAAGAAGCTCTCAAGTCGTTAAAGGAATATCTCTCATCGGCTCCTCTATTGATGAAGCCCATAGATGGGGAGCCTCTAACCCTGTACTTAGCGGTCTCAGGAAGCTCAGTCAGTGCAGTCCTCGTCAAGGATCATGAAGGACAGCAACACCCTGTGTACTATGTAAGTAAAACACTACTTGATGCAGAATCCAGGTATTCCTATCTTGAGAAACTCATTTTAGCTTTAATCATGGCATCCACTAAATTAAGACATTACTTTGAAACTCATACTATTATTGTGAGGACTAACTATCCTATTAAGGCAGTGCTCAGGAAGCCTGAGATGTCTGGCAGGTTAGCGAAGTGGGCAGTCAAACTCAGTGCTTATGACATACAGTACGAGCCTAGAACGGCTATCAAGTCACAGGCCTTAGCTGATTTTGTAGCAGACTTCAGCAGTGACATTCTCCCGGAAGCTGAGGAGGAAGTCAGGAAGCTTGATGAACTTGAGGAGCCTTGGATCCTATACACTGATGGGGCTTCTAATGTCAGGGGCACGGGCCTCGGAATCCTACTAAAATCACCTCAGGGAGACATCTTACCCTCGTCTATTTCTTGTGAATTCCAGGCTACTAACAACGAAGCCGAGTATGAGGCGCTTATTGCAGGTTTACAGATTGCTAGGGGCATGGGAATCAGGTGTATACAAGTCTATGTTGATTCCTTATTACTCGCTAACCATTTCAATGGATCTTATGCAGCCAAAGGAGAGAAACTTTCAAAGTATCTTGATCTTGTAAAAGATTTGTCTTTAAAATTTGAAACCTTCAATATAGTTCAGGTTCCAAGGGAGGAGAACTCGGAAGCCGATGCCTTGGCTAACTTGGCTTCATCTCTCAAAATCCCAGAGGACGTCAAGATCCCAATCACTCATGTTTTAACTCCCGCTATTTCAGCTCAGGAAGCTAATAAGGTGGACTGCGAAGATGCTACGGAGATCCAGGATCCTGAAAAGGCTTTGGAATCCTGGACCTCCCCTATTATAAAGTATATTCAAAGTGGGGAAATTCCTAAAGACGAGAATCCCAGAGCTTTCCGCACGAAGGTAATTCCTTACATTATTTTAAATAATACCCTATATAGAAATTCTCTTGCAGGTCCTTACTTAAGGTGTCTTGAGAAACCTGAGGCGCTCCAAGTAGTTCAAGATATCCATGCGGGAGATTGTGGAAATCATACCGGTGGAAGAGCATTGTTTTCCAAGATTCTCAGAACTGGTTACTTCTGGCCAACTATGAAGAAGGATGCTATGGACTTCTCGCAAAAATGCGATGCATGCCAAAGACATAGCAATATTCTCCATCAACCAGCTGAGCCATTGCACCCCATTGTCTCACCTTGGCCATTCATGAAGTGGGGCATGGATATAGTTGGGAAGCTGCCCAAGGCACCCGGAGGAAAAGTCTTTATGCTTGCAATGACTGACTACTTTTCCAAATGGATAGAAGCAGAAGCCTACGTTCAAGTCAGGGAAAAGGAGGTTATCTCGTTTATCAAAAGGAATATCCTGACAAGGTTTGGAATCCCAGCTGAAATTATATGTGATAATGGTTCCCAGTTTATTGGCAAAAGGACTACAAGCTTCTGTGAAAGTTGGGGGATTAAGATGATCACTTCAACACCAGTACATCCTCAAGCCAATGGTCAAGCAGAATCCAGCAACAAAATCATCATCAATAACTTGAAAAAGAAGTTGGGTTCCAAGAAAGGAAAATGGGCTGAAGAACTTCCGTTTGTTCTTTGGGCAGATAGGACGACTTCTAAGAATGCAACTGGTCAAACGCCTTTTTCCTTGGTATTTGGGGCAGAAGCCGTAATCCCTACTGAAATGGTGGTTCCTACAGCAAGAGTTACGCTTCAGGATTCCCAGAATAACTCTGAGAATCTACTTCAGGATCTTGAAACGATAGAAGAACTCAGAGATCTTGCTAAAGTCAGAATGGCCTCATACCAGCAAAGGGTGGCGAGGTCATATAATAAGAATATCAGGCTCAGAAGATTTCAGGTTGGAGACTTGGTATTGAGGAAAGCATTTCAGAATACGACCAATCCGGCTGATGGGAAGTTGGCACCCAAATGGGAAGGACCCTATCTAGTGGAATCCGAAGAAGGAAAAGGGGCATATAGATTAATGAACTTAGAAGGAGACTTATTACCAAGAGCTTGGAATGCCGTCCATCTGAAAGCTTATTTTATGTAGGGATCCTATCAGGATTCTCACCCAGATTCTCATCCAGTCGGCAATCCAGGTAAGTGTACTAATCCGATTTGAATTCGCCTTATCAATTTCTTTTTAACCATTACTAACTTAAGCATCGGAGTGGTGTCAGCAAGGCTGACACCCACCCTTCACCAAGCATTCGAGTGTTTTGTAGAAGGTTGGAAATCCTACAACAGTTTTTTGGGTTTATCCCCAGTCAGAGGCTGGCCACCTCTTCTCTGTTTAAGATGTCCAGCACATCTTCTAAGGTTTAAAGGTATTCACCTTTCTCAAGTTTGGGTAAACGCCTGTGACGCACGACCCTCGCCTGGAGCGCAAGTAATCCCTCAGGATGCTCAAGGTAGCCGGACCAGTCCATTCTTAGGGGTGGCTGACAATCTTGTTACTGGAGGCTTCTGGGTGGATTCTTAAGGTTTTTAACACTTACGTGTTAACAATTGGTTTGGCATTTTCATGTCACTAAGTGGGATTATCCCCAGTTTCCTAGCAATTGGTTTGACATTTTCGTGTCACTAAGATGGGTTTTACCCCAGTTTCTTCGGGCTCGTCCCCAGTTTATTTGGGTTTAACCCCAGTTTCTTCGGGCTCGTCCCCAGTTTATTTGGGTTTAACCCCAGTTTCTTCGGGCTCGTCCCCAGTTTATTTGGGTTTAACCCCAGTCTTTTCGGGCTTGTCCCCAGTTTCATCGGGAATAACCCCAGTTTCTTTGGGCTTGTCCCCAGTGTTTAACTTGAAATCTAAAACCTGCTACGTCCCAGTCGGCAGAAGGTTTAGGACATAAGTAATCTTAACTTATTATTTGAATTCCCATTTAACAGGTTTGAGAACCTTGAAGAATTGGGAATCCTGATCAGGGAGATAAGAAAGTGGAGAGACTTTACTTTACGCTTTGGGTCCTACAAAATCTAAACATGTGACATTCTTTTATAAGAAAAAGGTTTGTTTTGGATCCATTAAGGTGGTGGATTCAAGAAAGATTCTTTTTATATTTTTGGAGCCCAAACATATACTTTGTTTAAATTAACGCAAGAACTATTTTTATAAACTTAAATGAAACGACAAGTGTTAGTTAAACCTACCATACCATTCATAATTATTAACAAAATAAGAAAAGCGTCCCAGGTTTCGTCCTGAAAACCTCAGGATCCCTCCACCTGGGAGGCTTGATTTTCTGGGTTCTAGGATTCCGGATTTCGTCTTGAAAAGTTCAAGATCCCTCCACCTGGAATCCTATCATTGTTAATTGTTGTTAAGTATGCAGGAAACATAAAGAAACTTAAAGAAACATTGTTTGGGACATCAAAACACCATAAAAAAAAAACAGTGGAAATGAACGGTGGCGCCTCAGGGTTCTTCATCATCATTGGAGGTTTTGGAGAATCCCATCACCTCTTTCCCCTTGTTCTCGCTGATATGGCCGATCACCTCCACAGTCAACATCTTCTCACCACCCTCCTGCTTCAGAAGCTCATCAAGGCTGATCCCCTTAGCTGCCGTCTTCTCAAGTTGAGTGCTTGGACTCTCTCCTTCTTGCTCAGAAGGATGAGTCTTCTCTTGCTTGGCAGCCTCGACGTCTTTGGCCTCTTTCTTCAGCTTCTCTAGCTTTGCCTTCCAAGCTTCAACCTTCCACACCCCAACAGAGAAGTCAGCCCCGGACGCCTCTTCAGCCATCTTGATTTTGCTTTGAAAAACAGCTATGGCAGCCGACCTTCTTCCCTTCTGGACCTCCAGCTCCAAGGCAGCATCAAACCCTTCTTGCACCATCTCCAGCTTCCTCTCGAAATACTTGTTCTTTGATTCAGCGATGTCCCCCTGGATCTTGATGGTTTCATGGGCCCTCTTGACCTCTTCCTTCAGCTCCAACACCTTGGCTTCAGCATCGGCATACATTGCGGCTAGGCGCTCGAAACCCTGCGAGATTGAGGATACTGATCAGAATCCTACTGGAAATATCAGATACTCAATCAGGAAACTTAGAAATTGGGACTTACATGCTTTTGAAGACCAGTGAGCATGTTGATGGTTTCGGTAGCGTTCAGGCCTTCGAAGCAATCAGGGAGGCTAATGGAAGCAGAATCTGAGCCCCTCCTTTTCTTGGTGGTGGTGGCTTTGCCTTTGGGCTGTGGGGGCTTTGAAGAGGTAGCCTTGGAGGTGTGTTCGACCTTGGGATGGGTCAATTTGGGAGCTTCAGCAGTTACATCATCATCAAAGTAGTCCGAAAGGTCCTCGAGATCAAAACTCATCTTGGTCTTGGGAGCTGAGAAGTTGAAAACACAAAATAGATAAGTCTAAAATTTTCAATTTATTATAAATTCATATTACAAAATCTATCAATACTTACTTGACATTTTTTCAGAGTTGCTTGGCTCACTGAAAGAGGTCTCAATCGCGAAGGTTCTCTCAGCCACGGGAATCTGATAAAAAGCCACAAGCTTCTTATCTGAGAGAGGAGTGGGTTTAATGAGCTTCTCAAACACGGGGGCTGCAAAACAAAGGAAATCGAAGGTAAGTTAACAAATCTCAAATATATTGACAGGAACAAAAGAACACAAGCTTCCTACCCTTCTTCACCCATTGCACCGGCAATTCTTTACCCCCAACGATGGAATCCCTACGGACAAAGAAGAATTTCTGCCTCCAATCGTGGTCATTGTGGGTGGCCCTAGGAATCAGATGGGAGTCTGAGGTTCTGGCCTGAAGAACAAAACGGCTGTTTCCATGGGTTCTAAGGTTGTAGGTAGCACAGATTTCCGGAATCCCTATCGACAGGTTTCTTGAACGGTTCAGGCTGTCAATGGAGTAAAGAATCTTCCAAACCATGGGCATGGTTTGGGCATATGACAGCCCGGTGACCTTGAAGAAGTCATTCACCAGTGCAGGGAAGGGAAAGGACATCCCGAGTTGGAAGGGGTAGAGAAGAAAGCAAACCCAGGTTGTAGAAACCCAATCGGCTTTCAGCCTAGGGTCGAATGGAAAGAAGACAGCATTGGACGGAAACTGGCCGGACTCCTTGAGGTCTTTCACGTCGATATCAGTGAAACGGCAGGACTCCTCCGATTTCACCGGAATGAAGCCCTGATCGACGAAGTCTCCGACGGTGGCAGGAGCGCCGGGAGCAACAGAGGAGGAACGAGTTCTCTTGACCATGATGAAAACTAAACGAAAAAAAGTGAAATTTCCGGGAAGAAGGATTACTGACCTGAATGCCGGAAGAAAGCTTTTCTCTAGGGTTTTCGGAAAGATGGTGAGTAAACGAGAAAATAAATGAAGTATTTAAGGCCGCAGGGTGTGACGGAAATCTCGTATGGGGGAGAGTGTAAGCCGTCAAATCAAAAAAGGCATCTTAGATCTCGGCCGTCCACGTAGGCATGCGGATTAACTTAAAACGATTTGAATTTCACAGCTGTTATCCTTTATCAAACACCCGCGAAATTCAGGGGCAATTGTTATGGGTCAAATTCCAAGCACCCGGTTGAGAAGCTCAATCACACAGGAATCCGGGAGTCCCAAGGATTCTCGACAGGTTATGCTATCCGTTATTTATTCGAATGTCTTTACTTACTAATTGCCACGTGATTAATTTCAATTGCAGATAAAACGAGGTCTAACCTTCCTAAGGAATCGGTCAATTAAGGCTGACGTGGCATTAACGAACGTGGACGGAATGGTGAACTTCCTCAAACGGCTATGGGACGTGGTCAAGAGGATCCCTGATTTTTCGGATAATTAGTTTATTTCTATTTGTAACTATAAATGGGACATGATCGAGTTAGGAAACATAGAACACAACACACAGCACTCTGAATACTGTAACACTTAGCAATCGATCATCGTCTTCATCATTGTAATCGGATTCTTGATTTATAAAAGCTTTAGGTAGCAGGCGCTTTGAGCCGGCTCCCGAGGTTTTTACTGGGATTCTCAGAGGCAACTCTCAGAATTCCGGGTTTCCCTCGTATATCATCGTGTCACTTGCACTACTTTTACTTTGCTTTTGAACCAGATTTCTTAGCACCTCACCCCACATTCTAAGTTTGGAATACGAGATTGCCTTGTGTAATTTTTGACCAAAACAATAACGTTTAGAGTTGCTTTCCAAACGAAGATGTCCACTCTTCTGGGCACCCAGTTCGACCATTGATGTTTGAAAGAGAAGTCACCCAATGAAAGCTCCAACGTTTTCCGAATGTTTCCCGTGGAGAAACTTAGACTGTTGTAGCCAAGTCACATCCAAAAATGAATGGAAAAATGTAGAGAATATCTTTGAAAAGACATACTTGTTGATTTTTTAAAAATTTCGTTATTTTTTAAACGTTTATAATTTCTTCGTTTCGTATGATACTATCTTTATAAAACTATAAATAACATCGAGTATCTTTTCTCTTTAATTTGCATATAGTATTTTTTTTTTAAGATCAACATGTAACTATGTTAAATTAAAATCAAGTACAATAAATCTTCTAATATAATAAATATACAAAAGGGTGATCCGCCCCAAGTTATGGAGGCCGGCAGGCCACCATTCTTTCATTATTTCAATTGTTTTGTATAAACTATTTTACATGTAATATGTTTAGTCCACTGAGTATGGATTCATTTTGTAAGACGTTTCTAAACATGATTTAATAATTGTGTTGGATTTTTATAAACATGATTTGATAATCATACTGGATTTATAATTGTACTGGATTTTGTAACCATGATTTAATTACTACAAGGGTGCTCACGTTATGATTTTGATGGTTTTCGGATAAAACCCTAGCCCACTGTTAGTATCGGTTTTCATAAAATCCGAAACTTACATTCTTTAGTTTTGATGGCACCTACATGTAAATTTGGTGGTTGGTTCTCAGTGAGAGTCATAGCCTTACACCTAACAAGATAAAGTGAAACACTTTCATCTTTTGCCTTATGTTAGCCTATATTTACCAAAGTGTTACAAAAGTAGGCTGCAGCTAGTTTGTGTAAAGAATAGATAGTTATTTATTTTATCTATAGGTGTCTATTTGTATTTTCTTAATTCTCTTGGTAGCTTGTTGTATTTAGTTTCCCTATTTTAGGATAGGTCTCTGTAAACTTTTTCAATCAATCAATTCATTAAACATTCATATGGTATCAGAGCCTACTTTTCCTCAAAACGGGCGTGTAGAAAGGAAACATCGTCACATCGTTGAGACCGGATTAGCCATGCTTTTTCACTCCAAACTTAACCCCAATTTATGGGTTGAAGCATTTTCGACGGCGGTTTTCATTATCAAGCGTCTTCCCTCAAAGTTACTCAATGGAAGCTCACCATTTGAAATCCTATACAAAACTAAACCCGACTACAACTCTTTTAAACCCTTTGGATGCCGTGTCTATCCTCTTCTTCGGTCTTATTCTAAGCACAAATTATCCCCTCGAAGTGTCCCGTGCATCTTCTTAGGGTATATGATAGCGGTAACGACCCTCCGACAAAGATTAATGATTTAGTTAAACTAGTCGTTGAAGTTTCAATTCATAAACCTGGATGGGTAGCCGATTGTGGATCAACACCCACGTGCGTCAAAATGGATCTCTTGAAACCCCATGATGGAGGATGAGGTCATGCAAGTTAACCCACGTTCGCCACCTCCACATCAGTTATATTTTCTTTTTATTTAATAGTTTATTACTCATGCTTTCATTAGTTGTAATTTAAGTTTATTAGGTAGTACTTTAGTCCTTTTATTTACTTAAGAATTATGACGTGGGGTAGTTAGTTGGGTTTTACTTTCTATATGTAATTTCAGTTTACTTTCAATAGAGATGGTGAGTTTTATGAACAATAGTTTTATGTGTTTCTCTCCGAATTGAGATTGCACAATATTTCCGCTGCTATTTTGATCTTGGCCGATCAAGAGGTGTTCGGTGGAGTCCAAGTTAAATTACGTGGTGAATTCTCTGTATCGTAATTCAATTTGGAGCGCCCAACGTATAATCTGAGTGGTGAATCTGTATCTTGGATCATTCGTTGTTTATCATTCAATATTGTTTCCCGACCTACTCGAATCCGTCACCGGATATACAACATCTGGTATCAGAGCCGAAACGACCCGTTTCGACTCATAATCATTCTATGATTACATCACTTCCGACTTCATTAAGAATTTCAGATATGGCAGTTGAATGAAGAATGCTAGAGCAACAAGTCAGGGATCTGCAGGAGCAATTGCAGGAGTTGACAATTGCTATGCAGGGACGTAGAGACGGTGATCGGACACCTCCTCGTTATCAACCGAATGAGGAATACACTGACGACGATTTTATCACCGGAGACTACAATCATTTTGGCCGACAAACTCATAAGAAGCATCATAACAGTGATATTAAAGTTGATATACCCGAATATGATGGCAAACTAGACCCGGATGAGTTTGTTGATTGGTTACGCACCGTGGAACGGGTCTTCGACTACAAAGAAACCACCGAGGAGAAGAAGGTTAAGATAGTTGCTTTAAAGCTTCGCAAATACGCGTCTACATGGTGGGATAATGTGTGCCGCAAACATGAACAACAAGGCAAAGAAAAGATTAAGAGTTGGGCAAAGATGAAGAAGCTATTGAAACAGAGGTTTATGCCGACATTCTATGTACAAGAAAATTTCTCAAGGCTTCATTCACTTAAACAAAGAAGCCGTCCAGTAGAAGATTATTCCCAGGAATTCGAGCATCTTATTATGAAGTGTGATCTTAATGAGGACGATCCCCAAACGCTTGTTCGATACTTACAAGGGCTCGAACCTCGCATTGCCCATGTTATAGAACTCCATCCCTACTCGTCGTTAGCCGAAATCACACTTCTGGCCCATAAAGTTGATGCTCAACAAAAGACGCACAATAAGGAGGAGACGACCCGCGCGGTGAGTAAGTCATCCAGTCTCACACCTACTTCTGCCTCATTGCCAACTCCGATTTCAGCCCGATCAAGACCTGCAGAGTTCTCGGCAGACTCGACCACCCCCTCGAGGCACCCACGCCGCTGTTTCAGTTGTCAAGGATTGGGGCATATTTCGTCCGAGTGTCCAAATAAACGGGTCATAACAGTAGCCGAATTTGAAGCGTTGACTGCACCAAAATATGATGAAGAACCGATCCCAGATCACATCGAAGAAGAAGTCGAGTTAGGCCCTGATGAAGGAGATTGTTTAGTGGTGCGACGAGCTCTCAACGGAACCGCTTTTGACAGTGAGGAGCTGCAATGAGAGGCCATGTTTCGCACCCGATGCACCGTTCGGGACAAGGTGTGTTCATTAGTTGTTGACAGTGGAAGTTGCACCAACGTTGCCTCTCAATTTCTGGTCTCAAAACTGAATCTTCCAACTGAAGTACATCCTTCTCCTTACGACATCCACTGGCTCAATCAGGGAAGAGGTATTCGTGTCATGAACCGTGTTTTACTATCGTTCACTATTGGGCAAGGCTACAAAGACGAAATCTGGTGCGATGTAATCCCCATGGATGCGTGTCATGTTTTGCTAGATCGTCCTTGGTTGTTTGATCGAAGGGTCATTCATGACGGGTACAAGAACACTTATTCATTTGTTAAAGATGGAAGGAAAATCACTCTAAATCCCATGGCTAAGCTCACGGCTCCTAGTCAACGATCTTTATTTATTACCAAACATATTTGTTTTCCCTTCCAATATCTTAAATTGGATAAGAAGTTTCTGCTGGTTAAATTTGAAGGGTCAACACAACGATGTACTGATCTTGAGCTAGAAAGACTTCCACAACTTCCTACTCTACAAGACCAAGGTGTGGCTAGAAAAGTTGTTTCAGCAATAGTTATCGAGATGGACTTCCGCAACATATATGACTTTGGATTAGACATTAGTTATTCAAGTTTGAGGTCAAACTTCTTTAAAGACGGGGAGGATGATAGCGGTAACGACCCTCCGACAAATATTAATGATTTAATTAAACTAGTCGTTGAAGTTTCAATTCATAAACCTGGATGGGTAGCCGATTGTGGATCAACACCCACGTGCGTCAAAATGGATCTCTTGAAACCCCATGATGGAGGATGAGGTCATGCAAGTTAACCCACGTTCGCCACCTCCACATCAGTTATATTTTCTTTTTATTTAATAGTTTATTACTCATGCTTTCATTAGTTGTAATTTAAGTTTATTAGGTAGTACTTTAGTCCTTTTATTTACTTAAGAATTATGACGTGGGGTAGTTAGTTGGGTTTTACTTTCTATATGTAATTTCAGTTTACTTTCAATAGAGATGGTGAGTTTTATGAACAATAGTTTTATGTGTTTCTCTCCGAATTGAGATTGCACAATATTTCCGCTGCTATTTTGATCTTGGCCGATCAAGAGGTGTTCGGTGGAGTCCAAGTTAAATTACGTGGTGAATTCTCTGTATCGTAATTCAATTTGGAGCGCCCAACGTATAATCCGAGTGGTGAATCTGTATCTTGGATCATTCGTTGTTTATCATTCAATTTTGTTTCCCGACCTACTCGACTCCGTCACCGGATATACAACAGTATAGCTCAAAAGACAAGGGCTATAAATGCTTTAAACCTACCTCCTCTCGTACCTTTATCACTAGGCATGATAAATTTGATGAATTGTCCTTTCCTAACAATCCCCTCTCTGTGGATAAAAGTCAATCTCAACTATCTTTATCCACATTTCTCCATTGCACCAAGAAAAGCCACTCCACTGTTTCATCCAATCAAAACAAATCTACTTGCACCTCTGAAGCCCAAACAACCCAGGCCCAACAACCCAACCCACTTCCACAAACCAATCAGATCATCCTCACGGTTCTTCTTCTACCCATCCAACTTCGGCCCATAACACCCCTCCCATTTCTCCTTTATCGACCCAATCCCAAACCCAAAACACAACTTCAATACCTCAAGTTCCTGATCAAAATTCAAATCCCTCTCACTGTTCTATTTGCTCAGACTTAAATATTCCTCAAGATGTCTTTCCAAATCAATCTGATTTGTCAACTCCTTCAACACCTTCCGCCTCATCTGAGTCAAGCCATTCATCAACTCCATCGTCCACTGCCTCATTTACGTCCCCCATCGCTTCTCCGCCAGACCGCCACCTCCACCACCTCCTTTTATTTCACATCCCATGCAAACCCGTTCAAAAAGCGGCATCTTTAAACCAGAATACAAAGTCAATCTAGCTCAATCAACTTCTATCCATCATGCCCTCCTTTCCTCGTGCGATCCTAAATCCCACTCTTCTGCCCTCAAACAAGGGAAATGGAAGGAGGCTATGGATACCGAACTTCTTGCTCTCCACAAAAACAACACTTGGTCGCTTGTTCCCCGTCCCCCTAATCGTAATATTATTGGTTTTAAATGGCTTTTCAGGACTAAGTACCGGTCAGATGGTTCCATCGAAAGACATAAGGCCAGGCTCATCGCTCAGGGATATAGTCAGGTGCCGGGTCTTGACTTCTCGCACACGTTCAGTCCAGTGGTCAAAGCCACCACGGTGAGGATCATTCTCTCGCTGGCAGTCACTAACAACTGGCCTATGCATCAGCTCGATGTCAACAATGCATTTCTGCATGGGAATCTTGAAGAAACAATCTACATGGAGCAACCTCCTGGGTTCATTGATACGAAATATCCGAATCATGTTTGCAAGCTGAACAAAGCTCTTTACGGCCTCAAACAGGCCCCTCGTGCTTGGTTTCACCGTTTAAGTGACTTCCTCACATCTTATGGCTTCTCATGCAGTCGCGCTGACCCTTCTCTCTTTATTTACAAAAGTGACTCATGTGTTATGTATCTACTTGTGTATGTTGATGATCTGATATTAACAGGAAACCTAAAGTCCACCATGGAGGAATTCGTTAAGACTCTTCACAACGAATTTGCTATTAAGGATCTTGGTAATGCCAGCTACTTTTTGGGCCTTGAAGCAAGTCACTTCCAAGGTGGTTTATTCCTAAATCAAGCGAAATATGCAACTGATATACTTATTCGTGCCAATATGATTGATGCAAACCTGCTCACACTCCTCTTGCCACCAACACCTGCCTTACGTCAGAGGGGGAGAAGTTCAACGATCCCACCCTTTATCGCTCCTTAGTTGGTGCTTTGCAATACCTTACTATCACAAGACCGGATATCTCCTTTGCGGTCAATCAAGTGAGCCAGTATCTTCAGTCTCCTTCAATCAATCACTACCAAGAAGTCAAGCGCATTCTAAGATATGTTAAGGGTACACTCCATTTTGGTCTTCACTTCACCAAACCAACCAAAACCTCCATTATTGGTTTCTCCGATGCTGATTGGGCCCGCTGCCTTGAAACCCGACGTTCCACGTATGGGTATTCAATTTTCTTGGGTGGAAACCTTGTCTCCTGGAGTGCCAAGAAACAACCCACCGTTGCTCGATCGAGTTGTGAGTCCGAATACAGAGCCATGGCTAACACTGCAGCTGAAATTGTGTGGATTACGCATCTGCTTCGTGAACTCAATGATCTTCCTCCAGATAGGCCTACACTGCTCTGCGACAATCAAAGTGCCCTTTTTCTCACTCAGAATCCTGTGTCACACAAGTGTGCCAAACACATCGAACTGGACTACCACTTTATTCGTGAACTTGTCACATCTGGGAAACTCGTCACTAAGTTCATTCCTACCAAGCTTCAGGTGGCAGACATCTTCACCAAAATTCTCCCTCGTCCTCAATTCGAGTTCTTCCGAAACAGTTTAAGGCTCGGTCCACCACCGTCTCGCTTGAGGGGGGATGTAAAGAATAGATAGTTATTTATTTTATCTATAGGTGTCTATTTGTATTTTCTTAATTCTCTTGGTAGCTTGTTGTATTTAGTTTCCCTATTTTAGGATAGGTCTCTGTAAACTTTTTTATACAATCAATTCATTAAACATTCATAGTTTGGTAGACATGACTATTACAAAAGTAGGTTGCACTTAGTCTTCCTAATCATTTATTTTCTTTGGAGAGAGCCTTGTTGTCTTATGCATTATTATTGTAATGTTAGTAATACGGATGATTTAATGTAGTCTTGTTGTTTCAATTTTAATTTGTAGTACCTTGTGATGCTATCGAGTGCTTGCGGGCCATCTTGGCTATTGGAGTCTGTGGGTGAGTAGGGGCATGAGTAGCAACATACCGCTTGATTCAGCTTCAATGGACAGTTTTGATATGTCCTGGAAAACTGCAGAGGTGTCCTCATCCTCAAAGTGTAATTCTTGTTAGCTCCGATAAGTGATGGGATTGGATTAGGGAAAACCTTAAGGTTATTTTACCCACATTTCAGGACCAGATCACTGCAGGTTGTTCCTAGAATGGTTGTCATGGTGTCATTAAAGATCACCACTTGTAGTAATTGCAGCAAGACTTGTCTTTTTTCCCTATGATGGGCACCATCCCCAAGCGACTTAATTTCCTACTTATACCAAGGTCAACTAAATCGTCTTCTTCAAGGTCGCACATGTCAGTAAGATGGGCCACGAGCCACTTGTATATGTCTGATTTTTAATTTCTGGTGACGGAGGAAGATCCGTGCCCCATCCCGGAAACCATTTCACCAGGACACCAGCCTTGATGGAGAAAAACTTGTCCTTCCAGTCTCTGTGATGGAACTTGAATGTGTTTTCCTGATAAAATGAGATTTTCTGAAACGCTCGTCAAAATGGTACCAAGAATTCTTATGACAATGTTTGAAGAAAGCTTTGAACAAGGCCAGGGTTGGATAATGGCGGAGGCTCCATAGTCCATACAACATACTCAAAATAAATGACTCTCCCTAGCCCTAGTGGACGCATTTGCGAAATATGGAATTCATAAGCTTCAAGAACCCTTAAACAGAATCCACTCAACGGAAGACGTGGATAGCTACGGTCAAAGAACTCTATGTATACATAAATCATACATGGCGGAGGATCGTAAGCCCGTTGGGATGGCATCAGACGAATGACTCTCCAATTGGCTTATATACCATATTCCTTCACAACATGGTTGAATTCTATTGTAGAAATTTTACTGGGGCTAGCTCAGACTTCAGAAAATTACATGGCTAAGACTTCGGCAAATTGCATAGATCTAGGATGAGCGACCATGGTGATTTAGGGTTTTCTTAAAAGAGAGAAAAAGACGATGTGGTGGAGTGAAAAATGAAAGGAGAACAATAGAATATATATTCTTCTAGACATTTAATGAAAAATAATCATCATTTCAAATTTTGAAATTAAGTTATTCGATCGCTTACATGTATACCTGACTCATGCAGAGATTACATTCGGCATACTGTGTGTCAGAAAAAAAGCAAAAAGCAAACGTCGCTTCTCCCACAGTATTCAAGAATGCATTAATGGCAACCCTTATCCACTATCAAATGGCGCTCCCACTCGGAATATATTATCGATGAATAAGGGCGCCAAAACATCCCATCGAAATCACTATCTCTGCCCAGAATGCGCGTTGCGCCATAACAAAAACAAGAAATGAGTACTTGAAATGCTACAAAATAAGACGATACCCGCGCGTGCAACTCTACATAGCGCTAGAAAGCAAAGTGATGCTCACGCGCGCAACTCTACGCTGCATTGGGAAACATAAAATTCTCCACAAAAATGTCATAGTATCTCCTAACGCACGCGCCACACATATTTTTCCAGTCCAACTCCAAAGGCTTAAAACTTTAAAACTAGACTAGGGAGGAATTAAAGATGTTGGATACGACTTCGACCCAATAAATCCTTCATGGGCTTTCTTGACCCGCAAGATTTTTAATGATATCATTGTGGTCTCGCACAATCAGGTGGACCCTACAGAATAATCAAGCATTTTCAGGCCTTGAATCATATTATAAGACGTGGCATGCCCTGGTTCAATCTACATTCCTCACCAGATCTAAGCCCTCGGTTTCTAACCGTTTCTAGAAGGTCCACTACGCCTACATGCGCTGGCACCTGAGCACATTCGCCATGCAACCCTAAGTATATATAATTAAAGTTGCACAGCTTTGCACTCATGTTCACTTTCACCTTCATCTTCACACACACTTTCTTCTCCATATACTCCGATCACTGATTATCACGCTGGAGGGTCGTCGTAGGACTCCCTTCTCTGCCCTGCATTTCCCCTAACACATTGTAAGTGTGAAGGTCTTTATTCCAATTATCTTCCCTATTGCTCATTCGATCAGATCCAGAGTTAGAATCGAAGATTATTTGATCCATTTCCTCAGCTCGCAACCCAATTTCCGATCTGGTTCAAACACTAGTTTTATGTAAAGATGTAAAGAAACAAATATACAACAATTTCACATACCCAGTAAATTGGATTATTATATAAAAGTTTTTTAAACAAAAAAATGCAAACCTTAGCTTTCTATACACATAACACTTTACATAAACAAAATAAGACAATTTCTTAAAAACACACCCTATTTAAATAGATGAAAATCCAGATGAGAATTTATATATATAACATTTTCAATTGCTTTGTTGTGAGGTAAAATTACTGTACTTCATCTGGCCAATACGGTTTAATATCTCTGTTATGCCACGTGTTCATGAGTAAATCCGATGCGTGACCCCTCCTGGTGCCAAGTCTGGGAGTGGGAGTCACATATAAATATTAGAAAACCTAATTCAGTTACCAATGTGTTGTCGAGTCAACTTGTCTATTGTCCGCGTTCAACGAACGATTAATTAACACAGTCAAACACTCACACGTTTATGTGTCTTAGGTGAAGTCTAGTGGATTCACCATCTTTTGGTTGGCTTTGACTATTTGGTTTGCTATTACGCACCTGAGGTGCGTTTACAACCCACTTTCACTTGTTTTTACATTTTGGGGGAAAAGACATGCAGTAAACGTTCTTTTTGGTACAAAGTTTCATTTGTTACATAATGTATTGTAAACAACAATGAGATACAGTTTGTTAGTACATAAAAGTCCTTATATAGTGTACCATGAATATCAGGGATAAACGAGATATATGAAGTAGATCTACTGGGCCTGACAAACCCTGCCCTGGCTGGTCGCTCTAGCCCCATTTGCCTTAGAGGGAGTGGAGACAGGTATTATATTGTCCTAACTTTTCACATGCTCGACAAAGGCATGGGGGAAGACAATTCAAAAGTCAGTAATGGAGACACAATGATATTTGGTTACAAGTACACTATATTAATCGGTTCAGGGACCTGGGAATTCCACACTTGGTTACTTCTCGGGGAGACAAACACTTTACTTTTGATAAATGATTATTCATCTGCACCTTTTACTTAAACTCTGTGAACTCACCAACCTCGTTTTGACATTTTTTAGCATGTTTCTTTCCAGGTCATTAGAAGCACTAAGGAGCACGTTAGGATCATGGTTCATCTCTTAAACTTGCACGTGTCTGTTTAAGCTATTTATCTTTTGGCGCCTTAGGCGCATAACAATTAAAACATTTGTTATGTTTGGTCTATGCTTCTGCCACTCTGAAAACTTTTGTTTAAATCAGTGGACTGTCAAACTATGGTTTTAAATGTTTTAAACTTGCATATAGGCTGTTCTGTGTGTTTGAGGACTGAGATCCTGTTCGGTCACGCCTCCAATGCGATGATACTCCGCGGGTGGATGTTTTGGGATGTGACATATTAACCGACAACTCTAGATGCAACACGCCACATGACAAATCTAGTTATCTTTTAATAGCTACATTCACACCTTTTCTCTAATGACAAATCGTCACAACATATATATGACAAGAATAACATTTTGGTTGGAAACACATCAATTTTTCACAAGGATGAAATTTGAAGACTGGGATTCAAGTCCCGACATGGATAAAGTTGTAGATCAAGAGTAGGATTTTTTTAGGCGTGCGTATTAGTCGTTTAAAAAAAAAATCCTAGAACCACTTGGGTCTAAACAAATCTAGGAACCGTTTTGGTTTAATATCTGTTTGTGAGATTAAATGTGACGATAACAATTTATCATAATTTATTAGTTAGTATATAATTACGTGCTCTAGGGAACGAAGCTCATTAAATGTGTCTTTATAAAAATGTATCCACTTTCATAAACATTTTTAATGGCAAGCTGGCTACAAGCCGTTTGTTGTTGCAATAAAATATAGTAAAAAACAGAACAGGTCTCCAATTCTCTCCAGAATTGACTCAATAGTTTTGGTATTAAGATCTAACAAAAACCTGGGACAATGAGGGGAGCGGTGAGGACTAACGAAGACGGCGGATGGCAAACAATCCGGCGAAGGCAAATCGGGAACAGGTTAACGTACTCTTTCTTCATCACTGGTTTCTCCCCCTACTACCACGGTGGATGAACTGTGGGGAGCAGCGAGGCATCTTGGAAAAATGACAGATGCTTTCATTTCCAACAAGAGGAGGTATAACAAGGAATGCTTTGGTTTCATCAGATTCAACAATGTCGGAGACGTCGATCAACTCACGGGTAGGCTCAATGAAATTGTCATCGGAGGGAGGAAGATTTCGGCAAACTTATCAAAGGTTCCTAGAACCATAGGAACTAAGATTGTTCGTAGCAGAGGGACTAAATCGGTACATGAAGAACACAGATTACGCTCTATGGTGGTCGGAGGTTTTGAGGGTAACATGACCGACCTGATGGGTAGTAACAAGGTATCCTTTCGAGATATGGTGACGGGTGTAAAGGAAAAGAGAAGATTGAACATGCTGATGAGAGTGGTTGTACATCCAAATGGAAAGTTTTCACGATCCCTGATGAAGGAGCGGTATACCCGGCTACTTTCTACGGAAGGACATTGTTAGGGGAAGCCATAGATGGGACGACGCTAAGCAGCGTAATAATGTTAAAATCGGAAGGAAAAGGTGCGGATTTCGATGTTGTTTACGTAGGGGGTTTGCATGTGCTCCTTGTGTTCAACCAGGAGAACAGGGCCAAGGAGTTCTTGGATGAAAATAAAACATGGTGGGTTTCATACTTTTGCTCTCTTGAGGTGTGGTCCGGCCAGACTTTCCCTCGTCGAAGGATAGTGGGACTCAAACTACTTGGGGTGCCGTTACATCTACGTGATGATATCATGTATGACGTGATTGCAAAAGGGTTCGGGAAAATCGTTTGGCCATCACAATCCTCGTGGATGGTGGAGGACTGCACCGGTGGCAACGTACAGGTCCTATCGGAGACATGGAAAACGATCGACGAATCAGTCAGGATCACATGGAAGAATACCACTTACACTGTCATGGTTAAGGAGGACCCCGTTGTGTGGGTTCCAAATTTCGCTGAAGAAGAAAGTTTTGCTCCTCCGGGTAGGTCGTCGGACGGCGAGGATGCCGGTGACGAGGAAGAAGATTGGGTTGACGGTGACAGGAGGGAAGAATGGGAAGATGACGGTTTTGCGTGTCTCGATGGCCTAGGGGGTGGTGCCTTGCTCGTTACGGAAGGGTTAGACCAAGAGAAAGTAGTACGGTTTGAGGAGACCCTGCTCAATGAAAAACTGCAACATGAGACGGCGGGGAAACAGGGTCAGACACCAGAAGATAAAGTGGAAGGGTCCTTGTTAATTGAAAAGTCAACTGGGGACAACAATATGTTTACGTTAGAAGGTGGGGATACATTTTAGACAGGTGGGCCTAAGTTGGTGAATAATTCTTATAATTGGGCCTTAGGAGACCCGGATGGTATTAAATGTGCACCGTAATCCAAAACCCAGCCCATTATCCATGATCTCAACGATGGGGTAAATTCGTCTTCTTCTGGGTCTTTCGAGAGGATTATTTCTCTTCCTTCACCAATCAGATCTAGGCCTAAAGTAAGATTCCAGAAGGGCGGAGGAGGGTGCATGCCATCGAAAGTTCACAGAAGCAGCGGTAAAATGATGTTCTGGGGAAACATCGCTAGAGGCAGGAACCATTGCGCCCGCTCGAATACGTCCAGTGGATCGTTGCGTGAGTCTTCGGAAATAGGTATTCGAAACGAAAATTCGAATCTCTCCGGAAATGAGGCGGAATGTTCGAGGAAGGATCTAGAGGAGGAAATCATGAGCACTATTCAAGTCGGGACGTGTGTGGGCATGGATTTTGAAGGATGCGTGGATCAAGTGGCTGGAGTAATTTTGGGAGAAAGTGTTATAAATTAAGCCATGAATTTCCTTAGTCTTAACTGCAGGGGGTTGGCGGATGCTACGAAACTGGATTGGATTCAATCGCTGTGTCGTGAGCACCGGGTGGGGTTTCTATGCCTTCAAGAATCTAAGATTACTGATCCGACAAGAGTGCCGGTTCGTCAGTTGTGGGGAAATCGGGCGTGCACTTGGGAGTCTGTCAACGCCATTGGTCGTTCAGGGGGGCTGATTTCCATGTGGAATCCTTCTTTTTTCTCGGTAAACTCCATTCTTCAACATAATAACTTTCTTCTTGTTTCTGGTTGCTTGATTGGTTTCCAGGTGGAGATAAACATTATTAATGTTTATGCTCCGCAACCGGACTCGGAGAAAAGAGCTCTCTGGATTGTCTTAAGCCAGACGATAAGGGAACGTAATGGTTTGTGGATTGTTGGCGGCGATTTCAACGAAGTCCGATGCCCGGAGGATCGGCTCTTTTCTGAATTCAACGAAAGGGGAGCAGCGGAGTTTAACGATTTTATAGACGATGCGGAGTTGTTCGAATATCGAATGGGGGGATCCCGATTCATGTTTTCTTATGGATAGGGGCAAAAGTTTAGCAAGATCGATCGTTTTTTTGTTTGTGGGGATTTCCTTAACCGTTGGCCGAATGCCCCGCTGGTGGCCCTTCCTCGTTTGTGGTCAGTTCATAGTCCTTTGCTTCTTATTACGGCTTTGTCAGATTTTGGACCTTCTCCATTCAGGTTCTTTTCTTCGTGGCTTCAAATTCCGTCGTTAAATAATGTGGTGGAAGGGGCTATTTCGAATGGAATTTTTACGGGTCCCCCTGACTTAAAGTTGCATCGAAAATTAAAAAGATTGAAAGAAGCAATTAAGGCTTGGAATTTGAACCAGAGGAGTTTAGAAAATGAGTTAATAAAAGAGCTAAAGCAGAAATGTGCCGGATGGGATTCATGTTCTGAAATGAGGAGTTTAACAAATTCTGAGCTTCAGGAGTGGGCCAATGTCAAGAAGTCTCTAATTGAAATAGAGTCCAGAAGGAAGGTGGATTTAGCTCAAAAGGCCCGTGTGAAATGGGCTACCCATGGTGATGAAAATTCTAGTTTTTTCCATGGTGTCTTGAAGGCTAAGTTTGTCGCTGGTAGAATTAATGGGATGAATTTCAACGGCAACTGGGTGACGGATCCGGGGATAATTAAACAAAAGGCTGTGGAGTTTTTTAAAAGTAAATTCAAGAAGGATAATGCTAGAAGACCTATGTTATGTTGTGATGGAATTAAACGTTTATCGGAGGAACAAGCCAATGACATTATTTTGCCGTTCTCAGGGGAAGAGGTCAAAAGGGCGGTTTGGGATTGTGGTGGAGAGAAGGCCCCTGGGCCCGATGGCTTCAATTTTCTTTTTATAAAACACTATTGGGGTTTGTTGGAGAACGACTTCCTTGAGATGGCAAATATGTTTCATATTGAGGGCAAATTTAGTAAAGGATGTACGTCGTCTTTCCTTTGCCTTATTGCCAAAGTCCCGGATCCTGAAGCTTTTGGCGATTTCCGTCCAATATCCCTTATGGGGTGTATTGCTAAGGTAGTTTCAAAATTTCTTGCAAACCGTATGAAGCGGGTGTTGGACTCTTTAATATCGGAGACGCAAATGGCATTCATTGCCAACCGTAATATTGTTGATGGTCCGATTATAATCAATGAAATTCTATCTTGGCTTAAACGATGCAACCTTCAAGCCATGTTTTTTAAAATTGACTTTAACAAAGCCTATGATTCCCTTGATTGGGATTTTTTGGATTCTATTCTCAATCAAATGAATTTCCCCACTTTATGGCGGAAATGGGTGAGGGGGGTGTTAGAAGCGTCGCGTACTTCAATTCTCATAAACGGTTCCCCGACGTCGGAATTCGATTGTTTTAAAGGTGTTCGTCAAGGTGATCCTCTTTCACCCTTTTTATTCATTGTGGCGATGGAGGCTTTCCATTGTATGATGAGGAAAGCGAGCTCAATGGGCATTTTCCATGGTATTAAGACTCCAAGAGATGGGCCGGTTATTACCCATCTTGTGTTTGCGGATAATGTGATGGTATTGGGTCAATGGGCGGGTAGCAATTTCCTCAACCTTCGCCGACTCCTTTGGCGTTTTTTCCTTGCTTCGGGCCTTCGGGTAAATCTCAACAAGTGCGGTATTCATGGAGTTAATGTTCCGGAGGAGGAAATCAACTCAAAGGCCACCTTTATGGGTTGCAAAGTGTGTGAATTTCCTTTCAATTATCTTGGCCTTATGGTGGGTGCGAACATGAACTTGAAAAAGCATTGGAGGTTAGTTATTGATACATTTCGGAATAGATTATCCTCTTGGAAGGCAAAGCATCTTTCCATGGGGGGTCGATTGACCCTCATTAAGTCGGTGCTCGATGCTCTACCGACTTATTACTTCTCTCTTTATCGGGCCCCCAAGAACGTGTTGGAGACTTTGAAAAAAATAAGGTTTAATTTTCTATGGGGAGGGGATGGCGAAAGGCGTAAAATTCATTGGGTTGCGAGAGACAAGGTGTTGAGTGTAGGGATATGATCATGTAATAGTAAAGTATGTCTGGAAATTATTTAAGCCTACGGGGTCACACGTCTCGATACCAAATGTATTAATATTAATTAATAGTTAATTAATATTTATCACGAACATTTAACGAGATTTCGTTAAAAACTGACAGTTAATTGTTAACAGAGGGGTGTTAGTTGTAATTAGAGAGAATTGTAATTGGATTACAATTGAGAAAAGGTTGTGGATAAGGCCTCTAGGCCGAATTCGGCTAGGGCTCTTATGCCTATCCCTTTTGCTTGTTTATCAAGTATTCTAATCCTATAAATAGAGCCTATGGGTTTAAGGATTAGTGACTGCTTTATGAGATAAAGAAAAAACCCTAATTCTCTCTCTAATCTCTCTAATTTTCGGCAACAAGAAAACCCTAGGGGTTTGCGATTTCTTGTGTGGTTCGACCAAGCCTACATCAAGAGAAGTTCGTGATCGGTTGCTAGCACATAGCATTGGTGTGTCGTGTGTGCGATCGTAGAGGGATTTGTATCAAATCCTCCAAGAGATCAAGTCTTGCCGAGCTAAAAAGGTACACGTTCTAATACCGGTTAGTTAGATTAATTCATAGGATTCTTTCCGCTGCGTACTCGTGTTTTGATAAAAGTTTTATAACCCAACAGTGGTATCACGAGCCACCTATGATTTTAATTAATTACCGGGAATAAAACTTGGAAAGGGGGTAACCAAAACAAGATTCTAGCTTTTCGATTCATTTAAAAATCGTGTTTTACAATTGGAAAAGGTTTCGCAATTGGTAAAAACGAAAAAATTTGACAGAATAGGACTTTTCGACCCGATCGAAAAGTCCCTGATCGAAAAACGCTTCTCGACCCGATCGGAAACCCTTGATTTCCGATCGGAAAACCTATTCCGGTGCGGAGACCCTTGTTTTCCGACCGGAAACCCTACTTTTCGATCCAAATCGTAAAGTGTTTACGAACTGGTCGAAAAGTAACCGATCGAAAAGGCTTTTCGGGCCGATCGAAAAGTATCCGATCGGAAAGGTTCCGATCGGAAAGGCTTTTCGACCCGATCAAATAGTCCACGATCGAAAAGTACCCGATCGAAAACCCTGTTTCGATCGGAAACCCCTGCTTTCCGATCGTAAACACAAATAATGAATCGAAAACCTCTTGCCGAATTGGAAACCCTAATTTTTAGTTCTAAAATTTGATTTTTGTGATCTAAAAATTTTAAATCCAAGTTTTTATTAATTATTAGATAATTGTTATGAACAACATGTTGTACCTTTAAAACTTTAAAGTGTTAAAAAGAAGTAAAAACCATGATGTTTCATGAAAATCGTTCATGGTTATTACTTAAATCAAGGAGGACTATAAAATTAAAATTATATGTGATAATTAGAAACCCTATAAATTATGTGATTATCTGATAATTGTGACATAATAAAAGGTTTAATGCAAATTTGTTTTATGAAAATCGAAATTTGCTTAAATAATCTATTGAAATATGATTTTGTTTATAAAATAAAATTTGTGTCCAAAAAGTCAAAAGAAACACCGGCTCACCCATTTGAACACACTCTTAGAGAGGTATAAGTCGGGTCGCTCTGCTTCCCTAAAGTGGTAGGTTTTTAATTGCAAAAGTTGCAAACCTCACCCCTACGCTTCTTTGTGTGTTGCAAATGGAGCTACCGAGCTCCTTTGACTTGGATGACAAACTAAGAATTTTATAAACACATATTATGTGTTGAAGATGTGCATGAATCTTCACACATAACCTTTTTGATCACGCATCAAAATTGTTTTGACCCAAACCAAACTTAAGTCTTTGCCATCCACCTTGTAAAGGACACTTGTGGATGTCATCTTACTCATTGGTACACAATGGTAAAATGGCATTTGCATGACAAATTCCCACTCATTGGTACACAATGGTGGACAATTTGTGCGTTCTTGGCTGGACGACTTAAAACGAGCTAGGCGGTGAGACCCTTGGCCCGTGGCAAAAGATGGGATGAAACATGACTACAAATCACTTGGTGCAAGTTGTAGGTCCCATAAAACCTAGGAATTGTATTTGGAATACAATTAGTGATCGTCACTTACCATTTGAATGCATCATTTCTAGCAGATCAACTGATGAAATGATGGCATGTCAATTGGATCCTAGCCTTAATAAAGCTTAATTGTTTAAAATGTTTAAACATTGGGTAATTAAATTTATTAAGGAAAAGATTATCGAAAATACTGATTTTTGAACTTAATCTGTTTTGTAGATGGCAACAAACCCTCCTCAAAACAATGTTGGTCATGCTTTTCGTCAAATGTTTGAAAGAGAAAAGCTGAACGGATCTAACTTCAATGACTGGTACCGTCAACTGAGGATTGTCCTTAGAGTTGAACGGAGGACCGATGTCCTTGAACATCATTGGCCGACCGAGCCAGCTGCTGATGCCTCTGAGCAAGAGAAAGCGTTCTACAACGCAGAGTACAGCAGATACGATGAGCAATACGAATTTCATACACCTTGTGATATGATCAAAGAGCTGAAAAAGATGTATGAAAAACAAGCTGGTGTCGAATTGTTCGACCTAGTTGTGGAACTCCACGACTTGAAGCTTGAAACTGGTAAATCGGTCAGTAGTCATGTGCTCAAGATGAAGAGCTACTTTGACAAATTGGAATCGCTCAATTATGGGTATAATCGTGCTGTTGCAGTTGGCATGATCCTCAAATCGCTTACGAAGGATTTTGAGGGTTTTGTGCGCAACTATAACATGCATAGTATGACTAAGACTATACCTGAGCTTCATGCTATGCTTGTCGAGTATGAATAAACGATTCCTAAAAAGGCCACTGAAACACCCCAAGTTCTTATGATCAAAGGGGGTAAGATCCAAAAGGCTAAACGACCGAAAAAGGGGAAGGGCAAGATTGATGGCAAGGGTAAAGGCAAGGCTGTTGCCCATGTCCCTAAAGCCAAGCAAACCCCTCCGGCCCCTAAAGAGCATCAGGCTAAGGACCAGATCTGTCACCATTGTGGTGAAGTCGGACACTGGAAGAGGAACTGTCCTACCTACCTAGCTGAGTTGATGAAGAAGAGAAAGAGTGATTCATGGGTGTATGACACCGGCTAAGAGTGATTCATGGGTGTATGACACCGGCTGTGGAACTCACATCTGTAATTCGTTACAGGGTCTTAGAAAGAGGAGGAAACTGAAGCCTGGAGCTTTGCAGCTGTTCGTTGGAAATGGTTTGCCAGCAGTTGTGGAAGCTATAGGAGAATTTCATTTAATTCTGCCTTCTGGGTTATGTATTGTATTAGACAATTGTCATTATGCACCTTCTATCACTAGAGGTGTTATTTCAGTTTCTTTGTTGAAAAACCAAGGATACATTAATGTTTTTAATGATATCAGTATTTCAGTTTCTAAAAATAATGTTCATTATTTTGATGCTATTCCTTGTGATGGCATTTATGAAATTGATATGCGTGGTTGTGTTTCAAATAATTCAATGTTCACAGTTAGCAAACGAGCCAAAACTGTTTTGGACTCTACCTATCTTTGGCACTGTCGTCTTGCCCATGTTGGCAAAAATCGCATTGAAAGACTTCAACGTGAAGGGATCTTACAATCAAATGATGAATCATTTGATCAATGCGTTTCCTGTATCTCAGGAAAGATGACAAGAAAACCCTTTCCGAACAAGCCGCAAAGGGCAAAAGAGCTACTTGGACTCATCCATACTGATGTATGTGGCCCATTTAGACATGTGTCAAGAAAAGGTGCTAGCTACTTCGTAACTTTCACGGATGATTTCAGCCGTTATGGTTATGTTTACTTGCTTAAACATACACATGAGGTATTTGAAACATTCAAAGAGTTCAAGAACGAAGTTGAAAATCAACTCGGTAAGACCATCAAGATCCTTAGATCGGATCGTGGTGGAGAATACCTAAGCCAAGAGTTTAAGGATTATCTTAAAGCGTGTGGAATTGTCCAACAGCTTACTCCTCCTTATACTCCTCAGCATAATGGAGTGTCTGAGAGGAGGAATCGAACCTTACTAGAGATGGTGAGGTCGATGATGAACCTTACAACTCTCCCATTATCATTTTGGGATTTTGCTCTAGAAACCGCTGTACGCGTTCTAAATATGGTTCCAACCAAGAAGGTTGAAAAGACACCATATCAATTATGGCATGGAGAAGTCCCTGTGTTGTCTTACTTAAGAGTCTGGGGATGTGAGGCACTTGTGAAGCGTGATACGCCTGACAAATTACAACCCAGGACTACTAAGTGCATCTTCGTGGGATACCCAAAGGAAACAATGGGTTACTACTTCTATAATCCCTCCGAAAACACTGTTCGTGTTGCTCGATATGCTGAATTCTTTGAAAAGAATTTTATAGCTCAAGAGAACAGTGGGAGAATTGTAGACTAGAAGATGTGTCACCTTCTGAAACAACTAGCAATCATCAACTTGGGGGGGAAAATGTTCAAAGAGATGAACCTCAAGTCGATGATGTTGCGATTCCACTTCGTAGATCCGAAAGGGTCGTACGTGAACCGGATAGATGGATTGGTCTAGTCGAATCCGAGGATAACGTATCAGGAGATCTCAATGAGCCTCCGAACTTCAAAGCTGCATTATCAGATCCGGAATCTGAGAAATGGCTTGAAGCTGCGAATGTGGAAATGAAATCCATGCAAGATAACCACGTTTGGACCCTGGTTGATCTTCCTCCTAACGCTAGAACCGTTGGGAGCAAATGGCTCTTCAAGAAGAAGACCGACATGGATGGAAATGTACACACCTATAAAGATCGTCTCGTGGCGAAAGGTTATACTCAACGTTTTGGCGTTGACTATGATGAGACCTTTTCACCAGTAGCAGACATTAGAGCTATTAGGATTCTCTTAGCCATAGCAGCGTACTATGACTTTGAGATATGGCAAATGGATGTTAAGACTGCCTTCTTAAATGGTTACTTGGATGAAGAAGTCTATATGGATCAACCTGAAGGGTTCATTGATCCAAAACATCCCAACCAAGTATGCAAGCTTCAAAGGTCCATTTATGGACTAAAGCAAGCATCGAGGAGTTGGAATAAACGGTTTGATGAAGAAATCAAAAAGTTTGGTTTCGTTCAGAATCCCGATGAGCCATGTGTATATCGCAAAGCTAGTGGGAGTAATGTTACTTTCCTTGTCTTATATGTAGATGACATATTGATAATAGGAACACATTCCAATGTTGCAAGATGTAAAATCCCATCTTGGAAAGTGTTTTGCCATGAAAGACTTGGGAGAAGCAGCATTCATTCTTGGAATCAAGATCTATAGAGATAGAACTAAGCGGTTGATTGGACTAAGTCAAAGTGCTTATATTGATAAGATCTTGAAGCGATTCAAGATGGAGAATTCCAAGCGTGGTATAGTACCAATGCAGGAAGGACTTGGTCTGTCGGTCAAACAAGGTGCTTCTACACCTGATGAGGTGAAGCGTATGCAGAGAGTCCCTTATGCTTCGGCTGTAGGATCTATAATGTATGCGGTGAGATGCACTAGACCTGATATAGCGTTCGCGCAGAATATCGTTAGCCGTTATCAACAGAATCCAGGTGAAAGTCACTGGACTGCTGTTAAGACCATTCTCAAGTACCTACGGGCTACTAGAGATTTGTTTTTGGTATATGGGGGAAATCCAGATCAAGAGCTCAAAGTGACCGGATACTGTGATGCTGGATTTCAGACTGATAGAGATGACACGAAGTCTCAGTCTGGGTACGTCTTCATTATGAATGGAGGCGCTGTGGATTGGAAAAGCAAGAAACAAACCACAGTTGCTATGTCTGCAACAGAGTCTGAGTACATTGCTGCTTCGGAAGCTGCAATGGAGGCTGTCTGGATAAGGAAGTTTATTAGTGGGCTAGACATTGTCCCCACAAGTAACTTACCGATCGACATGTACTGCGATAACTCGGGTGCATTGATCATCGCCAAAGAACCCGGAGTTCAGAAGGGGGCCAGACACTATGCCAGGAGATATCACTATGTTCGTGAGCAGATCGAACTAGGTGAAATCAAATTACTCAAAGTTCACACAGATATTAACTTAGCTGATCCTTTCACGAAAGCTTTGTCGAGGCCGAAGCTTGAAAGGCATGCCGAGGGCATGGGACTTAAATTAGCTAGTTAAATCATGTATGTCTGATGTTCGGTATTTGGATAAGGGATGTTAAACAATTTCTGTTTATATAATGAAATAAAGTATTTGATATGTTTGATTTCATTTAATGGTTAAGTTGTGTCCTATATTTGCATGTTTAATCCTTGAGTACTTGTCAAGTATTCTAAATTGTCCATTGTCGATTAACTATATGGGAGTATAGTTAAACTAAGACAAAATCTGAGTGATTGGTTTGGATGGTCCCACCAAACTCACATGGTATTCATTGGATGCATACTGGACTGACCCACTAACGAATTGTCACTTTATGGATCGGCGTCATTGAGTGAAATTCGTAAATGGTAGCTTTACTTATCCTTAGACTTGAGATACAAGCAGGTCATGCATGTATGGATTGCACTTGCTTGATATAGGTCTAACTATCCTGAATAAGGAAGTACAAAAGGGCTATTTTCAGTAAGTGTAGTGAAGTATGTGACTTGACACGTGTAGTCAAGAGGATTTGTTCCTTCAGCTTTGTGCTGAAGCAGATACCACTGGGCCCCTCATTGGACTAATTAAGATGTTTGCATGGCCGTGCCCAAATGAAATCTAGAGATGTCTCGATTTGCAATTTGGTAATCTTAAGTTAGTTGTGAGAATGAGAAACAGAATCGTTAAAGTATGAAATGACTTGATCCATATTCATATTTAACACGGTATCGGTAACAAAGGGATAGTAAATGACTGTACCATTTAAATACACTTTGAGAAACTGTACTTAAATATTTCTGGGAGCATTGGCGTGTTGCTAGACACTAACCAATGTTATTACCTTTTCTATTGCAAGCTCAAGTGGGAGCTGTAGGGATATGATCATGTAATAGTAAAGTATGTCTGGAAATTATTTAAGCCTACGGGGTCACACGTCTCGATACCAAATGTATTAATATTAATTAATAGTTAATTAATATTTATCACGAACATTTAACGAGATTTCGTTAAAAACTGACAGTTAATTGTTAACAGAGGGGTGTTAGTTGTAATTAGAGAGAATTGTAATTGGATTACAATTGAGAAAAGGTTGTGGATAAGGCCTCTAGGCCGAATTCGGCTAGGGCTCTTATGCCTATCCCTTTTGCTTGTTTATCAAGTATTCTAATCCTATAAATAGAGCCTATGGGTTTAAGGATTAGTGGCTGCTTTATGAGATAAAGAAAAAACCCTAATTCTCTCTCTAATCTCTCTAATTTTCGGCAACAAGAAAACCCTAGGGGTTTGCGATTTCTTGTGTGGTTCGACCAAGCCTACATCAAGAGAAGTTCGTGATCGGTTGCTAGCACATAGCATTGGTGTGTCGTGTGTGCGATCGTAGAGGGATTTGTATCAAATCCTCCAAGAGATCAAGTCTTGCCGAGCTAAAAAGGTACACGTTCTAATACCGGTTAGTTAGATTAATTCATAGGATTCTTTCCGCTGCGTACTCGTGTTTTGATAAAAGTTTTATAACCCAACATTGAGATCCATCTCTGCTGGAGGGTTGGGGATGATGGACTTGGAGTCTTTCAACAAATGTCTATTATCTAAATGGTATTGGAGGTATAATAACGAACCCGAAAAGTTGTGGAGGTGTGTCATTCACGGTATTCATGGCCGGAACATGAGCAACTGTTTGATACCTTGTAATGTGGCGGCTGGGGGAGTTTGGAAGGCAATAAAGAAGGTAGAGAGGGATTTCGCAGCCAAAGGAATTTTCTTAAACAATTATATGATCAGAAATGTGGATGGTTGGCGCTGGGTGGACGAGGTGGGGGAAGGATTTTCTGTTAAGGCCCTGCGCTCAATTATTCAAGTGGCTCGGGAACAGGGGAAGATTTCTGGGTTCGTGTGGTGTAAGGTGGTACCTCTCAAGGTTAATTTGTTCATTTGGAGGGCGTTTCTAGGAAGGTTACCGACGAAGGATGCTCTCGTGCGGAGGAACTTTCATGTTAATTCTTTGTCTTGTTCCTTTTGTGGCGATAGCGCGGAGTCGATCGATCACATATTCACGGGGTGTTCTTTTGCGAATACGGTTTGGACCATTGTGGCGCAATGGTGTCGACTTCCGTCCTTATTCTTCTTTTCAATCAAGGATGTGGTCAACATTCATAAGGGCTTGGCGAATGTGGAATGGAAAACGAAGGCTTTGAACACGATCATGCTTACCACTTGTTGGTGTCTTTGGAAAGAAAGAAACAATGTGGTCTTCAACAACAAGCCTCCTTCGGTTCATCGGGTGGTTTTTGACATAAAATATTGGAGTTTTCTTTGGTTTTGTAATCGATGTAAGTTTCATCCCATTAATTGGGATTCGTGGTCTTCTTTTAGTATGTAATGTTCGTTGTTGGCGGCCTCTAGCTTCTTGCTAGGGGTTTTTTCTGCCCGTTTTTATTGCATTGCCGTTCCAAAAAAAGTATATAATTATGTTTTTTAATTTTTTTTTAAAGTTTACTTGTAAAGCTGGCGGTTATTATTTTTATATTAAAGTAAATATGAGGATATTTTCGAAGACATAGAGTTGGCACTTGGCAGGCTTTACAATTCCACTATGAATGAATAATACTATATTCTGAATTACAAGTAAGCTTACATTACGTCTTCCCACTTTCATCCCACTCATAAACGGCAACCTTACTCTCTTTAACCCCGCAACCATGGCCCACCCACTGTTCCACACCTAGCTAGTTTTATGTACTTTTAACCGAACCTCCTTCCTTGCCTATGTATACCAAATCCGAAACCCCCCCCCCCCCCCCCTCCCTGCCTCCTTCCTATGCCTATATATACCAAATCCGAACCTCCGATTCTATTTATTCCCTTGACAACATTATTTGTTTAATTATATTTACTGAATTCAAGTAGAAAATTATAAGTTTATGTGGTACGCGTCAAGGAGTGGTCGAGTTATGCTGTGAAACACCGTTCGGGCTGGGTGTGGATGCTCGCGTGGTAATTGTCATGTCATGGATTTGTGTTTATGACATTCGAGGAGGGTAAAACGGTTACAAATTTGAGTTTACAATCTTACTTGTGATAAAAATTAAAGGTTTCAAATTGGGCTAGAGAGTTTTCTCATTTGTGATGAGATTCCTCATGATAGTGGCATTCGGGTTCTATACTCAGGGAATGAGATGATCGGATGGAACAGTAGCCCGTCATTAATCAAAATTTTCTGTTAAAAAAAATATGGGTTGAAAAGAAAAATACCTATCTTATTACGAGTGATGATGACACGCCCTATGTTACATAAACTGAACTAACACCAATGATCCGTAGCTCAGTTGGCTAAGGTGAGGTACTCAAAAATATTAAAAGTTGAAGGTTTTTGAGTTCAAGTCCCACCTATGACAAAAAAATAAATGGGGGTCCGGTTCTTAGGTTCAAGTCCCACCCGTGACAAAAAAATAAATTGAGGTCCAGGTTGGCGATAAGGTTTTCTCACCTGCTACGGTGAAAGGTTTTTGGGTTCAAGTCCCATATGTGACAAAAAAATAAATTGGGGTCCGGTTCTTGGGTTTAAGTCCCATCTGTGACAAAAAAATAAATTGAGGTCCAGGTTGGCAATAAGGTTTTCTCACCTGCTACGGTAAATTTCCTTCTAATAGGGAATGCAGATTATTAAGTGAGTGGTAATGCCCCGTTAGTGATCCAATTTGCCGTTAAAAAAAAACATAAACCGAACGAACCTTCACTTTCCAAGCCTCAGGTCTGGGTTCCGTCGTTCTCGCGCTTTTTGGTGTGGACACATTTTCTTCTCCTTTTAAAACCACTTTTTCAGGTCGATTGATGTTTCGGTACTGTCCATATCAAACAATAAACTCGAATCTTCACAAAATATCATCGATTCTGTAGTCGATTTGTCCGCCTCTTGATCTTCATCAGACCGTTTTTGCTGAATTCTAGTTACCGATTGAAGTTCAGTCTCACTTCAACTGCGTTTTCGGAGTTTCAACAACGGTTCAACGCAACTGAGTTGAAGATTACAAGTTTCATATCGTAATTCGGATGTATTTCACTGTTTCCAGTAGCAGAGAGTACGGAATTTCGTAAGTTTTACTTTATAATTTCAGGATCACTGTATTAGTAATCCGTTTTCGTTGAATTTAGCTAATTTTGGGATGTTAAATTGGTAATTAGGTTTTGATTCAATCGAGTATCGTGGTTCGTGATTTCGCTTGGCCTGCAATGCACGATTTGTTCTACTGGACTACTGGTACGGTACGAGATGGAACAGTATATAATTAATTATTTTGTTATTTTTTAATTATAATTTAGAACTGACACGAATTTCGTCTCCTAGAGATTATCGGAAGGAAGAATATTGATTCACCTTTCTGATCGGGAGTTTTGAATCAATCATGGCGCAGAACTGGGAAGCTGATAAGATGTATGTATCGCTTAGCTTTTCTCTTTTTTTGTTATTTATAGTTTACTGTTACATATGAATATTTACTAGAGGTCTTGGTTATGAAATCCTATGAACTGGTTTAGTTGATCAGGACAGTAAATATTTTGTTCATATGTTGGAACACATTGCTCACAGTCTTCAGTTTTTTGATGAAATGTGATCAAAAGCTAATAATAACATTCATGAACACCAATTTGTAGTTATTTTAAAGAGTATGGATTGTTCATGTGCTGATGTGCATGATAGAAATGTACTATATTTGGGATAAAGAGTTACTACTGATTTTGTCAAAATATGGTGATTCTTATTTGATTTCGCTTCTATCATATCATTTTCGCTAGGTTGGATGTTTACATCCATGATTACTTGTTGAAACGGAAGATGCACACATCCGCAAAAGCATTCATGACCGAAGGAAAAGTTGCTACAGATCCTGTAGGTATGTTATTCCCATTGTTAGAAATATGGGCCCCAATATATATCTGCGTTACGCCAATATCTTTGATAGTCTCCTAAATCGGTTTATAATTTATATACGTGATGCATGCAATGTAGAATATATCATATTAAGTTGAGTATTAATTTCACAGCTATTGATGCTCCTGGTGGATTTCTCTTGGAATGGTGGTCTGTCTTCTGGGATATATTTATTGCAAGGACAAATGAGAAACATTCTGAGGCTGCTGCATCATATATAGGGGTCTTTCTCTCTCTATCTCTGATTTTTTTTCTCTATCTCTGATTTTTTGTTAGTCTTAACTTTTACGTCCTCACTACTCACTTGTGTGTTATTACCCTTGATATGAATTTTGTTTTTGTTGTTTTTTCTTTTTTAAAACAATGCCAGACACAACAAATGAAAGCGAAAGAGCATCAACAGCAGGTGCAAATGCATTTAATGCAGCAAAAAAATGCTCACTTGCAAAGGAGGGATCCTAATCATCTGCCACTTGGCGGCTCTGTAAATGCTATGAATACTGATGGAATCATGGGGAAGCCATCTATTAGTACACTAGGCGTGAAAATGCAAGAGGAACCCATGAAACATTCTCAATCTATGGTTTCAGAAACCCTTTTGAAGCCAGCCACTAATCATCAAGGGTATATCAGCAGTTGCATATAAAGTTTCTCTCTCTTGTTTTTACTTGCACAGTTTGGTTGGGTTCTCAAGTGGCTGTTCTTTTTTTGTTGTTGATTCAGCCCAAATGTGTCTTCAACTTTGCAGCAAATTCAAGGGAGGCCTCAGTTAAATATGGTATATTTCTAATCTTTTTTGGGTTCACCTTTATATGTTTTGCTTATTCTATTTGTTACATTTTTGGCTCATGAGCTTTTACAAATCATAGGAAATTAAACAAGAAGTTAACTTGGATAATACACAAAAATCTTTGCCTACAAATCCTTCATCAATTTATGGACAGGCAATTTTGCAGTCAAAATCTGGACTTGGTGGTGCTGGTAATCTTTCTGCACACACTTAAAAGTTAAAATACTACAAAATAATTAGTTATTCACATCCATTCAGGATGTATGGCTCTGGAGAACGGAGAACCTTATAAGTAGATGTGGCAATTTCTATCAACTTATTTATGAGTTATGAATGAGTTGATCTTTATTGTGTTTTTATCTCAAATGGCTCAAATTAAAACAGCTAAAATCGGAACAGTCATATCTCTTAAACACTATTTTAGTGCATATGAGTCATATGACCCCCAAAATCATTATTCAAAGATTTATATTATTATATAATTAAGACATTCATTCTTTATAAATTTTTATATATCGGAGAGAATAGTGTTAGCAGGTCAATCCAAAGCCTTCTGGTCCGTTTTGACCTTACTTAAAAATGATAGGTTAACTTGGACCTGTTGTGACCTTTTTAGACATTCATTTGATTGTTAATTCTTAGTTTTGGGTGATTCTTTGTCAAGAAACAACTATCAACACCATGAAAAGTGAAAACTTAACTCATTATTATATGATGATATATATGAATTTTCATCTTTCCATCCCCATCCCTTCAGGGTTGAATCAAGCTGTTACTGGTCTTCCATTAAAGGGTTGGCCTCTAACTGTAAGTGTCATAATGGTCTTCATTTCTTCTATCTATGTTATAATTTGATTTTAAGGTAATTTTTGTTGATTGGTTTTAATGTGCTTTCCAGGGAATCGACAGTTTACGCCCCAACATGGGTTTGCAAGTACAAAAACCCAATATGCAGAATCAAAATCGAGTCTATTTGGCATCACAGCAGCAACAAGCTTTGACAAATGCACAGGTCCACGCCCAAGCCCAAGGTGATCTTGGATCTTCACCAAATTATGGGCTTGTTGGATTACCTAGAGGCGATCTAAGTATGAAAGACGGTCAAACCACAAGAAATGATGGATCCACAGGCTCTCCTGGTCAAATAAATTCACCCAAGGTTAAGATTTTCTTATGATGATATATATCACTCACAATCATAAATAAGCATGCAGCATGCTTCAGTTAGTACCTTTGATAATTAATAAATATGGAATATTATATAACAGACGAAGATGCCTCAGGTGCCACAATCAACACCTCAACAGCAGGACCAGTTGCAGCAACAGGTTGTACTTGTAGATAAATCCTAATTGCACAATTTATCTAATATGATATTATTTGTTTTATGTTTTGATGATTTTTGTAACTTGTAAGCAGAGTAACAGAAAAAGAAAACAACATTCTTCTTCTGGGCCCGTTAACAGTACTGGTACAGGGAATACAGTTGGTCCATCACCAAGCTCCCCAGCATCAACCTATACACCTGGTGATGGAATAACCACAGCTAGCAGTCTGCAGCGTTTGAACAGTGTACCAAAAAGCATGATGATGTATGGTTCAGATGGCACCGGTGGGCTTGTGTCCTCAACTAACCAGCTGGTAGGTTTTTCAAAACTGGTCGGGCCGGTTGGGTTGACTTGCCAACACTTCTTTTTCCATTTTTAACTTTTTAAAAAATAAATAATATGCGAATTGTAATTAGAGAAACATTATATTTACAATAATAACCTAAATATTCGGGAAAAAAACCCTTTAGGATGACATTGAGCGTTTTGGAGATGTTTCTCTGGATGATAATGTGGAATCTTTTCTGCAACAAGAAGGAGGAATGGGAAATGAAAGAGAACTTTATGGTACCATGAAGCAGACACGTACTGAGCATAAGACAGACTCTTCTAAAGGTATTAAATCATCTCATCTGATTTACAAATAGAAATTTCTAATCATGGTAGGTCATAGCTAAATTATTTTTAACAGGGTTTTCTTTTGGGGAAGTTGGTTGTATACGCACAAGAAAGAAGGTCTTGTGCTGTCACTTTTCTTCAGATGGGAAGCTTCTTGCTAGTGCTGGCCATGACAAAAAGGTAAACTGCAACATAATTTTTAGAGGTGACAAAATGGTCAGGTCAGTCCGGTTTACAAAAACTATGCCACACTTTTTGTCCAATTTTTTTTAGTTTACAAAAACTGTATTATTGCAGTACTAATCTAAAATTTTGAATGAAAAAAATAAACTTTGGGCGAATTTCTAGCCAAATTACCCGTTCAACCCAATGACCCGTTTCTTTCTTATCATTTCTTTATTTTATCCATTTGACCAGCTAGAGATAAAACATATGGGGTCGAAATTTCCAACTCTGTTATTTTGGCTAGATAAAATTTCTTAATATCGGAAGCATATGTTTTCTGCTACTTAATTAATCATTTTTGTGCCCTGCCTTTTTTATGTTATTACTGTTGTTGACTTGTTGCTGTTTTAGGAAAGTTAAATATCTGACATTAACTCATTAAGCGAAGTTAAATTATTAGTTACTATATTCAGGCAGTTCTGTGGAACATGGATACCCTACAAACTGAGAGCACCCCAGAAGAACATCAATTCTTAATCACTGATATTCGGTTTAGGCCAAATTCAACCCAGTTTGGAACTGCTTCCCTCGATCGATCTGTGCGGATATGGGATGCCGCTAATGTGAGATTTAGTTCTTTGTTTACCTAATTCCAAAGATTATACACGTTCAAAACATGTAACTTTTGTAGAGATCTAAATGGGTGTGATATGGGTTTGACCGAGGTTGAAATGGATCTTGTCAGGTTGACCTAAAACACCTTTTGTTTACGATTACTAATATTTATTGAATTTAGTGTAAAATATATTTATCAAAATTTTATTATCTTCATAAAAATCTGTTTATTAATAAAATGATTTAGGAGGCTTGATGCATTAAGAATACACCTTCTACTATTTTGAACTCATTACCTGTTAGACGCGAAACATAACCAAACATAACCTGAATCAACCCGTCCATAACTGAAATGGGTTGAAATTGTCACATCTACTTTTGATGGTTTTATTAATGGATTACATTCTCTGTTTCAGCCAAGCTATTGTCTCCATGCACATACTACACACACTTCACATGTTATGTCCCTAGATTTTCATCCCAAGAAGACGGATCTCTTTTGCTTCTGTGATAGTGACAATGAGATTCGCTACTGGAATATCAACCCGTTCCAATGTACCCGTGTTTCTAAGGTTCGTCATGAGTTCATTCAAGGCCGGTCGTTTGGTTTTTTCTTATATTTAAACTCCAAGTTTTCAGATTTGAAGCTTATATCTAAGCGCGATTAATGTTTTTGTGCACAGCAGGGTGGTAGCGCACAAGTGAGATTTCAGCCCGTAGGTGGACAATTACTGGCAGCTGCATCACGAAAAATTGTGTCAATCTTTGATGTTGAAACTGATAGACAAACTCATTCCTTCCAGGTATTTGTTCCAAGATTATGCATGGTTTTATGTACAGGTTGCTTTTTTAACCCACAAATGGGTCAAATTTTATTTTTGGTTGGCTTTAACGGGTCAGATGGGCCAAATCAAAATATAGCTATGACAGGAACAGGTCAAACGGTCTATTTTTAATGCACACAATCTTCTAAATGATACTTACTAAAAAAATTAAATCGTTATTGCACAAATATAGTTTCTCTACATCAATAGGTTGATTCTTTAAAAATCTAAAAAAAAACAGTGAGAAAGGTGTTTGTGGGTCAACTCTTCCTGGCCCATATTGCCTGTAGTTTAATATTTCAAGGATATATTTAATTTTGATACGTACTTTAACCCTTTACCGGGTTCTCAGCAACATATGACAGATGTTAATTACCTTTGTTGGGACTTGAATGGGGAATATTTGGCTTCTGTAAGCGAAGACAGTGTGAGAGTGTGGTCAGTGGGGTCCGGGGAGTGCATTCATGAGCTCAGTTCCAATGGAAACCAGTTTTATTCTTGTGTTTTCCATCCAAGTTATTCTGCTCTTTTGGTGATCGGTGGAACACAGGCAAGTAGTTTTTTTATAGAATATTTTAAATGTCATGTTGCATTCATCACCACTCTTTCAGAATTACAAATTAAGTTATCTTTCTTTGTGTCTGCCTCTCTCAACTTAAAAGTTTCTTCTTGTAAGTTCTCTTTCTGCTTTGACTATAAATGGGTGGAGCTGGAGTCTGTTTTTTTCTCTAGCCAGTCAACAAATGGGTAAAATAAGAAAATAGTTTAAAAGGAAACAGGTTGAAAGTCGCACAAAGTGTATTGGTAAATGGTAATACTTAAACCTCCTAAATCAAAAGCTTAGATTATTGTTGAATGATATAAGTTTTTTTAATCATGTTCAATACACTAATTATTTATACAAAAAGTTGGATAAAATTTGCCTGTTTTGACCCATGGCCATGAGCCAGTTCCCGCCTGTTTTTCTGCCTCTAAATTATACTAAAATCCAACATTAACCACCATTTTTTCTTCCAATTAATTCTTTGAATGTGTTACTACTAGTCTTTGGAGCTATGGAACATGGCTGAAAACAAGAGCATGACGGTTCCCGCTCACGACAACATAATTGCTGCTTTGACACAGTCATCTGTTACTGGAATGGTTGCCTCAGCGAGCCATGACAGTTCTATCAAGCTATGGAAATAAGCATATAGGATACACAATAACAGGTTTTAAATATTAAGCCTTATAGATATATATGGTTACAATGTTATGAGTGTAACTAATATTTTCTACTAAAAAAATATGGTCCTGCTACAAAGTTAAAAGTGTTAGGAGTAGATTGTCCCGAGTTCAATGTATCTGCCACTTTGGTCTACCGAGTTAACTCATAATTAGATCATAAAGTTTGGTAACGTTTTCCTTTTCTCTGGATACATATTGTGTACTGATTGGAGTCAAATTAATCATGGCCAAAGGCATTTTATCAAACAGCAAGCATGCACATATGAACACAGATTTTATGTCTCTCCCAGTTTTTTATAGTTTTCAACTTTTTGAAACTAAACAAGGAATGTTGTTCAGGCTACCCAAAAATCAGAACCAACTTAATTAGTCATTAATCAGTAATTAATCGTTTAACGCTTTAATATGCTTTCAAATGTAATAATTTTTTTTATTCAAACGGTGGTATTATTTGTACGTTACGGACCAATTCCAATACCATAGCATCCTTACATCATCATGTCACTGTCAAGATTTGACATGACGGGGGTGGGAGTGGACTTAGGGAGGAGGTCGGGATGTCTGATGTGGCCAAAGTTTACTGTCACAAAACACCGCCCCACGTGTAGTGAGAATTCGGTGGGAAGAAGGCGACTTGATCGATTGTTTGTAAAAGAGGGAGGAAGACACACGGGGAAGGAGGGGAGCCGATGAGGGGATACCGTTGGGGAACACTGCCCCTGCCCCGCCTCTCGCTGCTTCGATTGGTAAATCTGGAGAGGCGGTAAATCTGGAGAGGCGGTATGACTCCCACCCTATAACATATTTTTTTTTAAATACAATCACCTTCCTGTCCTTTGGCAAGGTAGCCCCGGCAATTTTTCGATAGATTTATCGAGTAACCCCAGTAATGTTATTCCCAATAAATCATATAGTATCCGGTGTACATATCTCCAATTGAGTCTTGGATATGCTCTACTCGATTCGTTTATAACCCTGCTCTTAACATGCTCCACTCCTATGGATGGGCACCAAGAAAGCATTGTTAGCACCAAGTACTTAATTCATCACTACATAAAATTAATCTGATTCACACATCTTTGTCATATCACAGTTAAAAGTGTGTAGGATTATGAACTTACATGATAAAATTTGTCACGTGGATAAGGGATCGAAGAAAAACAAAGTATAACTTAAGAATGGGGTAGAATTATTACCTTTAATTATTAAAAGATGTGTTATACTATTATCAACAAGAAATTACTATGCGGTCAATCAATTGTTACCAAATATATTGTCATTAGCGATATTTAGTACATTTGCATTAACTTACAATAAAAAAATTTTTAATGAATATTAATATCGTTACAATTTATAAGTTACACGGTGTGAAATGTATATTTGTACAAGAATGTTAAACTAATTTAACTCTTAGGATCTGATGGTTTAAGGGGATGAAGTCCCTAGACCTCAGAGGTATGGGGACGGAGCCTCTTGTGAGGTACAAGACTACAAGATACAACCATTTTGGGAAACCATACGAAACAATTATTTAATGCTGTAACATGACATGAAAAGTCCATCATGACCCATTAGAAGCTATCATGACTATTGAATCCTAATATGCTACAAACTGACTCAACCTTTAAGACCTAATAAAATCTCATAACGGTCCATTAAAAACTCTCATGACTAATAAACCTAATATGGACTCTAACTTCAATGACGGCCCTAATTAAAACAATACAATAATTTATATGACACATCAAAATATTAATTTGCAATATAATTATTTATGAGACACTTCAAAGACACTTCAAAGTATATGTTCAACTCTATCAAGAAGTTATATTTTGCCCTTTTCTTTAGGCACCTTATTTTTTACTAAAGACACCGGGCTTAATGCCCCATTAAGCCCTTAATGGGGGCATTAAGATTAAAGTTTCTTCTCTCCAATCATTTGCATGGATCCCTATTACCAATTATTATGTCTTAGCACCCCATTTAGGTCTTAGTGGGGCATTAAAGAAGGTCCTTCTCTCTAATCATTTTCAGGGATCTCCACTACTAATTAGTGCCTTAACACCCCATTTAGGTCTTAATTGGGCATTAATATTTTAAATTAACATCTCTACATATGAGGAATAAAATGAATGTGACCTTAATAATTTTTATAATAATAGTAATAATAAATAATAAGTTCAATAATAATAATAATAATAATAATAATAATAATAATAATAATAATAATAATAATAATAATAATAATAATAATAACAATAAGTTTTATAATAATAATAATAAATAATAATAATAAGTTTAATAATAATAATAAGTCTAATAATAATAATAATAAAAATAATAATTTTATAATAATAATAAATGTAAGTTTAATAATAATAATAATACGTTTTATAATAGTAATAAATAATAGGTTTATTAATAATAATAAATAATAATAATAAATAATAATAATAAATTTAATAATAATAGTACTACTAATAATAAGTATAAAAAGTTCAATATAATAATATTAAGTTTTATAATAATAAGTAATAATAATAAATTTAATAATAATAAGTTTTATAATAATAATATTAGTAATAAATAATAAGTTTAATAATAATAATATTAATTAAATAATAATAGGTTTAATAATAATAATAAGTTTTATAATAATAATAATAAATAATAAGTTTAATAATAATTATACTAATAATAATAATAATAATAATAATAATAATAATAATAATAATAAGTTTTATAATGATAATAATAAATAATAATAATAAGATTAATAATAATAATAATATTAATAATAATAATATTAATAATAATAATAATAATAATAAATGATTATTATAAGTTTCAAATTCATTGTATTGGACGAGATACCCAGAAACAGTTGCATTTGCATGGAGTGAATATGTGTATTTATATATGTATATATATGTATGTATAATTACTTTTATATGAATATGTGTACCTATATATGTGTGTGTACGTATACTAACATATATCTAAGTTTATATATGTTTATATACATTTAAATAATATAAAATGTTGAAAATGTAAAAATCTTAATGCAGGATTAAGGCCTTAATGAAGCATTATTGTCAACCTTAGTGGCCAATTAAGAGCATAAAGCAGCATTATGTTCCTCAGTAATGCCACATTTGGCTTTTTTGTGGGGCATTTAGAAACTTAATGGGTCATTAAGGCCTTAATGGGCAATTAAGCTAACTCCATTACTGGGGAGTTATGGCCCCATAGTGGAGAGTTAAGGCCTTAATGGGGAATTACGTTTAATAATAATTACCTTATATATCAAATTCCCTGGCTGAGGTGTACACTAATTTTCGACTATTCCCTCCACGTGGTGTTTTTATGTAATGCCATGTGGCATTTAATTGTCTTATATTTTTTTAATTAATCAGATGTTTTACAATGTTTTATAATAACTGTTCTAGGAATTATCCAAACCTGAAAGTTGTTCAGATGGTAAGCTGGTTGCATTTTAATTGGGGGTCTCAAGATCGAATCTTGCTTTACACTTTTTATTTTTTGCTTTCTGTAATTATGTAATTTCTATTTTAAATAAATAAAATCACTTTATCATTATACAGCTGTTATTCACAATCACATTACGCGTGTATTGCGAATCTGCTACCCACCGTTTTAGGGTAAACCGGTAGTGGCTACGTACTCTACACGTCACCCTCTCTTCTATCTCTACCACCACTTTTTCTCTCCTTTTTTTTTCATCGATCTTCCTCTCTGCACTTCATGCTTCGTCGTCGAACTACTGCTGTTGGAGTTGCTGATTTTGGATTAGGATCCGGGAGGTAAGCGGAATATTTTTTCCAGTGACTTAGTTTCCCTCTCTTAACCCTACTGATTTGTCTCTTTCAAGCTTCAACCTAGATCCATGGCTAACTTTAAAGACAAACAATTAAGAGGTTATCCCTAACGGTGAATTTGTGGTGGACAACGATTTGTAATTTCTTATGTTGATTATCTTTATTTTGTTCCTCTTCGCTCATTGACCGTAGTTTTCAACTGAATTTGAAATGCATGTTTGTTTTGTGCCCCAATTTTGAAAATTTTGTTATCTGCTTATTTCTTCTCTTCTTAATTTCTTAAATTTGTGTTCTGGGCTAAATTCCCATCCCCCATTTTTAGCTAATATTGCGTATTTACTTATTTAATTTTGAATGTGGTTTTGATTATTGCTACTAAAATTAACTCATCATTTCTTAATTTCAAACCAGATTCTTTCTTCACAAGATTTATGTAACGATTTCTTGGGTTTGCCTATGAGTACTTTTTCGTTCCTGTACATCATGAAGTGTGTTTAAAGTTGGTTATTATCAATGCATGTCCTTATTGAGTTTTTTTTTTGTTGTTATTTCATCTACTTTGTTGCAGGTTTCTGTTTATGCATACGTTGATCAGAGGCGTCCCAGAAATAGGTACCATTAGAATGCACATAAGGTGTTCAATGGAATGCCTCTTCTTTATTCTCTCTTCTTTATGTCATAGTATATCTTTCAAATTTCATCTTCAATTATGATTATGTCACTTTCACTTTATCTTTCAAGTTTCTTCATAAAAAGAAGACAAATTGTCATGTTTGATAGAGTTTTTAAATATCTTGCATATGAACCAGATCAATTTTATCAACCTCTCTAAAGGTATTGGGCAGTTCATTGAACTTATGAAGTTAAAACTGTTAAATTATGTTTTAATTGAAAATCATGTCTTAAGTGATAGAGCAGGTTCACTTTGTGCTAATGTGGGGATAAATTATGAAAGAAGCAACACATGGGTTAATCGGTATTGTTTCACAAATCTTTCATATCATTAACAGCCCCTTTGGTCAATCACTTATTCTATTACTTGCTGTTAGTAACTATGTTAATAGAATAATGTGAGTCTAGAATTGCGTTTAATTTTTTGTTGATTCGTAAGCCAAATAATATGTTTCCCTGACTTAAACTGTTAACTCCTTACATGCTTTCTTTATGATAAAGAATAATAGCTTATATATTTCATCTTTTATTTTGGATGACTTGCTGACCCGTGTTTCGTCAGGCGTTCAATTGGTAGTATAAAATGTTCATAATGCATTCCATAGAATGTTTATTTTTTTTTTGTGTGTGTTTTGCCCATAGTATGTTTCATGTAATGGTTCTTTTTCTATCACTGCTTTCTTTTTTAACAGACTTTCTTATGTGCTTTCTTTTTCAAGGCTCTGTACTTCACGTTCTGTGGGTGAAAAATCTTAACAAGAGTTGTTGCTTTCGTACTAATTAAAGATGCAGGTAAGTATGATTTTTTAGTTTTGCTTTTTTTGTATTCTATTTTACTTTAGCACTTTAGTAAGTTATAGTATTTTATGTGTTATTTATTAATACCTTTATATATACTTGTAAAGTATTATGCGTCCACCTAGGATAAGGTCTGGTCGTACTTTAGAACAATCTTTAGGTACTCAAACGTCTAGACAATCGAAATTGTGATCAGCTCTTGCTGCAAAATCGTTTAGCAACTTACTCTTCATATGTTGATTCCGGTGATTGCAACTTAGTTTGTCAGTATTGTTTTGCCTACCTCTTGGATGACGAACATTTACAGAGCTCCAGACGTGATGAATATCCGGCGTATACTCACTGCTACAGAAAAGGAAAGCTTATTCTTCTGCTTCATAATGCACCTCCTCCTTGTGAGGTGGATTAATCCTATGAAATTTCAGGTTCTACCTTTTTTTATTGTTAGCTTTTTCATGGTGGCAAAATTTTATTAAAAGAAAGTTACATTATTTTTTAAACATCTTTTTAAATATATATATATATATATATATATATATATATATATATATATATATATAGGATTAGGATCATTTGAGAACCTTTTATTATTGTGAGAACCATGAGAACACTTCCTAGCCACACATTTGGAATTTAACATATTTTATTTATTTTAATTCAAAAGGGTAATAATGTCTTTAACCTATATAACTAAAAGACAAAACCCCATTAAAATAATATTAACTATTAATATCTTGATTAGTCAAAATTAATTGTTCATAAATATTTTTTAAAAACTTTCTTTTATGTTTTTATTACGTTTTATAATATTTTTTAAACTTATTTTTTTTACTGTTTTCTACTTTTTATTAACTTTTCTTAAATGGTTTTATTTTCATTTTTTTAGTAATTTTTTAAAACTTTTTATTAACTTTGAATTTTTTACGTTTTTAATAACTTTTTTTTAAAAAATATTAACTTTTTTAACTTATTTTTTTAAAAACTTTTTACTAGTTTTTTTTAATTTACTTATTATGTTTTTAATATAATATTTTTTACATTTTTTTACTTATTTTTTATGTTTTTTAAACTTTTTTTTACTTTTATTAAATATTTTTTAAACTATTTTATTAACTTTTCTTTTTACTATTTTTTATGTTTCTGTCGTTATCTTGTGGTTGGGGGGGAGGTGCCCAGTCAGCCTTGCGGAGTTCGTTGCCTCGGCTCCCCTCACCCCGCTTTTAAAGCCTGACAATGGTATTCGGCCTATTGCGGTGGGCACTATATGGCGCCGTCTGGTTTCGAAAATCGCTATGAGAGGGGTTGCTAAGGACATGACCCAATATCTCCATGACTTCCCGTTTGGGGTTGGTGTCCCCAGTGGGGCCGAGGCTGTCCTGCATAGCGTCAACCGTCTCCTAGAGAACCGGCATACCGATGGGTCCCTTGCCATGCTCACCGTCGATTTCTCTAACGCCTTTAACCTTGTCGACCGTTCGTCCTTACTCCGCGAGGTTCGGTTGAGGTGCCCGGCTATCTCGCCTTGGGTGGACTTCATATACGGGCAGCCGGCTCGGTTGTACGTGGGGGATGATCATATTTGGGCCACTACGGGGGTCCAGCAGGGTGACCCGTTGGGCCCACTCCTGTTTGCCCTTGTTCTTCACCCCCTTGTCCACCACTTCCGGGACTCTTGCCGCCTCCTTCTGCATGCTTGGTATCTCGATGATGGCACGATCATTGGGGATGTTGAAGAGGTCTCCAGGGCTCTCGAAATCATCAAAGTTTTGGGTCCTCCGCTCGGGCTGGACCTTAATATTAAGAAGACCGAACTTTTCTGGCCAAGTTGTGATGGTAGGAAGGCTCTTCCGGGGCTTTTCCCTGTTGGCATCAGCAGGCCGACCTTAGGGGTGAAACTCCTTGGCGGAGCGATCAGCAACGATGGGGGATTTATTCAAGGTTTGGCCTTGAGGAGGGCCAATACTGCTGCTGATCTTATGTGCCTCCTCCCCAAGCTGGGTGATCCTCAATGTGCCCTCCTCCTGCTTCGTTCGTGTATGGGTATCGCCAAACTTTCCTTTGGCCTCAGAACCTGCCCTCCCTCTCATGTGGCTCAGGCGGCAATGGATTTTGACAACAACCTTCGCGCGGCTTTTGAAGATATTGTCGTGTGTGGTGGGCCCTTCTTTGGGGACCTCCAATGGCGGGTTGCCTCCTTACCCATCAAGATGGGGGGGCTTGGGGTTTACTCGGCTGTTGAGGCCTCCTCCTACGCTTTCGTGGCCTCGAGGGTCCAGTCTTGGGCGCTCCAGGACCATATCCTTCGGGAGTGTGGGTGTGCCCTATGGACTCGGCTTTCACGGGCGCGTTGGCTGACCTCCGTGGCCTTATTCCGGGCTTTGATCTTAGCGGTTTCTCTAACAAGGACACCGCCCCACCCAAAGCCCAACATGTTTTGGCGAATGTCCTGTTTGGTAAAGCCGTAGGGGAGATGGAAGCTGGATTCGGGATGTCAGCCAGGGACAAAGCGGTGTGGGAATGCCTCCGCCAACCACATGCTCAAGATTTCCTCCTCGCCCTCCCTATTGATGGGTTGGGGCAGCACATGTCGCCAGTCGAATATCGGGCGGTTCTTAAATATCGACTTATGATCCCCCTGTTCCCGAGGGATGAGAGATGTCCAGTATGCAGCAAGGCATGTTTGGATGCTTATGGGGAGCACGCGGTCCATTGCAAAGAGCTGCCCGGTTTCAAATACCGGCATGATCTGGTCCGGGACGTCCTTTTTGACATTTTCAGAAGAGCCGGGATATCTGCTAAGAAGGAAGCCCCGGTTAATTTTTTGTCGGACCCAGCGGATGGGCGTTCCTCCCTTCGACCGGCGGACGTCCTTGTCTTTGGGTGGAAGCACGGGAAGCATGCCTGTGTCGACCTCACTGGGGTCTCCCCGCTAGTGGGGTTCAAGGGCTCTGGTTTCCGGGCAGGCCAGGCTGCCACGAATGATGCTGCTGGGAAAGTGCGCAAACATGAGGAAGCGTGTCTGGCGAATCAACATGTGTTCGTGCCTTTTGCGTTTGACACCTTCGGTTACCTTGCCCCGGAAGCTGTGGATACTTTGACCCGCGTCCAGAGGGTCATGAACGGGAATGTGGCGACTCCTAGGGGTTTGAATGTGGTTTTCACTCGGTTAGGCTTTGCTATTCAGAAGGGGTTGGCGGCGCAGCTTGTTGCCCGCCTCCCTTGTACTTCATGTTGAGTTGTAACCGTTGTTAAGAAAATCTTGAATCAAGAAAGAAATATATATATACTTGGTTCAACTGAAAAAAAAAATCTACTTTTTAAAACTTTTTATTAGTTTTTTTAGTTTACCTTTTATGTTTTTAAAAAAAGATTTTTTTACTTTTTTTAACTTTTGTAAGTTTTTTTAAATGTTTACTATAAAAAAATGTTAAATGCCTACGCGCATAGAATATAGATATTAGCAACCATGTAACATATGCCTACGAAAATGCAGCGATATGTAACATCTATGTAACATACGCCTACTTGTTTACATTTTTGTTACACAATGCTTCATGTTTGTAAGAACCAGCTATGTGGTTGTAGCAAGAAAATATGTTTGCGGAAAATGTGTTTCGGCATTTACTTGATAAATAATGTGTTTACAGAAAATGAGAAAGAAGAAAATGTGATATACTGATCATGAAAGAGAAATTTAAATATTCATAAATTTTAATATTTTACATATGTGTAACTATTAGTTACGCACATGTATTTGTTCGCTATGAATACGTAATTGTTTGTTACCAACATGTAACACATACATTAAAAAAATTACACCAAAGTGTAATTTTGAGATCTTGGTGTTGTAGTAATATCATGGTTTTAGTTTTCGACGGGTGGTAACCTTTTCTTAAGAGTTGGTAGGACTCTGTTACGAAAATGTAACGTATATGTAAGAAGATGCAACCATGTAACAGATGCCTACGATCATGCAATATCGATAACAACTATGTAACATATGACTATGAGAATGCAACCATGTAAATACTTGTTTATATTTTTGTTACACAATGCTTTAGGTTCGTAAGAACCAACTACGTAGTTGTAGCAAGAAAATGTGTTTGCAGAAAATGTGTTTGGGCATTTACCTGATAAAAATATGTTTACGGAAAATGAGAGAGAATAAAATGTGATATACTGATCAATGAAAGAGAAATTTAAATATTTATATTTTTTTTAATATTTTACATACGTGTAACTGCTCGTTACACATATGTATTTGTTCGCTACGCATACGTAATTGTTCGTTACAAATATGTAACAACTTACATTAAAAAAATTACACCAAAGTGTAATTTTGAGATCTTGGTATTGTTTTGGTGCTAGTATTATCATGGTTTTAATTTTCGACGGGTGGTTACCTTTTTCTAAGAGTTTGTAGGACTCTGTTACGAAAATGTAACGTATATGTAAGAAGATGCAACCATGTAACAGACTAACAGATGCCTACGATCATGCAATATAGACAACAAGAACTATGTAACAGATGACTACGAGCATGCAACCATGTAAATACTTGTTACATTTTTGTTACACAATGCTTCAGGTTTGTAAGAATCAACTACTTGGTTGTAGCTAGAAAATGTGTTTGGTGAAAATGTGTTTGGGCATTTACCTGATAGATGATGTGTTTACGGAAAATGAGAGAGATGAAAATGTGATATACTGATCAATGATAGAGAAATTTAAATATTTATATTTTTTAATATTTTACATGCATGTAACTATTCGTTACTCATATGTATTTGTTCGCTACTAATATGTAACTGTTCGTTACCTACATGTAACATCATACGTTAAAAAAATTACGGAAAAAAATTTATAAAAAACGAGAGTATAACCAAATTAAAGATAAAAAAACGTCCTATTTAATGGTGCAATTTTTTTTAAAAAAATTATTATTGCATAAAAAGTTATTAACGATATAAAATTGAAGGGGGAAGTATATATTAATGTCACATCACCTTACTATGTCATCTCAATTTAAATAGAAAATTACTTTTATGCCCTTTTCTATATATTTACTAGATTTTTACATTTAATTTAATTTAAATAAATTCAAATAAATCTAGACCATTCATTTTAAAAGGTGGTTAAGATGTGTGACTCACATCTGTTCTCGCGGTTCTTACAATATATATTGGTTCTCAAAAGAACCTAACCATATATATATATATATATATATATATATATATATATTATATATATATATATATATATATATAGGGGAAGGATCAAATAAAAACAAGATGTTATTGCGAAAACAAGAAAACAAATATTAAAACCTCTATAACTTCCTCATACGATAATATTTTTTAAAAACATTTGCACCAAAAGTCTTAAAAATTATGTCACCTTTAATTCTGGGAAAAAAAAATAAAAAATATAAAATTTCGTGATTTTTTTATTATTGCACATGTGCAATAATACGTATTAATTATATTACACATGTGCAATATTAACAAAAAAACGTTAATTTTTTTTTAATTTTTTCCAGAATTAAAGATAACAGAATTATAAGATCTATGGTACAATTTTTTATTAAAAATATTAACGTATGGAAAAGTTATAGAGGTTTTAATATTATTGCACATGTGCAATAATAAATTTTTATTGCACATGTTCAATAATAAAAAAATAAAAAAAAACGTTGAATTTTTTTAATTTTCTCCAGAATTAAAGATAACAGAATTATAAGATTTATGGTGCAATTTTTTATAAAAAATTTTAACATATGAAAAAAAATTATAAAGGTTTTAATATTATTGCATATGTGCAATAATAATAATAATAAAAATTATTGCACCTGTGCAATAATAATTTTTAAAAAATTTTGATTATTTTTTA